>SSNS01000126.1:280181-315963 GCA_006937985.1 Aphyosemion australe
GTGTGAGTCCTGGGAGAACAAAGAACATTGTTAACACGCTCGCCCCCCAGTGGTGATGTTGGGGTATTTTAATAATAAGGTGGACAGAGAGCGTTCTAAAAACGAGTCCAGAGTGATGAAGACGACGTCTGAATGTAAAAACCGACTTACGAAAGTCTTTGTTTTGTTTTCTAATCTATCGTCAGACGTTGCAGCTCCACAGCGGGTCACAGCGGGTCACGTGATCTGGGTTTGTGTTTTCAGACGGTCAGCTGATTGATGGAAACACCTCATGAGGCTTTTGTTTGTTCTGTTTTCAGCCCTGGACGCTCACCTGTGTCCTTCGACCATGAGATCATGATGATGAACCACGTGTACAAGGAGCGCTTCCCTAAGGTATACATCCCATACATGCACTTCCTGTCCCGTTACTTCCTGTCCCGTTCCCTCCTGTAACTTCCTGTATGGCTAAAGAAAGTGATGCAGTAAAAACTCTGATTTTTGTGTTGTGCCTGGAAGCAGATTTGATTTAAACACGTTTCTGAGTCGGGTCAGAAGAAGTTCTGGTTGGGATCAGGATTGTGATGGAAGAGCTGTGGGATGTCTCTGCTCCTGTCTGTCTTTCATTTCCTGTTTAATAAGCACATTTTAGGGCATTTTGTGTCATAAACCAGACCGTCTGATGTGACTAACCCCCCACCCACCCCTCAGGCGACGGCTCAGATGGAGGAACGTCTGGCAGACATGCTCGCCTCCTCGGCCCCGGACAAGGTCCGCCCACTGGCCGACGGGGTCCTGAGCTTCATTCACCACCAGCTGATCGAGCTGTCCAGAGACTGCCTGGGCAAAAGCAGAGAGGACCTCATCACCTCCCGCTACTTCTACGAGCTGCAGGAGAACCTGGAGAAGCTGCTGCAGGATGTGAGTCCAGCATGGAGCCGGGAGCACGAGCGTTTAGCTACGGAAGTAGAATTCAGACTCCAGGATTCTTTTTTGGAAATGTTAGAGGAAGTTTATAGAAATTAAACAGAAGGAAAAGGTCAAATTTATGACACACAGACTTTCAAAAGGAGTTCATGTTTTCATTTAACTGTAAAATTATTTTAAATCTTTTTACTGAAGGTAAACGCTTGAAGCGGGTCTCCGTTGTTTTTTCTTGTTTAATACTCAGCGTAGATACGTTCTTTACCTTGAACTACTGACCGTGTCAGCGTCACACAGTCGCCATCTTCGAGTTTCTGAAGTAAAACTGTCTTAGATCAACCCAAACTATAATAATGTAAATTAATGTGAGCCATCAATAATTATTGTATTACAGTGACCTGTATGGAAGGCAAAAAGTAGCAAAATCAAAGTCCATCCATCCATTTTCTTCCGCTTATCCGGAGTCGGGTCGTGGGGGCAGCAGCTTAAGGAGGGAAGCCCAGACCTCCCTCTCCCCAGCCACTTGGGCCAGCTCCTCCGGGGGAATCCCAAGGCGTTCCCAGGCCAGCTGAGAGACATAATCTCTCCAGCGTGTCCTGGGTCTTCCTTTGGGTCTCCTCCCGGTTGGGCGTGCCCGGAAAACCTCACCAGGGAGGCGTCCAGGAGGCATCCTAACCAGATGCCTGAGCCACCTCAACTGGCTCCTCTTGATGTGGAGGAGCAGCGGGTCTACTCCGAGCCCCTCCCAGATGACCGAGCTCCTCACCCTATCTCTAAGGGAGAGTCCAGCCACCCTGCGGAGAAAACTCATTTCGGCCGCTTGTATCCGCGATCTCGTTCTTTTGGTCACTACCCAAAGCTCGTGACCATAGGTGAGGGTAGGAACGTAGATCCACCGGTAAATTGAGAGCTTCATCTTTCGGCTCAGCTCTCTCTTCACCACGACAGACCGGTACAACACCCCCATCACTGCAGACGCAGCACCAATCCACCTGTCGATCTCACGCTCCACCCTTCCCTCACTCGTGAACAAGACCCTGAGATACTTAAACTCCTCCACTTGGGGCAGGACCTCATCCCTGACCTGGAGAAGGCATTCTACCCTTTTCCGACTCAAGACCATGGTCTCGGATTTAGAGGAGCTGATTCTCATCCCAGCTGCTTCACACTTGGCTGCGAACTGCTCCAGCGAAAGCCGGAGATCACGTTCTGACGAAGCCAACAGGACCACATCATCTGCAAAAAGCAGAGACCTGATCCTTAGGCCACCAAAACGGATCCCCTCACCACCTTGGCTGCACCTAGAAATCCTGTCCATAAAAGTTATGAACAGAATCGGTGACAAAGGGCAGCCTTGGCGGTTCGTTCGTTCTTCTAAATCAGTGCAGACATGAAAACACTTGAACTTCTGGATAATTCTTATTTATTTATGTTTAACTTAAATTTATAATTAGTATCAGTTTGTTGATTTTAAATCTTCTTAAAATTCTCTGTAAATATGTAAAAATGTTAAAAACTAGAAATTTGATTTGAAGAAAATCTTCACGTTTTCTAACATTGGTCCAAAAGTTCAATTCTTTTATTGAGTCTTTTGTGTTTTGTGGTATTTTAGGTTTTATTTCTAGTTAAATGAGAAATGACCCACACACGTGTGACGGAGCCCGGGCTCGAACCAGCAACCCTCTGGCTGCAGGGTGAACTCCTGAGCCCCCGTCGCCGTAGATCAGAGATTGAAAATCAGGATGAAAACGTTATTTCTCCTAAGAAAACAGAATGTTCAACAAATACAATAAATGTTTCATTTACACAAAATAAAATTCAAACATGAACATGTCTGAAACAGTTTCTGCTGTTGGTTTATGGATCAGTAACGTTTTTATTCTCGACTGTCGGAGAGTGACACACGCCTTTGTTCACTCATCAGCACCCTGTGATGTCATCATCATTAGCTCCGAGTGATGTCATCGATCACAGCATCTGTCTTGCTGTTTTGGTGTGTGTGTGTGTGTGTGTGTGTGTGTGTGTGTGTGTGTGTTTGCATGTCTAGTTGTGACATCTCTATTAGCTCTGTTTCTCAGCTCCCAGCAGCCTCTTGTTGACCTTCTGTTTCGCTACGACACACAAACTACCTCTCAATCATAACACACACACACTCACACACGCGCACACACACACGCGCACGCACACACTCACACACACACACACTCACACACTCACACACGCGCACACACACACTCACACACACACACCCTCTGGACTTTAATTTCACACTCCAGCGGTCGCTTGGGGCTGACGGATGGCTCTCCCAGACAAACGGGAGGAGGAGTCTCAGTTTTGAGGAGGGGGCGGGGCTTTAGTGGGATTCCCCTGCTTGTGATTGGCTGGGGGGACTGTTTGAGTTTGTGAGAAAGCACATCTGGATTTCACGCTGCAGTGCAGCCTGGTGATGTCATCAGCGGTTAGACGTGGTTAGGGTTTTATTTGGAGGCGTGCAGCAGCAGGTGATCGGACGGCGTGAGCAGGTGGACGTCCTCCTTCCTGCCTCGCTGTGGGAAAATCTTGTTCTTTTTCTGGGAACATGCCCCGTGTCTGGTGGCAGAGGAGGCTGCAGACGGAGGAGGTGCTGAGGAGGAGTGAGTGGAAGGTGTTGATGCACATCTGGAACGAGGAAGAATTTACAGTTGAGTTTGTTTCCTGTTTGATTCAGTCGGGCTCTGGTTGTTTAATCCTGATCAGTCGGACTCAGGGGCACGCTGACCCATGTTGGAGATTCCGCTGTGGTTCTGTGGCAGTTCTGATGGTCCAGTCTGAGTTGATCTGGAGGGTTTTATTAAGCCCGTTGTCTTGTCTGCAGGAAGGCTCGACGGGTCGTTCTTCAGCAGATGTCTGCTGTTTTTAGAACAGGATGGTGTTTTAGTGTCAGACTGAATCCAGGTCAGTCAAATGTGGCCTGAACTTTTCCATTTTCATCATTTTCTAAATGTTTCATTTAGATTTGAATTATTTTTAAACAAACTGACTAAATTAGCTTTCAGGTAAGCTGAGTCGGACCCTCGTCCTGGTGAATAATCTCTCTCTCAGGGCCTCACCTGAAAGGTGTCTGATTGATCTGGTTAGACTTTTCCTCCCTCCTCTTGGTTCTGACCCACATCAGTCTTTCATCCTCCTTGTTTAACTGCTCCTTCATCTCTCCATCCCTTCTTCATGTCGTGACCTCATTAGAGACGTGACGGGAGGCCGACTCACCTGTCCTAGTCTTTTATCCGTCCTCCACCTTTACCCCTCTCCTTCGACTCACTTCTCTCTCCTCTTTCATTCATCCCTGTCATGGCTCCTTAGAGACTGGCCTGCCTGTTGCTACGGTAACCTGTGTCCAGGTCGGAGCCCCATGGAGATCTGGCAGGCTGCTGGGAGCAGAGGTGGAGGGACGCTAACTCAGCACTTTAATGAGCTACCTGTGAGCTCAGGTGGAAACAGCAGCAGCTTCAGGAACTTTAACATTATCCTGAATAAATCCCAGAATGATCCTAGATTGATTTCACTGTCGGTAGGTTTAGTTCTGAGGAATAAACCCTGAATCTGATCCACACCGTCACTAACGGGGCCAGCGGGGGGGATTAATGAAGCACCCACTGCTGCCTTAAAGAGGTCCTTCACTGATAACCATGTTTTAATGGTTATCTCTGATTCTAATGGGTCACTCTGAGTGTTTCCTGCAGGCTGAACATGAAAATAGTCTCCTCCACCTATCTCCTGCATCAGCTTCTGATAGAAAATAGACTCTAGGTGAAACTCTAGGATTAGAAAATCCTGACAGATCTACGTCACACTGTCCCTGAACATTCATGGACTCACCCATCTTGACTCACGACGGGGAAGGCTGTTGTTGGTTTAGCGTCCAGGAAACAGCAGAGAACGTCTGGGCTAGTAGAAGCTAACCGTTAGCATTAGCAACTCCACCACACAGCAGAACTCCTCCAGGCTTGTGTTATTGGTGGAGATAAAACATCAACGTTGCAGAGCAAACAGAGTCAGTGGTAGAGTCGTGNATGGCACTTACACACTAGCACCGGGTCGGCTCCGATCGGTCGGCCTCAGTCGGCCCCGGCCCCGCCAGGTTGTTTACACACGTCTTCCAGGACACCCTTTGGAATGCGGACGTGATAGGCGGTCTCAGAAATGCGCGCGAAAATTTGGCGCGAATATATCAGTGATGTGGGCGGGTCAAAGAAGTGCGGAGAAGTCTGCCCGGTGTCTGAGCTCATCACAGCAGACGGGAACAGAGAAACGGCTGGGTGGGTCACCGCGAAGTCCGCGGTCTCTTCCTTATTAAACAAAAAGCTGCGTGGCAGCAGTGTGTATGTGTGTGTGTGTGTGCGCGCGCGCTGCGCTCATCACAGCAGACAGGAACAGAGAAACGGCTGGGTGGGTCAAAGGAGCGCGGATAATTCTGCGGTCTCTTCCTTATTAAACAAAAAGCTGCGTGGTGTCAGTGTGAGTGTGTGTGTGTGTGTGTGTGTGCGCGCGCGCTGCGCTCATCACAGCTGACGGAAACAGATAAAACAGCTTCAGTCAGAGGCTTGTTAACTCCTCCGCATTCAGAGTGATAATGAAGCGCGCATGGGGGAAGCCCCCGCTGGCGGATTCTATCCGCTAATCGGAGGTTCCCCCTAAAGGTAGGCGTGAATTTGAGCCGACCAATGAGTCGGCAGTGGGTGTGTTGGCCCGGTTTCGACAAAAAGCAGACCACCTTCAGATGAGGGCCGAAAACACGTACGGTTCAGCCCCAAAAATCCCCGGGCCACCCGGATGTGAAAGGAACATACCCAATCCCGCCCTGTCCGAGCCGGTGCTAGTGTGTAAGTGCCTTAAGTCCAACAGGGACCGGACCGCCACTCTGAAGTTGCAAGTGTGGTGTTCTGGCCCCAGAGGGCGGTGGGGGTCTGAGTGACATTTCATTAACCTTGTAAAGGTCATTTTAGCACAAACTGACTCAAGAACAGGATTTAAAAACATGCAAAAGGTGCATAGGATGGCTTTAATATGACACATTTTTCTGTCAAGTTTTTCTTCATAAATGAAAACGTTTGTGTGGAAAGTGACTTTTGCAGTTTTCAGGCCCAGTTTTGTGAGTAAATGAAGCCCCGGGTAATCATGGTTTTAACTCAAAACAGCGTTGTTGGTCTCTGGATTCAGGATGAGGTGTTTCTGCACACGGGGTGTTTGTTCTGATCTCAGCAAGAAGTGACGTGTTGTTGGTGTGTTATTGACTCTGTAGAGAGTTCATACCTCAGCTGTCCTACGTCTACATTTACCATCTCTAACGGACACACACACACAAATTTCATTACACCTATAAATAATTCAGGAAGGGGACTGCAGGGCCCGCGGGCTCCCGGTTCTATCAGACAAACAGCAGCGGGTCAGAGGTTTTGTTTATGAACAGCTGCCTGCTCACTGTTACTCTGCCTGACACACACACACACACACACACACACGTGTTGGACTCCAGAGAATAGAACCCTTTTCACACCCGGCGGTTTCTAATTATTCCAGGTCTATTTTGCTCCTGAACTCAGATTTTCCAGAAGGTCAGCTCCTGCCGAGGTATCCTGCTGAATTCTGGGTAAATGGTTCCGTCTTCTGGCTGACAGTCACTCTGCGAAGCGTGGTGAAAATGAGTCGGAGCTCACCCTGATGTAGATTACATTTCAGGTGTCGCAGAAAGTCACTCTGCTTTCTGTTTGTCCTCAAACACCTGGTTCTGTTTTGTTTGTGAAGGACAAACAAGAGACGGAGACATTTCTGCTGCTTCGGCAAATAAAACCTCAGCAGCTGATTTAAAATGTAATCTGACACACCGATGAGATTAGACACATCCTGCACAGACGGGTGGTTAAATCTAAACCCAGAGATGAGCCGTGTGTGTTTCTGGTTTCAGGCTCACGAACGCTCGGAGAGCGTTGAAGTGACGTTTGTGACTCAGCTGGTGAAGAAGCTGATGATCATCATCGCTCGTCCAGCTCGTCTCCTGGAGTGTCTGGTAGGAAACGCACACACTGACTCAGATATTCCTGTTGGCTTCACTTCGTTTCCTTTAGGAACCAGAGGAAGGTTTAAATAGTTTGGAGAAACTAACAGGACATTCTCTCCTAATTAAACAATCAAATCAGTTTGGAGGAAAATGGTCGTGGTTGATGTCTCCTATCTCTGACTCCCAGAAACTTAATGGACTCCAGACAGGTTGGAGACCGCTGTAACGACACCTGCTTCAGTTTCAGAGGAAATTAATTTAGCAATTGTATTTCTTGAATAGGTTCAAACTCCTCCTGACTTCTGAGAAGATTTTATTTATTAGACCTTTATTAAACCAGGTGAGTCGATTGAAAACCCACTCTCGATTACGACGACCTGGCCAAGAGGCACCAAGAGCAGGAAGTATGTAAACAAGCATGTTGTTGGAGATGTTGATAAGTGAGCGAAGGTGTGAAGGAGTTTTCTTAATGGTTGTTTTAAATATGAACTGAAACCAACGTAACACGCTGTGGGAATGGGGTGATGGCCGGTTGACCAGAGACTACAGATCCCAGCGATGGTGTTGAAAGGGACTAAAAGAAGAGAAGTTTCCTAGAGCAGGTCCTATAGTAATCTAAAGTGGGGAGGACTGTCATTTTGACCAGGGAGTGCTTTGCAGAACGAGTAAATGCTGATCTTTAGCCGTACAGCAAACTAATCCTTGATCTGACGTATGAAATTAGGCTAGGGTCAAATCCGATTTTGAACAGCACAGATCTGATTTTTTTCTAATTCGATCCAGGTCACTTTCATATGTGGTGCCGAATCTGATACGTATCTGATGTTTTTGAAAGCGACTTCAGTCTGAACGGTCATTAAATCTGCCTCCTACATCACTGAGTCAGCGAAGGTGACGGGCAGCGCCAGGAACGTCTGGGCTAGTAGAAGCTAACCGTTAGCATTAGCAACTCCACCACACAGCAGAACTCCTCCAGGCTTGTGTTATTGGTGGAGATAAAACATCAACGTTGCNTCTTTATTCTGCTGCGTACCTATAGATGGTAGATCTAAGCTAGACAAGAAATCCCGTATCCTATGCTCATCTATTTTATCTGGTTGTGAGTATAGTTCTGTGTAGTATTCTTCAAATGCTCCCTGTATTTCTTCAAGTTTATTAGTTATCTTATTAGTTTTTAAGTTGCGCACTTTATGGATCGTGTTCTCCTGTTGTTGTTTCCTAAGTCTCCATGACAGTAACCTGGAAGCCTTGGGTCCTGCCTCATACCATTTTTGTCTATTATATTTTAATTTTCTTTCAACTTCCTCACTTAAAATTTTGTCGATCTCCTGCTTGACCGGTTTCATCTGCTCCAATACTCGGGGGCGGGAGGACTGTCATTTTGACCAGGGAGTGCTTTGCAGAATGAGTAAATGCTGATCTTTAGCCGTACAGCAAACTAATCCTTGATCTGACGTATGAAATTAGGCTAGGGTCAAATCCGATTTTCCCTCCACATGGGGGAAAATATCAGATTTCTTTGTGACAGTCTGAACAGCACAGATCTGATTTTTTTCTAATTCGATCCAGGTCACTTTCATATGTGGTGCCGAATCTGATACGTATCTGATGTTTTTGAAAGCGACTTCAGTCTGAACGGTCATTAAATCTGCCTCCTACATCACTGAGTCAGCGAAGGTGACGGGCAGCGCCAGGAACGTCTGGGCTAGTAGAAGCTAACCGTTAGCATTAGCAACTCCACCACACAGCAGAACTCCTCCAGGCTTGTGTTATTGGTGGAGATAAAACATCAACGTTGCAGAGCAAACAGAGTCAGTGGTAGAGTCGTGTTGCTGTTAGCCAATCAGAGGAGAGATGTCAGGAAGTAATGGTGCGTTCACACCGGCCTTGACGTATGCATCAAACAACGCATACTTCATGCCGTTTTTGACGCCTATATATTTTTGACGTTGACGCAGCTTGCGTTGGCGCAGCTTGCTTTGAGGGTTGCGTCGGCCCCACGGGGAGGGGAAGGGAGGAAAGAGCGTGTGCGCGGCTCTCTGTTGCCAGATGTTTGTAACAATGGCGGATCCTATCGAGACAATGGCGGCATAAACATTGAAAAAACACTCACCCGACACGCCGAGTTCTCTAGCAATCTTCCTCCAAGCAAGGTCCTTTCTGTTCCCATCTCGGTAAGCGTAGCAAGACGGGTCATACAGTTCCCGATAGTTGCAAACGGCGATGATAAGTTTCTCCTCCATTGCTGAATGAATTTGTCTTCTTCCCTCGCTCTGCTGTGACGTATCAACTGGCGCTCTGATTGGTTGACGCTTGTAAAGCGACGCAGAAAGTTCAGCTAGCTGAACTTGCTTGACATTTGCGTCAAAGCTTGAAAAGCGTGAAAAGTATCAAGCTTTGACGCGCCCAACGCTCACAAAGCGACGCAAGGACTTTGACGCAGCTCTGAAGCGCCTTACCATAGACTTAACATTGAAACTTGACGCTGGCGACGCATACTTTATGGCCGGTGTGAACGCAGCATAAGACTCCAGATCCTGCCGTGTTCAGCTCAACTCTGATGTGGCGTTCTCCTGAAACAGGCGCATCTGAGCTTTTTTCCCCTGAGTACAGTTTACAAGGCATTCATTCCTACTAGAGAGCGCTGCAGATGTACTGATTAAAAATGTGTTCCACTCATTTTAACTGGAAAAACAAATAAACGAAAATAATCAAAATTCCGTTTTTTCCTGTTTATTTTTTTCTCATGACTGAAAGTAAATGATTTAGCTTGATTTGTTACAGGAGGATCCGTTTTCATACCAGATGTTTGGTTCTGTATATTTGTAGAACCCACCTTCACCTTCGTCTCCCTCCTCCTCTTCCTCCTCTGCAGGAGTTTGACCCTGAGGAGTTTTACCACTTGTTAGAAGCTGCTGAGGGCCATGCCAAGGAAGGTCAGGGCATCAAGTCCGACATCCCGCGATACATCATCAGCCAGCTGGGACTCACCAGAGACCCTCTGGAGGGTAAAACCCCCAAACCCACGTCTGCTGTCGTTTTATTAGACTTCCTTCAGGTTAATCCATGAATGCTGTTTGTTTTCAGAAATGACCCAACTGAGCAGCTATGACAGCGGGAACCCAGAAACGCCTGAGACGGATGATTCTGTAGACGTGAGTAAAGGATCGGAGGTCAACCTCAGGTTTTCAACGAGTCAAAATTCTAACTGAGTTTTAGGTTTTTACTCAGGAGAAAGTGGAGCGGATCGGTTAAAGCTTCCTTTGGTCAATAGAAGAGAAGGAATTCCCAGAAAAACATGTTTTCATCCCTCACTGATTTTCTTCTGCTGCTTGTTTCAGAGTCAGATTACCACCGTCCCACCCTCACCTCCACAGACCAAGACCAAAACTCCTCGAGAAGAGGACTTTGAGACCATCAAGCTCATCAGTAACGGAGCCTACGGGTCCGTCTGCTTCTCCCAGCTCCAGATCTATCACGGCGGCTGCGTTCTACCTGTCTGAGCATTTATTTACGTCTTTCTCTGTCTAATGTAGAGCTGTTTATCTCGTCCGCCACAAAGAAACCAGGCAGCGATTCGCCATGAAGAAAATCAACAAGCAGAACTTGATCCTGAGGAATCAGATCCAGCAGGCCTTTGTAGAGCGAGACATCCTGACCTTCGCCGAGAATCCATTTGTTGTTTCCATGTTTTGTTCTTTTGAGACCAGGAGGCACCTGTGCATGGTGATGGAGTACGTGGAGGGTAAGATAAACACCTGCTGGTTTAAACCTGTGTGTCACAGGTGCTTCACGGCTTAAATGGGTCAAAAACCAGACTTTAGATTATTTTATAGAGTGAAGCTGACTTAAATCTGAAAAATGCAGATCTTTTTAATTGCATTCACATCCAAGCTTGATTGAAGTGGAGGAGCTGTGCTTCCAGCTCCTCACTAGGGAGGGCGGGGCAGGAATCACCATAGCACCCAGGGGCTCTGACCTGTAGTTGTGGTGTGAAGGTGGAGACTGCGCCACGCTGCTGAAGAACATCAAAGCGCTGCCGGTCGACATGGCTCGGATGTACTTCGCTGAGACCGTCCTGGCGTTGGAGTATCTTCACAACTACGGCATCGTGCACCGAGACCTGAAACCTGACAAGTAAGAACCTGTCAGTCGTGTCTGTGGGGCTGAAGACACCAGCTGAATGAGTCTTCTGTCCTCTGTCCAGTCTGCTCATCACGTCCATGGGACACATCAAGCTGACTGACTTCGGTCTCTCTAAGATCGGACTCATGAGTCTCACCACAAACCTGTACGAAGGCCACATTGAGAAGGATGCCCGGGAGTTCCTGGATAAACAGGTACAGTCAGTTAAATGTTGACTAAACAAAGAACCGGGTCTGGGCCAGAACCAGACTGTGAAATGTTTACTTTGGGTTTACTGATCCTATTTGCCCCGCCCCCTTTACAGGTGTGTGGCACTCCGGAGTACATCGCCCCAGAGGTGATTCTGCGTCAGGGCTACGGAAAGCCGGTGGACTGGTGGGCCATGGGGGTCATCCTGTACGAGTTCCTGGTGGGCTGCGCTCCCTTCTTTGGAGACACAACCGAGGAACTGTTTGGTCAGGTGATCAGTGGTGAGTGGGCGTGGTCTTTATTACAGGTTCAAACATTCTGCCCCTCCCCCTGGAACATCTCATTAGTTCAGTCTAGAGGGCTGATTTGACTCCGCCCTCTTCCCCTTCATTCAGAGCGGACGGATGCTTTTAATTCATGCAGGAACTTAAAGTTTTAAAAGAAATAAAAGTCTTTCAGTAACTTTAGGCTCAACATTAAGATTCACCAACAAATTAAACAGTGAAAAGAAAACCGAGTTTGAATGTAGTTAGAGTCCCTGAGCAGGTGAAGTCCTCACCTGTCCTTTAAACATCTGTTAGGTTGTTCTGGAGACTTTGTTTTGTGTTTGGATCAGATGAGATCGTTTGGCCGGAGGGAGACGAAGCTCTTCCTCAGGATGCTCAGGACCTCATCTCCAAGCTGCTGCGACAGAATCCTCTGGAACGACTCGGCACAGGTAGGGAACGCTGGGATTCCTCATCAGAATCATACGAACAGATACCACAGAAAAACATCCATCTAATTAGTTTAATTATTACTAATAAATACTATTATTTTATTAGTAATACTGACCCAAATCTTTTCCAACAGCAGCAGATTTGTCCTCAGGTTTCTAGAAGAACAGTGACGTGGGTGTGTTTGGAGGACTTGGTCAGCAGCCTAGCACAGGCATTCTGGACCACCTGTAGACGCTTCAGGGAGGTTCTGCTCAGACAAGAGAAAAGCCAGTTGCAGTAGTCTAAGCGTGAGGAGATGAAGGTGTGGAGAACAATCTCCAGTTCAGAGCGGGACAGAATGGGACTCAGCTTAGCAATGTTCCTGAGATGGAAGAAGGAAGAGCCAACAAGAGAACTGACATGAGAATCCAGGGTGAGAGCTGGGTCAAAGGTCACACCAAGGTTCCTGACAGAGGGTTTGGTGTGAGAAGCAAGCTGACCAAGAGAGTCTCTGACTTTGGGAACCAGCTTGTCTGGGGCACAGATGAGGATCTCAGTCTGGTCTTCATTCAGCTGTAGAAAGTTCTTGTTATGTTCTTCCTGTGTTTATTTTTCATATCCATTGGTTTTTCTTGTTTTAACACAGTATTATGATGTTTCATTTACCTTTAATCACTGACGGTTTCGGCGACTACTGTCGCCATCTTCAGAGTCACGCCGACTTGACGGCGTCACTTCCGCTGTTTATTTGCAGGCAGTAGGGGGCGTTGCCGCCCCCTACTGCCTGCGCCTTCCTGGTCGATCACCACGTCCCATGAATGATCCAGAGTGTACACTCCTTCAACAAAAATACAGACGATGGATAAAGGAAGCAATCGAGATAAGGAGACGTGGACCCAGGACCATGAATAGGGATGAAGGAGTGTACACGCTGGATCATTCATGGGACGTGGTGATCGACCAGGAAGGCGCAGGCAAAGCGGAAGTGACGCCATCAAGTCGGCGTGACTCTGAAGATGGCGACAGTAGTCGCCGAAACCGTCAGTGATTAAAGGTAAATGAAACATCATAATACTGTGTTAAAACAAGAAAAACCAATGGATATGAAAAATAAACACAGGAAGAACATAACAAGAACTTTCTACAGCTGAATGAAGACCAGACTGAGATCCTCATCTGTGCCCCAGACAAGCTGGTTCCCAAAGTCAGAGACTCTCTTGGTCAGCTTGCTTCTCACACCAAACCCTCTGTCAGGAACCTTGGTGTGACCTTTGACCCAGCTCTCACCCTGGATTCTCATGTCAGTTCTCTTGTTGGCTCTTCCTTCTTCCATCTCAGGAACATTGCTAAGCTGAGTCCCATTCTGTCCCGCTCTGAACTGGAGATTGTTCTCCACACCTTCATCTCCTCACGCTTAGACTACTGCAACTGGCTTTTCTCTTGTCTGAGCAGAACCTCCCTGAAGCGTCTACAGGTGGTCCAGAATGCCTGTGCTAGGCTGCTGACCAAGTCCTCCAAACACACCCACGTCACCCCGCTCCTCTTCCAGCTTCACTGGCTGCCGGTTAACTTCAGGGTTCATTTCCAGATCCTGGTTCTGGTTTTTAGGGCCTTACATGGACAAGCACCATCATACATTGGTGATCTTCTCAGTGCCTACACCCCCAGCAGGTCCCTGAGGTCCAGTGATCAAAGCCTACTGGTTGTGCAGCACCAGGCTAAAGACCAAAGGTGACAGATCATTTGCTGCTGTGGCCCCCAGACTCTGGAGCTCTCTCCCCCTGAGCCTGAGATCAGTGGACTCAGTGGTCTCCTTTANAGGTGAACTAATAGTAGCACATTCTATGTTAAAGAAAGTGAGATGTAATATCAGCAGAGGGAGAATGTTCAGTGGTTGGCAGCAGTGTGCCAGCCGATGGCCCCCTCCATGAGGCCACCACAGCTCAGCAGAACGCCAGTGTAGCTTCTTCTGGGGAGAAAAACACTTAGAGAGAAAATAAAGTTAACAGCTGAAATAACAGGAAATAATGCAATTAGAGAGTGGTGGTAGAAGAGAGTAGCAGAGTGTGGAAAGTGGTCAGTATGTCCTCCAGCAGTCTAAGCCTATAGCAGCATAACTTCAGAGATAACTCAGGATAACCTAGCCTTTTAGATGGAGGCATGTGGGAGGCAGGGCCAGGGAGAAGTCTTTAACGACAGTAGTCCCCTCTGTACACTCCACCTCCCTCTGCTCCCCACTCGTCTAAACCTGGGCTAACATCAGAATTTAACCATAAGCCCTATCAAATAGAAAGGTTTTGAGCCTAGTCTTAAAAGTAGACAAGGTGTCTGCCTCACGCACTAACGCTGGGAGCTGGTTCCACAGGAGAGGAGCCTGATAGCTAAAAGATCTGCCTCCCATCCTACTTTTAGATATTCTAGGAACCACCAGTAATCCTGCAGTCTGAGAGCGAAGTGCTCTGTTAGGAACATATGGAACAATCAGATCACTGAGCTGTAGAAAGTTCCCAGCCATCCAGGTTATAATAGAGTCTGAGCAGCTGTGCAACAGCTGCAGCTTAGACATCTCATGGGGCTTGAAGGTGATGTACAGTTGGATGTCATCTGCGTAAAGATGGTAGGAGATTCCTTTAAAAGAGCTCAGGATGTGCTGGAGAGGGAGCAGATAGAGGAGGAACAGTAGAGGGCCCAGCACAGAACCTTGTGGGACACCATGGACGATGGAGGTGGAGGACCGAAACTTGGAGACGACCACAGAAAAGAAACGCTCAGACACATAAGAGGAGAACCACTACCCAGTCTCTCAGCCTACCCAGTAGCAGGTGATGGTCAACAGTGTCAAAGGCTGCAGTCAGGTCCAGCAGAACCCGAACAGAACATTCCCCTGCATCACTGTGAGTCAGAAGGTCATTAGAGACCCTGAGAAGAGCTGTTTCAGTAGAATGAGCTCTACGGAAACCTTGGAGATGAATGGAAGTTTAGAGATGGGTCTGAAGCTGCTATGGAGAGATTGATCAGGATTGGGTTTTTTAAGAAGCGGGTGGATTACAGCGTTCTTAAAATAAGCAGAGACCTGACCAGAGACCAGGGAAGCATTAATTACAGAGAGCACACTGGGACCGCTGGACTGAAAAGCATTTTTAAACAAAGATGAGCGTCAGATGTGGAGGGGGCATGCAGATGTTTTCATAGAGTTAACTAGTCTGGTTAGCTCAGGTAAAAAAGAGGAGCAAAGCTATCTAGGACGTCGGGCCGGGTTGGAGTTGGAGATGAGGCTGAAGGAGAGATGCTAGATCTCACCTTATTGACTTTGTCCACAAATGTCTGATAACCTGTCAGGTGGTCCAGCTCAGGAGTGAGGTCCAAATGAAGCCATCAGGCGTTCTGAGCGGATTCTTTAGTGACGTTAAATAGAGGTGATGATGTCTCTCGTGTCTTCATCTCCTCCACAGGAAGTGCCTTTGAGGTGAAGCAGCACTCGTTCTTCACAGACCTGGACTGGACCGGCCTGCTGAGACAGAAAGCCGAGTTCATCCCTCAGCTGGAGTCCGAAGACGACACCAGTTACTTCGACAGTACGTTCCTGACTCACCTACGGCTGTTTCAGGTGTTCGGTTTGGGCACTGACAGGGATGTGTTTGTGTGCGTCAGCTCGTTCGGACCGGTACCACCACGTGGATTCAGAGGAAGAAGAAGACACCAATGATGACGAACACGTGGAGATACAACAGTTCTCATCCTGCTCGCCTCGATTCAGCAAAGTACAAGCAGATCCTGGAGTCAGTGGCGCCCTCAGAAAGTTTTAATGGGCCTGAGGAAATGTAGACTAAAACGGTCCCTGTGGTAACTCTGGGAGAGCTGCGGCGCACGCTGCTTTAGTCTCCTTCATTCTAAATAACGCGTCTAACGCTTACGAGAACACCAGTGTGTGATGACTAGTGGGACTTTTCCCTGAGGTGACCAGCAGATTTCTAGGGGCGTCACTGCCTGGCATGATGAACAAATGATGGCGTGTTACCGGATCAGAACCAGCTGATGTCTGTTTCTGTGCAGGTGTACAGCAGCATGGAGCGTCTGTCTCTGCACGAGGAGAAGAGGACTCCTCCGCCCACCAAACGGAGCCTCAGTGAGGAGGGCGGAGACCGCATTGACAGCCTTAGTGGACTCAAGTCCAGAGACCGGTCCTGGCTGGTCGGATCTCCAGAGATGTGAGTCTCTACCGGGTTTGTTGTTAGAACCATCAGATGGATGTAAAGTTTGACGAGTCCTGCGATTCTCGTCTCCAGTCTGAGGAAACGTCTGTCCGTCTCTGAATCCTCCCACACGGAGAGTGACTCCAGTCCTCCTCTGACTGTCAGGAGGCGCTGCTGCTCCGCCATCATCGAGATGCCTCGCTTCGCCATCTCCTCCGAGGAGGAAGGAGTTCCAGGTGTGTATTCCCTCCAGAGACGAGTCGCTCCAGAGTCGGGAATCATATAGAATAGAATAGAATAGACTTTATTTATTCCTCAGTGGGGAAATTCACTTGTCACAGCAGCACCATCACTCAAAAGGTAATTAGAAGAAGATAAAAACAAGGATACAGCTATATACACATAGGCAGTAATCTAGTATTGTAATCTTAGATCACTAAAAAAAAAACACAAACAAAGATAAAAACAAACTTGGGTACCAGCACTATGCAGCATACTGTAAGAGACACAGACAACAATGTGAATCCGGTATTGCACAAGTATAGAACACATGAATATTGCATTGGTGTTATTGTGTACCAGGATGATACCAGCACAGCTTAAACTGAGGAGTTCTACACTCTTACAGCAGAGGGGATGAAGGATCTGCGATAGCGCTCAGTTTTACATCTGGGATGTCTCAGTCTACCTCTGGAGGAGCTGTCCATGACCTCCACAGTGGAGTTCAGTGGGTGGGAGGGGTTTCTTAAGATGGAGGTCATCTTCCCCAGCATCCTCCTCTCACACGTCTCCTCAACAGAATCCAGTGGGCAGCCCAGAACCGAGCTAGCTTTGGTAGCTAGCTTGTTCAGTCTCTTTCTGTCTCGGTCAGAGCTGCCGACACCCCAGCAGACCACAGCAGAATGAATAACAGAGCCAACAACAGAGTGATAAAAGCATTTTAGCAGCTGGGAGTTAACTCTGAAGGACCTCAGCCTCCTCATGAGATGGAGGCGGCTTTGGCCCTTCTTATACAGAGCATCTGTGTTGTGGGACCAGTTCAGTTTACTGGTGAGGTGAACACCCACTCATAAACTCAGGAGCTGCGACTAATATTTTGATCAAAGCCTCATTTAATATATTTTACTTCTATTTGACAAACAGAAATGACAAAAAGATCCTGAATCAGCCTTAAGAGTGACTTGAACAACAACCACATTAGCCTAAATAACTAGAGGAGCTGCTATCTTCTGTTTGCACAACTCCAACTAATCTGCTGATGATGACTCACATCACTTCATGACAGAACAGAAATGAACCATATTTATAACGTTTGTTNCCGCTTATCCGGAGTCGGGTCGCGGGGGCAGCAGCCTAAGGAGGGAAGCCCAGACCTCCCTCTCCCCAGCCACTTGGGCCAGCTCCTCCGGGGGAATCCCAAGGCGTTCCCAGGCCAGCCGAGAGACATAATCTCTCCAGCGTGTCCTGGGTCTTCCTTTGGGTCTCCTCCCGGTTGGACGTGCCCGGAAAACCTCACCAGGGAGGCGTCCAGGAGGCATCCTAATCAGATGCCCGAGCCACCTCAACTGGCTCCTCTCGATGTGGAGGAGCAGCGGGTCTACTCCGAGCCCCTCCCGGATGGCCGAGCTTCTCACCCTATCTCTAAGGGAGAGTCCAGCCACCATGCGAAGAAAACTCATTTCGGCCGCTTGTATCGGCGATCTCGTTCTTTCGGTCACTACCCAAAGCTCGTGACCATAAGTGAGGGTAGGAATGTAGATCGACCGGTAAATTGAGAGCTTCGCCTTTCGGCTCAGCTCTCTCTTCACCACGACAAACCGGTACAACGCCCGCATCACTGCAGACGCAGCACCAATCCACCTATCAATCTCACGCTCCACCCTTCCCTCACTCGTGAACAAGACCCCGAGATACTTAAACTCCTCCACTTGGGGCAGGACCTCGTCCCTGACCTGGAGAAGGCATTCTACCCTTTTCCAGACCATGGTCTCGGATTTAGAGGAGCTGATTCTCATCCCAGCTGCTTCACACCCGGCTGCGAACTGCTCCAGCAAAAGCCGGAGATCACATTCTGACGAAGCCAACAGGACCACATCATCTGCAAAAAGCAGAGACCTGATCCTTAGGCCACCAAAACGGATCCCCTCACCACCTTGGCTGCACCTAGAAATCCTGTCCATAAAAGTTATGAACAGAATCGGTGACAAAGGGCAGGCTTGGCGGAGTCCAACTCTCACCGGAAACGAGCCCGACTTACTGCCGGCATTGCGGACCAAGCTCTGACACTGGTCGTACAGAGACCTAACAGCCCGTATCAAGGGGCCTGGTACCCCATACTCCCAGAGTACCCCCCACAGGGCCCCCCGAGGGACGCGGTCGAACGCCTTCTCCAAATCCACAAAACACATGTAGATTGGTTGGGCGAACTCCCACGCACCCTCCAGAACTCCCCCAAGGGTATAGAGCTGGTCCAGTGTTCCACGGCCAGGACGAAAACCGCATTGCTCCTCCTGTATCCGAGGTTTGACTATCCGACGGACCCTCCTCTCAAGAACCCCTGAATAGACCTTACCAGGGAGGCTCAGGAGTGTGATCCCCCTGTAGTTGGAACACACCCTGCGGTCCCCCTTTTTAAAAAGGGGGACCACCACCCCGGTCTGCCAGTCCAGTGGAACTGCCCCTGATGTCCACGCGATATTGCAGAGCCGCGTCAACCAACACAGCCCCACAACATCCAGGGCCTTAAGGAAATCCGGGCGGATCTCTGAGGAGTTTTTTGACCACCTCAGTGACCGCGGCTCCAGAGATTGGAGAGCCCAACCCAAAGTCCCCAGACTCTGCTTCCACACTGGAAGACGTGCCGGTGGGATTGAGGAGGTCTTCAAAGTACTCGGCCCACCGATTCACAACGTCCCGAGTCGAGGTCAGCAGCAGACCCTCCCCACTGTAAACAGTGTTGGTAGTGCACTGCTTTGCCCTCCTGAGGCGCCGGATGGTGGAACAAGAATCTCCTCGAAGCTGTATGGAAGTCTTGTTCCATGGTCTCACCAAACTCCTCCCATGCCCGGGTTTTTGCCTCCGCAACCACCCGAGCCGCATTCCGCTTGGACTGCCGGTACCTATCAGCTGCCTCCGGAGTCCCACAGGCCAAAAAGACCTGATAGGACTCTTTCTTCAGCTTGACAGCATCCCTAACCACTGGTGTCCACCAGCGGGTTCGGGGGTTGCCGCCACGACAGGCACCGACCACCCTGTGGCCACAGCTGCGGTCAGCCGCCTCGACAATGGAGTCACGAAACATGGCCCATTCGGACTCAATGTCCCCTGACTCCCCCGGGACACGTTCGAAGTGGGAATTGAAGCTCCTTCTGACAGGAGACTCTGCCAGACGTTCCCAGCAGACCCTCACAACACGTTTGGGTCTGCCAGGTCTGACCGGCATCTTCCCCCACCATCGAAGCCAACTCACCACCAGGTAGTGGTCAGTTGACACCTCCGCCCCTCTCTTCACCCGAGTGTCCAAGACATGCGGCCGCAGATCAGATGAAACGATAACAAAATCGATCATCGACCTGCGGCCTAAGGTATCCTGGTGCCAAGAGCACATATGGACACCTTTATGCTTGAACATGTTGTTCGTTATAGACAATCCATGACGAGCACAGAAGTCTAATAACAAAACACCACTCGGATTCAGATCAGGGGGGCCGTTCCTCCCAACCACACCTCTCCNACCGCTAAGCAGCCAGTGGCAGCCAGTGGCTCCATCCTTGCGGCTAGGCTACAAAGACCCTGATATGAAAAGAAACTAAACTGGAGAGCAGCCTCTGGAGTCTTCACGAACGTTGAGACGAAGCGGTCACTAAAAGACCACTCCCCCTTTGGAGTTCGACTTTACTGCACCTCCAGGACTCTAATCATTCAGAGCTCTTTGCAACTTATAGCGACTAAGGTGGGTCCAGGGAGGTCTTTCCGCAATCTTCACAGCAGTGAATCTGCTTTGGACTTGTCCAGTGCTTTATTTTGATTGCTCTGATGAAGACCCAGTCTCCAGGTTTCACTTGTTGGTTGTCCTGTAAAACAGAAAGAACTGAGGGCAGATCAATTGTATTCACCATATCATGTGAGGCTAATATTTTTCATGTACTCTGCTAGTGTGAGTTCCTCCTGAGCTTTCTCAAGGTCTAGTGAGAATAATAGTAGTTTATCCTTTTGCATGTTAGCTACAACTTTGTGATAAGAAGAGATCGGAATGTCCAAAATCTCATTTTGACGTATTCGCCCTTTTCCTTTCCCATTGTTTTGCAAAAGAGCAAGGTTGAGAATGCATACCGGCTATCTGTGTAGATAGTAACTTTTTGTATCTTTTGCTAGTGTGCAGGCTCTGGTTAAAGCAATTAATTCTGCTGCTTGTGAAGAGAGATGTGGTAGTAATTTTTCTTCAACAATTTTATTTGGGGTTTTATACCATTTCGTAGCCTGTCTGTTATTTTTTATATTGTTGATATGCACTTTCAAGTGTGTTCAAGTGTGCACGCTGAATTCTTTCTCAAACCAGATTCTAAAATCCTCAAGTTCTTTATTGGCTGTTTATTAGCTTCTAAATAAGTAAGTAAGTAAATGCCATTTGTATAGCAATAATCACTGAAAAAGAAACACAAAGTGTTACACAAGTGCTTTATTTTTATATTTTATTCGGTTTATTACTTTTATGTTCAGCACTTTGGTCAGTGTTGCCTGTTTTTAAAGTGCTTTATAAATAAAGTTGGCTTGGCGTAGTTTCACAAAGATCTACAAAACAAATGATAAAGTCTTCATAAAATGATCCTAAAACAAAAGAATATTATAAAATCAAATAAAATCAGAAAACAAAGTAAATGATAAAAAAAATGAAATGAAAAGCAGCTTTAAAAATGCTAATGTGGTAGAGCAGATCTGAGAATTACTTCCAACAGATTAGCTATATGTTAGTTTTTGTGTAGATGTTTTTGTTATTTAGAACAACTCCTTTTGTTAAAGACATTTCCTATTCCTTTTGTGGTGTGTGATGTTGCATGTAAAGTGTCAGATAAAACTTCCACTTGCAGCAGCTTTTGCAGTTACATCAGTGAGCCTGTTTCCCAGAGAAACAGGGTCCTTGTTGTTTGTGTGAGGGTAATGATCTCAACTGTCTGGACGGAGAAGTGTGGTGGTAGCTTCAATAATATTGCTAGGAGATGAAAGTACTGCATTCTGTTTGGTTAGTTCCTGTGTTCACCCAACGGCAGGGGTGTGTCTTTCGGGTCTGACCTAGGGAGTTGTAGATTATCTGTGTACTCAAAAAAATTTATGGTGTTCCATCCTACAAATACTGCTTCCTATTCATGCAAGACCACCTGGTTCTTCATTTCATGAGGATTTTATATGTTAGTTAGCTCATAAGATGTTTAATCTGTTCTGCTCTTTGCTAAATAAGATTTTTCTCTTATTTTAGTCAGTATGTGCATAACTGACCTTTTAAACTGTGATAAGACAGGAGGGAATACAGCCTTGGACTCATGGCAACAATTTGGGAGGAGGGAGTACTTTGTTTCTATGAGGACAAGAGAACGACATACAAAGTCTCCCTTCTACGGTTAGGAGTTCGAAACACACGCAACTTTATACTGGAGGTCATACTCAAAAGGAAATAATTAAGACTTATATATTATCTTTAAGCTCAACAACTAAGTTGGTCTTACTTAAACAAAAAATGCATGCAAAACAACCAGAATGAAGAAACAACTATTCTATTAAATCCTTTTATTGAGGATTTGTGACCCTGCTGTTTTCTAATCATAGTTATCTTTCATCTTTTAGTTTGTCATTTAATGCCTTTATGATCNATAAGAGACAGACTGTACCCTGCGGAGCTCCAGTACTGCACACAACCACCTCAGACGTACAGTTGTGCAGCCTCACGTACTGTGGCCTGTTGGTGAGGTAGTTGATGATCCATGAGGTCAGATGTTCATCCACTCCTGCACCCCTCATCTTCTGCTGCAGTAGACACGGCTGGATGGTGTTGAAGGCACTGGAGAAGTCGAAGAACATGATCCTCACAGTGCTTTTTTGCATCTCAAGGTGATTCAGAGCCCGGTGCTGCAGGTAGATGAGGGCGTCCTCCACCCCCATGTTTGATTTGTATGCAAATTGAAGTGGGTCTATTTCTGGGGTCACCACTGAACGCAGATGGGTGAGGATGAGTCTCTCCATAGTCTTCATCAGGTGGGAGGTCAAGGCGACTGGTCTGTAATGGTCTGGTTCCCTGGGATGTGATGTTTTGGGGACTGGAACCACGCAGGAGGTCTTCCACAGGATGGGGACCTGCTCCAGTCGAAGGCTCAGGTTGAACATGTGTGTGACCACTTCACACAGCTGGTCAGCACAGTCTCTGAGCAGTCTGGGGCTGATTCCATCAGGACCTGCTGATTTTCTGCTCTTAAGCCGCCTCAGTTCTCTCCTCACCTGGTCCGATGTAACTGAGAGGGGGTAGTGAGGGGGGGCTTGTGAAGGGGGAGGGAAGGGTGAGGGGGGAGAAGCTGATGAAAGGTGTGAAGTTGGGAGGTGGGGGGTTGGCTGGCTGACTGGAGGTGGTTGGGGGGTGGTGGTGTTGGTGGTGCCTGTTGCAGCAGTGGGGGGAGTGGAGTTGAATCTGTTAAAAAACAGGTTAAGCTCATTGGCCCGGTTCTGGTCCCCGTCAGCAGACCCACTGGCACCACTCCTCCCACTGTGACCTGTGATGTTCCTGAGGCCTCTCCAGGCACCACGAGCATTGTTCTGCCCCAGCTGATTCTCCAGCTTCCTCCTGTAGCTGTCTTTTGCCCGTCTTATTTTGTGTTTAAGTTCTTTCTCACACGTGAAAGCTTTCTTTTTCTCATTCAGCAGGGATTTCAGCTCTGTGGTCAGCCAAGGTTTATTGTTTGAGAAACACCTCACTCTTCGTGTTGGGACGGTGTTTTCTACACAGAAGTTTACATAATCAGTCACACAGTGGGTCAGTCTGTCAAGGTCATCACCATGGACGCTGCAGAGTGTTTCCCAGTCAGTGGTTTGGAAACAGTCCCTCAGAATTTCTGTTGATTCCTCATTCCACACTTTCACAGTTTTTTTCTGAGGAGGCTCCCCATCACCCTGGGTGTGTATTCAGGCTTCAGGTAAATGAGGTTGTGGTCTGAGCAGCCGAGCGGCGGCAGGGGGGAGGAGGTGTATGCGTTTTTGACATTAGCATACAGCAGATCAATTGTATTGAAATTTCTTGTGGGACACTTAACATACTGTGTAAAAGTGGGGAGAGTGGAGGAGAGAGACGCGTGATTAAAATCCCCGCTGATGAGAACAAGCGCGTCTGGATGAGCTGTCTGCAGCTTCTCCACAGACCTTTGGAGCAGCTCACATGCAGCGACTGCATCAGCCGAGGGGGGGTGTACACATTAAACGCTATGACATGTGAAAACTCTCTCGGGATGTAATAGGGCCGGAGACCAACAGCCAGTAACTCAATGTCTTTTGTGCAGAGTTTTTGTTTAATGGTCACATGCGCCGGGTTGCACCATCTCTCATTAATGAACACAGCCAGACCCCCTCCTTTTCGCTTACCGCTCCGTTCTGCGCTCCTGTCAGCGCTCCTGTCAGCGCGCGCGAGTTTAAATCCTTCCAGGGAAACCTCAGCGTCAGCAATGAGCTCATTCATCCATGTTTCCGTAAAAAACATCAAACTACACCGTCTGAAATCCCGCTGGAGTCCGGTCAGTGCTGTGAGCTCATCAATCTTGTTGGGCAGAGAACGGACATTTCCCATAATCACGGAGGGTAAAACGGGTTTATATCTCCGTTTCCTCTGCTGTATTCTAAGCCCCGCTCGGCACCCCCTGTTTTTCCTCCTCAATTCAGGGGGCAGGACAGGCGCGTCTGTGTGGAAGAGTGGTGGCTTCATCAGCTGGTCCCTGCTGTAGATAATAGGTGCGTGGATGGACCCGGGAGAATTTCCTTGCGCGATTCCCAGAAGTTCAGATAAAATTTAAAAAATGAACACAAACGACACAAAAGTACTCCTGTGGATCGTGCGGTTAAAAACACGCAACACAAAACAAGCAAAGAATAAAAAAGAGAGTGAAGAAGTGAGAGCTGCTCTGACTGGCTGCAACCCGTGTCGCGCCATCTTGATATATGAACCATAACTGAGAAAGCATCAGCAGGTTCCCCACAACTTAACACGGCTAAACGTCCTCCTAAGAATTAGAATTTTTCTCACATTTTCCTGAATCTGGGAAGATCTTTCCTCACATTTTTTTAGGAATTGTGTCTCTGTATTCATATTTGCCCCTTTCCCAACGGCACTACTCAGCGTAAAGGCTGATTTAGACGTCTGCATCGGCACAAGGGCTCTCCGACGGGCTCACAGAGGGTGACGTAGACCACAAGCTTGTGATTGGTCAGGACGCCGCTTCCTTTAAATACGTCACCAGCACCGCCATTACCCCCTCAAAAAATAAAAAGAGAGCCGAAGACATCTAGTGACAGACATGAAGCAGGTTGAAGAATACCTCACGGAAAAACTCTGAACGTTTATTCACGCGTGACTGGAGGAGCATAAAGATACGCAGCAAGCATTTTAGTCGTGGACGGAAATGACGGAACCGTGGGTTTAGAGGTGGAGGAGAATGACATTAACATTTGTCTGTGTTAAAAGGTTTCTGAAATACAAAAACACAGTAGTAAATACACCGTCGTGGACAGTGGCGGCTGGTGAATTTTTTTTTTGGGTGGGGCGCATTTTTTTATTTTTATTTTTTTATGTTAGTTCTTGTGAATGGTTTTTATCTTGAGAGGCGCTATATAAACGATCGTTATTTCCTTCATTTTGCAGGTCAGTTTTTCAGATGCGCTAAGCACACAGAGCTAGCAGCTACAGCTAGCGCTGGTGCTCCAGCGATGATGCGTTCAGGGATACTCGAAAAAACGGCAGTTTACATAAAGGCTTTCAGACAAAATCGATTCCAAACCTTTATGACTCGATTCTGAATCTTTATAAGTAAGAATCACGATTCGAATGCAAATCGATTTTTTCAGGCACCTCTACTAACTTAACTGTTTAGAAACACAAACACAGCTACAACGAGCACACCCCCTAGAGCCGTGTCTCAGTTTGACCTGGAAAAGCAAACCACACTGATCTGAGTCAAGTTTAGCCAAACTGAGCCGTGCTTAGCAAAGAAAAAGGCCATTGGTGTTCCGGTTGGTTCTGTCAGTTTTCCGGGTGTTAGGAAGAGCAAACCAGGAGACATCCACTCATGTCTGCTTGGTCTCCAGGTGCCGTCAGCAGCCGGAAGAGTCCCAGTCTGCTGGGTCCCAGTGCGGTGAGAGGTCCCCGGTGTGAGGACCTGCCACTGTCCATCCCAGAGCTCCCAGTGGAGAGGGAGCTGAAACTGGACGAGTCACCCACCACACCCACCTCCACCTGCAGCCAGCAGAGCAAGACCACACTGACCCGTCAGTACACATACACGCACACACACACACACACACACATATACATACACAAACACACAAACACACACGTGAGAAATATTGTTTTATATGAATCAGTCTGTAAACAGACCTCACTGCTTCATGGCTCCACTGGGGGGCGCTATGTTCACATTCAAAGTACTTAAGTTAAAGTTACTCGTCACACACGCTGATGTTGTGGTGAAATTACATCTCCGCATTTGACCCATCCCCCGTGGGGAGCGGTGAGCTGCAGCTGTGGCCGCGCTTGGGAACTATTTGGTGGTTTAACCCCCCAATCCAACCCCTTAGTGCTGGTATGACCCGACCGGGATTTGAACCTCTATCTCCCAGTCTCTGGGTGTCCACTAGGCCACTGAGCTGGTAATCTGATCACAGCTGATTACATGACATCTTACTATCAGCTGGAAGCTGAAACACAGAAAACAACACATTCATCCATTCACACGCTGGCGGTGATGAGCTACAATGTAGCCACAGCTGCCCTGGGGTGCACTGACAGAGGCGAGGCTGCCAAGCACTGGCGCCACCGGTCCCTCTGACCACCACCAGCAGGCAGGGTGGGTTAAGTGTCTTGCCCAAGGACACAACAGCAGCATTCTCTGGTGGGAGCTAGGATTGAACCTGCAACCCTCTGATTACTGGACAACCCGCTCTACCTCAGCTGTGAAGTAGATGTGAGGCTGGGCTGGGGTGGGGGTTGTAGCTGGCACTGATGTGGGTAAATGTGTGAGTGGGGGTGAAACTGGGTGGTGGAGTGAGGTAACTGGTTCTAGGCCCCGTAACCGGAGGGTTGCAGATTCTCTGTCATGTTTGCTTGCTCTGCCTGACCTTTATTCCTTCACCTTGGTTGCAGCGGGCAGCTCAGGTGATGTCTGTGAGCGTACAAACAGCAGCAGTGGCGCTGGAGGCGGAGCCACCAAACTGGCAGCAAACAGTGATTTTCCATCCACTCCGAAGGCCATCAGTGATCTGGCAGCTCGCAGGGCTCGCCATCGTCTACTGTCGGGAGACTCGGATAAACACGCGACCTCCAGCTCCAGGCCGCTAAACAAAGTCATCAAGTCGGCCTCAGCCACCACGTTGTCCCTGATGATCCCTGCAGGTCAGTGAAACGAGAGTCCTAATTGGCTGTGGGAAATCGTTACACCTATAATGTCACCAAAGCTCACTCTGCTTGTAGATCACCATGGAGCCTCCCCATTGGCCAGCCCCATGTCTCCCCACTCACTGTCCTCCAATCCATCGTCCCGGGACTCGTCTCCGAGCCGAGATCTGTCTCCTGTGGTGACCAATGTCAAACCTGCCATCGTTATCCACCGAGTGGGGAAGAAGTACGGCTTCACCCTGAGAGCCATCCGGGTCTACATGGGAGACTCGGACATCTACACGGTGCATCACATGGTTTGGGTGAGTCCGCCAAGCCATAACCAGTAAGAACGCAACAGGCTCAGACTGAAGATATCTTCACTTGTCCTTCAGCATGTGGAAGACGGAGGTCCAGCTCATGAGGCAGGGCTTAGAGAGGGCGACCTGATCACCCACGTCAACGGAGAGCCAGTCCATGGTCTGGTCCACACCGAGGTGGTGGAGCTCATCCTGAAGGTGAGGAGGACACAAGCGCTTCTCACGGTTTCTTTCCCGTAGAAAGACAATAAAATGTGTTCAGATTCTAACTATGCGTCGTCTCTCAGAGCGGAGCCAAAGTGTCCATCTCTGCTACGCCTTTTGAAAACACCTCCATCAAAGTTGGTCCCGCCCGCAAGACGAGCCACAAGTCCAAGATGGCGAGACGCAACAAGAAGACCAAGAACAAGGAGGGACAGGACAGGTGGGAAGAGCAGGATAAATAAATACCTAGGCTCAGTGTCTGTTTCTAGAACGGGTTTAAACGAAGAAATAAAACAGCACAAACAAAGTAAATACAGGAAAGACCTGCCTGACTTCCTGTTGGTCCCCGGGACAGGAAACAGCTGTTACCCAGTCACCAGAACCAGGTTCCTGCTGGGTCCAGTTACTGATCAGGTCATCATGAATGAGCCTCAGCTCCAGTGTTAATTACGTTGACGAATTATTTTCGTTTTTTTTTTTTTTTTTGGTGACGAATTAATCTTTGCGGACTAAAACTAAACGAAAATATATACGCCAAAAAAGACTAAATTATGACGAATATTGACCGACATTTTCGTTGACGAATAAGAAACGAAAATCCAATCAGAAAACGGAACTTATGGGCGACCGGAAAAAAGAACCAATCATCAAATGGAACATGCGGGACTAAATGAGGATAGAACCGATCAGAGTCCTGAGCCGGCTGTGGTTTGAAAAGGCTAGCGGTAAGCAAACATAAGATGTTTATGCCGGTAAAAGTTATATCTGGGATAAAATGTCCGCGGCTGAAAGGAAAAGCATCAAATATGAACATCTGAAACGTATTTGCTTGGTGAGTACACACCCGGGGTTTCCCCTGGTTTTAAAGTGTTACGGTGTTAGCAGCGAGCGGAGGCGGGGTGGGAGTGGTCAGCAGATTACTGCTCAGTAGTAACACCTAGTCACACCTGTTCAGTAAGTCTACTATGGTGTTACCACAAGGTTAAAGACACGTCTGCATCATCAGCACACAGCTGACCCACATCATCCATAACCTGTGGTTAGAGGCAACACCTGTAGAGGTAGTGATCATGTGTCTCCTCTCACAGTAAGAAGAGGACGTCCCTCTTCAGGAGGATCACCAAGCAGGCGTCTCTCCTGCACACCAGTCGCAGTCTGTCCTCGTTAAACCGCTCCCTCTCGTCAGGGGAGAGTGGCCCTGGATCGCCGACTCACAACCTGTCGCCCCGAAGCCCAACACAGGGCTACAGGTCCACCCCAGACTCCGCCCACTCAGGTGAGGAACACTCATACACCAAATGACCTTCACCAGCTGGTGTCCATGTTGACTGATTTTCTGCTCCCCCTCCCCCAGTTGGAGGGAACTCATCCCAGAGCAGCTCCCCCAGCTCCAGCGTTCCCAACTCCCCAGCGAGCTCGGGCCACATCCGGCCCAGTTCCCTACACGGCCTCGCCCCGAAGCTCCAGCGCCAGTACCGCTCTCCACGTCGCAAGTCTGCTGGAAACATCCCCCTCTCCCCGCTGGCCCGCACGCCATCCCCCACACCTCAGAGCAGCTCCCCGCAGCGCTCCCCCTCACCACTCCCCAGTCACGCTCTGGCCCAGTCCTTCCCCGTCAAGCTCCACTCTTCCCCCCCTCTGGTGAGACAAATCTCCAGACCCAAGAGCGCCGAGCCTCCACGCTCGCCGCTCCTCAAGAGGGTCCAATCAGCTGAGAAACTGGCTTCCACTCTCGCCGGTTCCCCCTCGTCTCCTGCTGGGGTGGGAGGCGCAGCAGGGGCCGCCGGAGGGAGTCGCAAACACAGTTTAGACGTCTCCCATTCAGACTTTAAGAAGGAGATTCTGCAGAGAGAACCGAGCTTACAGAGTCTTCAGGTAAGACCTCAGTAGGTGTGGTGTGCTGTAGTTCAGTGGTTCCCAACATGAGGTCCGCGACCCCCAGCAAGGTCCCCGCAACTGAGTCTGTGCTTGAGGTTGTGAGATTACCAGATTATAATCAGTGAGCACGTCTTCCCATTTAGAACATAGGCGCTCCGACAGCCCGTAGGACATCAAACTGACAGCCCAGAAGAGGGCTGGAGCAACCTGGTCCTGGAAATTCTTTATCATCATTCTTTATCTTCTTCATCAGTTAACTCTGATGAAGAGTTAAGTGATGAGAGTTAACTCTTCATCACTTAAAGTAGCTCTCCGGAGTGTTTCTTTTATCTGATGGCACCATCTAGTGGCTGACAAGCGTATCGCACCAATAGTCGGTCGACTCGTGTAATTTAAAATGGCGACTGCACGTTTCTTGTTTATGAATGTGCTTCTGTAGCCGACAAACAGAACTACAACACGTTGTTTTACAAATATTATTCTCATGTCCGCAAAAAGTTCCTCAAGGAAAAACAGATGGGATCCACTGGTGTAGGTGGTTCTGATCGGGTTCTCATGAAGGCTTTTGTGGTTTTCTTGTCTGATCCCAGGAGTCTGCCAGCGAGGTTCTGATATCTACCGGACGCGCCTCCTCCTCCAGGAAGCTGGGACGTCAGGAAGGAGACGGCGCCCTCGGCACTGTGTCCGGGTCGCTGGGCCTGGCTCCTGGGAAGAGCAAACTAAAAGACAAGCTGTCTGCGATCCGACAGGACCGGGCAGAGCGCCGGGAGTCGCTACAGAAACAAGACGCGATCCATGAGGTGGACTCTTCTGAGGACGAGACGGACGAGGGATCCGAGGACAGCCAAGATGGACGCAGGGGGGCCACGTTCACCCCCCCTCCCCTTCTGAGACCCACCACAGTGAGGACGGGTCCCGGGGGCACGCTGCCTTCCCTCTGCCTCTCCCCCTCCACCCCCCACGCCACCTTCTGCCACACAGGGCCTCCTCAGGTCAGCATGGCAGCACCCCCCCACACGGACCCAAAGACGAGTCCCAGCAGCACCTCAGCTGGAGGACGACCCCCCCCCACCGAGGACAGACTGCAGAGGAAGGTTCCAGAACCGAGCACTAAGCCCCCCCAGGGTCCCCTCCCCTTCTCCACCCCGGGCAGCGCCTTCATCTCCGTCAGCAAGGACACCTTCCTCAAACCGGCCCCCCCACAGGGCAAGATGGCACCATCCAAGTCCGCAGCAGATGAGTCGGACCGCCCCAAAACCACAGCCCCCCCGGCAGCGAGCTCTTCTACTCCTACCACAGAGACCCGGGAGCCCCCCCGCTCCTCCTGCTCCTCCCCAGGTATTCCCAAAGAGAAGAAGGAGGCTGACAACCGGAGGCTGTGTGCTGCTGCTGCTGCAAGTAAGACCCTCCCCTCATCAGCAACGGGCTCCTCCTCTTTATCACCTGGCCACTCCTCTTTAGCACCTGGCCCCTCCTCATCAGAACCTGGCCCCTCCTCTTTATCACCTGGCCCCTCCTCTTTAGCTCCTGTCTCCTCCTCATCAGTGCCTGGCTCCTCCCCATCAGGCCCACTGGCTCCGCCCAGTGGGAGTGGCATGGACAGAGTGGTGTCTCAGCTGGCTACAGTAGCAAAGAGCGTTCTGGGTCCTGTGAAACTTGGTACAAAGGAACAGAAACCGCCCAAAGAAGCCCCGCCCCCTGACCCCTGCCTTCCCAAACAGGTGTTTCCCCCCCAGTCCCCCCATCTGTCTCTGAGCAGACCGAAAACTGACCACGCCCCCTCTCTGATCAGGTCCGTCCCCCAGAGAGACCCATCATTGTCCTGTAAGGATGTCACAGATCAATCAGGAGCCGCCAGGTCCACCTCCCAATCAGAACCTCAATCAGCCCCGCCCACATTGGCTGCAGCATCGGAGCAACAGAGGTCCGACCGCCAGGTGACAACTGCCACGCCCCCCAGCGCCGCGTCCACGTCCTCACAAGACAAGTCGGCCAAGAAGAAGACATAGCATCCTCCCACTCACTGCATGTTTGGATCAGAACCAGTCCTCTGATGGGACTCCAGATGTTAGATAGGTGTAGCTGACAGGTGTGGAGGTGGTAGCTCCATTCCAGGTGTTTTCATGTTCGCGTCATGTTCCAATTCTACTTCCTGCTTTAGTCCAAATGGCCCAGGTCAGGAGCTGCAAATAAAAGAAACCCTGGTTCAGAACCACAGCAGCCCAGTTCCTACTGATGACCCAGGTTCTAGTGGGCTGAGACCAGTGGAAACGGTACCGATCGTGTCTCAGAATCTTCTACAAGGTTCTCAGGTTTTTTTACTGGTTAACGGATTTATGGTGTCGCGTCATCATAGGTTACCAGAACCCGTCTAAAACCTGTCCAGAACCTCTCTAGAACCCGTCTATAATCCGTCTCAGTTTAGTTTCTGTGTAAAAGTGGAGAAACGAGAGACAGCTTCAGGACTAGACCACTGTTACGGGTTCTGACCCGTGTGACCCGGTTTGATGGTCTGAGGACTTCCTGCTGTAGATCTGTTTCATGGGGGGTCAGAGAACCGGATCTTCATCAGAAGATCTGAATGATCCTAAAATCAGAGGGCGCATCAGGGCGGGGCTTTGTTATGATTGACAGGAAGTCATTGAACAAGAGGGCGGGGCCTCGGTAAGCTTTAACTCCTGAAACCTTCCTTTAGTGAATTTTAGTTTCCCAGCAGCCCTTTCTCTCTGTTCCTGCTGACTTCCTTCTCTGGGTTTTGGAAACTAACGGGAACGTCTGACTTAACCAAAACAACTCACAGTTGTTCAGAATCAGCTGATCTAGGACCAGCTGCTGTTTTTATTTGCAGCCCTTCAGACGTTAGATTTGGACCGAGTCGCTGTTGTGTGTGTGTGTGTGTGTGTGTGTGTGTGTGTGTGTGAGATGCTCTCTCTGAAGGCGTCACCTACCAGACTCTGATGTTTACATGTCGTTCATCTCTGTGTTTTTAATGCCGGTGGAACCGGATCAGCTCCGGTTCCGACTCGTTACTGTGATCCGACTGTCTCCCTGTGTTTACTGGTGAGTTCTGCAGAGCCGGACCTTAAACCTTCATCACGATTTAAAGATCCATTAATGGTTCAATCAGAAACGAGAAAGTTTCTTCCCAGACGAACAGAATTTATCTCTGTTTAGAATCCAGAACGAACGAACGCAGAAACCAGTTCCTGTTTTATAGTTTAGGATTAAATCTTCACAAATCTTTTCAGTCACAATCGGATTTTCCTGGTTTGTGGAATCTTCTAGCAGGAATCCACCAGAATCAGGAGAAGCAGAACCTTGTTGGATCAGGTGACTGACATGAAAACCTTAACAGAGCCGGTCCTGAACTCCAACATCTCAAATCCAATCTGAAAGTTTGATCCAATGAATTTTACTCAGATTAAAACTTCCTGTTATCTTTCAGCAGTTTGAGAGAATTTCAGAATAAAAGCTTTCTTTGTGCATTTTTTTTTGGGGAACAACAATCTGAAAGTTCAGACGTTTAAAATGTTTTTATGGAATAAAATCTGTGGTTTGGGAGTCGAGGAAAGAAAGTAAATCAGAAAAAGGAAAAACTCTGACCTGTTTCTGCGCGTCATCACAGACAGACTCCCGAACGGGTTTCTGTCACTGAGCTTCACCTCCAACTCGACACAAGGAAAACCAGTCAGACACAGAACTCCTGGGAATGACAAGGTGAGCCTTCAACTTCTGGACTCAGATGTTCTGAGTCTCACTACAATCAGCTCATCTGCAGATCTGGACCCTGCAGACCTGGGTCCTGCAGACCTGGGTCCTGCAGACCTGTGTCCTGCAGATCTGGACCCTGCAGACCTGTGTCCTGCAGATCTGGGTCCTGCAGGTCTGGACCCTGCAGACCTGGGTCCTGCAGACCTGGGTCCTGCAGACCAGCTCAGTGTTTAACCTGCGTGTCTTTAGGACTGAGGAGGAGGCGGAGGGGCGTGAAAGTTGGATCCGGTGCAATATCTGTGTTTTTTAATCGTGGTGAAAGCATGTTGTCATCGTCGTCGATCTCAGCAGTAATAAAGTTTTTTATCAACTCATCAGCTGTTTTCTCTGCTTTTACTCTTCTTCATGTTTCTGTTTTAATCTGAAGTTTCTGTTGCTTCAGGCTAAATCAAAGTTTCATCCTGCTGCATTCATGTATCCATAACAGAAATGGTAAGGTGTCAAAACATGCGCGTGCGTCAAAGATATGGCAAGCCAAAGGGATCAAAAACGCACCATGTATTTGTTTCACCATTGGCTTTCCGTACGGGTCTGGCGGACATTATGCGCTTTTAGAACGCGCGCTTTTTTGATTCCTTTGGCTTGCCATCAACATCGAGCGAGTGAACATGACACGCGAGGAAACTGGAACTCAGTCATTACAGAGGACCGCGGTCAAGTGAGCCGAGCCGGAGCTCCGCTAAAGGTTAGCTTAGCGCGTACACGCTGCATAGAGAGGACTGGGCCTCTGTTTTTACAAGAGAAACAGTTTCAGATGGATTTTATTTCCTTTCCTGAGGAGGTGAGCTGTCACAGCGCCCCTGGCGGCTGTTCGAACAACAACAACATTAATTAGGATCTATCACAGACACATGAGTGACCAACAACATCCGGTCTGGTTGTAGAATCCACCAGTTTCTGACTGGTCAAAACGGAATCAGTTATTCACCACTGAATCATTTTATTAAACTCAGAATTGGTCTGCGATGGATGGACTTCCTGGAGCAGGAACAGAAAGGTAAGAAGGATTTTTTTTGTTTGTTTTAAACGACTCATCTGAGCTCTGGCTGGTTCTGTTGGATCCACTGGATTGGGTCAGGTTCTGCTTTAGCGTGTTTCTGTCTGTCTATCACAAGGAATATGCAATAGGAAACTCAGGCTGACCAGAACTAACCAATAGTGTTAGACTACCGCTTAAGGCTGATGCCGAGTTGATGAACTTTTCACGGACAAGTAAGTCTTTAAAATATAAATATATGAAAACACAACATGACATGAGAATAATACTTGTAAAACAACGTGTTTTAGCTGTTTGTCGGCTACAGAAGCACATTCATAAACAAGAAACGTGCAGTCGCCATCTTAAATTACCATGTCGACCGAATATTGGTGTGATGTGCTTGTCAGCCACTAGATGGTGCCATCAGATAAAAGAAATACTCCAGAGAGCTGCTTTAAAGTCTTTCTACAGCCAAGTTACAGGGGGAACAGATCCTATCGATGTATCCACCCTCCTGGACAGATGATTGATGCTCTTCATGATGATTAGAGAAATGTGGTACAGCACTACTAAATGAACACTCGTGTTACAACTGCAGGGGTGGGTGGTGGGGGGGCTCCTCGGCCCCCAAATGCCTTGAAACGGCCCTGGGTGTGGGAGGAGTTTTGAGGCTGATCTGAATTGTATCAAATATATAAATATTACTCATGAATTATTGCTTTATACAGTTAAAAAGTGCAGTGGGATAAAGCTACCTACATTTTCCTATTCAAGCTCTTAGTTTTGTTTTCTTGTGTTTATTTATTTTCCTGTCCGTCTGTCTCTGATCCTCCTGCATCTCTTCTCAGTGCTACAGAAAAACTGCTGCCTGGATTTTCTACTTTTTTGCCTCATGAGCTACATTTGACCTTAGCAGTTCAAAGGTGTCCGCCAAAAATAGAGGAGTGATGTCACGGCGGGACAGGTTCTGAGCTCCGCTGAGGTAGAGCGCGTCAGGCACGAATAAAAAGACTGAAAGTACCAGAGAATATGAGCAGACACGAAACGATCGCGTGTTAATTATTTTTCTTTGAGAGCGTTACTGTGGCCGTGTGCAGGACGGAGCTGCCCGGAGCGCAACAACAATCAGCGCTCTCCGTCCTCTAACTCTAACCCAGAATAAGGCGCGCTAGGCTGAGAGTCCGCATGAATCTAATAAAGGTTGAAACTGAATCTTTTTCGGGCTCCCCCTGGGTGGCTAAGATGAGGGCTTCTCTGCGTGCGTCGGGTCGTGATATTGTGGTTTTTTTTTTTTTTCATTGGCGGTGTTGGAGGGTCTTTACGGTGGGTTAATCGCAGCGTTTTACGCCACGGTTAATAGTAAAACCGGTTAATCCCTGCAACCCTGATGACTGGTGCTAACTAAGCCGTTATTACCTGTAGATGGGCACAGGTTGGTAACTTGCTCTGTTTAAATGAACTTCAATTCAATTCAATTCAATTCAATTCAGTTTATTTATATAGCGCCAGATCACGACAAGAGTCGTCTCAAGGCACTTCACAAAGTAAACATTCCAATACAGTTCAGTTCATAAGCCAATCAGTAAAAAAGTTTCCTATATAAGGGACCCAGCAGATTGCATCAAGACACTGACTAGTGTCATTGTGTTGGTACAATCCTCATACTAAGCAAGCATTTAGCGACAGTGGGAAGGAAAACTCCCTTTTAACAGGAAGAAACCTCCAGAGGATCCTGGCTCAGTATGAGCAGCCATCCGCTACGGCTCACTGGGGGTTGAGAAGACAGAGCAGGCACAGGCACACCCCGCACCCACACACACACACACACACACACACACACACACACACACAC
>SSNS01000126.1:316014-339631 GCA_006937985.1 Aphyosemion australe
TTAACAGAGCCGGTCCTGAACTCCGACATCTCAAATCCAATCTGAAAGTTTGATCCAATGAATTTTACTCAGATTAAAACTTCCTGTTATCTTTCAGCAGTTTGAGAGAATTTCAGAATAAAAGCTTTCTTTGTGCATTTTTTTTTTTGGGAACAACAATCTGAAAGTTCAGACGTTTAAAATGTTTTTATGGAATAAAATCTGTGGTTTGGGAGTCGAGGAAAGAAAGTAAATCAGAAAAAGGAAAAACTCTGACCTGTTTCTGCGCGTCATCACAGACAGACTCCCGAACGGGTTTCTGTCACTGAGCTTCACTTCACCTCCAACTCGACACAAGGAAAACCAGTCAGACACAGAACTCCTGGGAATGACAAGGTGAGCCTTCAACTTCTGGACTCAGATGTTCTGAGTCTCACTACAATCAGCTCATCTGCAGATCTGGACCCTGCAGACCTGGGTCCTGCAGATCTGGACCCTGCAGACCTGTGTCAGTGTACTAACACCGACGTTTACACACAACACTTCTGATAGATGTGAAGGTGATGCTGTAAAGGGCTGGTATGTGTTTGCTATGATGAACATTTCCTGCCTGAAGCCTTCTGGCTTAAATTAAATGTTCCTCTTAGATCAGGACTACCTCAGCGATCCCCGAGCTCCACGGTGCTGCTTTTCTTGATGGTATCGGTGATTATTGCCTTCTTAGGCTCCATCTGATCGCGTCTTTTTATGATTTTTCATGTTGGCCGTTATCACTCATGCCTCCGTGGCTCAACAGCCCACCGCTGCAGCAGCACGGTGCCGCTCAAAGGCTACAAAACATTTTTTCCATGCCAGTGTCACGCCCCGGAACCTGGATTTTCATCTCGGTTGTCATGGTTACCTGTGACATGCGGTCGATGAGCAGGTTTATTTATATGCACAACATTCATAACGTCGTTTGCATCATCCATTTATGGCAGAAAGGGTGTGTAGGAGGCGGGATGTGGTCCAGACACACCTGAGCTCACCTGTAGGTCAGGTGTGACGTATAAAGCAGAAGCTGCCGTGTGTCAGCAGAGTTTTAGTTTGGATAAGTAATTTATTTAGCTGAGCTTCAGCAGAGTTTCAGTAAGAATTCCACACAAAGTTTTCTAAATGAGGCCCCTGGACATGACTTCCCTCCTGAGTGCCTTTAGGGTCTGCATGAGAAGTTTTGGTCTGGTTCCTGAAGGTCTGGGTTCCTGGGGGTGTGGGTCGGGATCTGAACCTCCGTCCAGATGGCAGCAGGTGCTCCTCACTAAACTGTAGATCNCCTGCCGGTGTTGAATTACAAATGCCGGCACTGCAGCATTAGCTTGGCGGAGACTCTGCAACCTCAAGGGCTCACAGATTGTAAACAGTGATTATGTCCGTCTTTTGTGTTGTTGAAAGGAGAAAAACTGACAAACCCCCAGCCGGCTGAGAATGAAATCTATTTCAATCTAACCTTCATCCAACATGATTGAGACATTAAACTGTTATGTGAATATTTCACTGTAAAATTCTTACATATTGCTCCTTTAAGGTTGGTACAGGCTCACCACATTCAGTCCCACTAATACTTTCTGCAACCTTAGGCATCAATATGTACACAGGAAATAACTCTGATCTGATCATTTTCCCCTTAGATGTTTCTGATTGACTGCTTTAAAATTACACCTGACCACTTACTTGACAGCAGTGTAATAAAATGTAAAGCCACCTTTTAAAGGATATCTGTTTTTGAGTGTTTATTGTCAAATCAAAGATTTGAGAGAATCCAGGAGGACATTCAGGTCCTTGAATTGTTTTGGAAAGGATACCGTAGGAAGAGAATCTTAAGAAAATGTTATTCATTAAAATGGGTGAAACTAAGCCATGTTTTAATGCATATAGAGGATTGAGTTTGTAGACTCAACAATTTTATGCATTAAAAACAAGGCATGCCTTGTCATTGATTTGTCATTGTGGAACTCGTACACATTGAAAGCTGAATGAACGTGCTGTTCTGATGCACAAAGCTGACATTTGCTCAGTGTTGAGGGTATTGGTGATATTTTATCTCCCTGTGTGTCTGTCAGGACGGCCCTCAGCTGAGGGACCCCTGGTGTAAATGCAAATGTTGAGCGGTATGGACTAAGCAGCATGAAGCAGCAGCAGCTTACATAAGGTGGATTTGAGCTTTCATTTCCTCCAGGCTCTCCTGCTCTCTGCTCAGGTTCACCTGCTGCCAGTGGCTTCATGCCCACCTTCTGTTGGGGTTTATTTCTAGATCATGTCTCCTCCCCTTTTTTCTACTGTTCATCTGTCTTCCTTCCTTCTGCTTTATCAACCTCTCCACCTTTTTTGTCCACTTCTCTGTAACGCTAGTTTTCAATTTTCATGTCACAGTTTGTTTCCTCCATCTCAAGCCTTGCTTCATCTGTTTTAATTTTTTCTTTGTTTTCCAGCTCCCTCCATCAGTTTCCCAACATGTTTTAGTGTCACTCAGTCACCTTCAGTTTTGTTTTGTTTCTTCCCTGTCTTCCGTACGGCTTCGAGGAGATTCTGGTCCGCCATCCGGCGTCTCAGGAGGGGAAAAGCAGTGCACTACCAACACTGTTTACAGTGGGGAGGGTGTGCTGCTGACCTCGACTCGGGACGTTGTGAATCGGTGGGCCGAGTACTTTGAAGACCTCCTCAATCCCACCGGTACGTCTTCCAGGATGGAAGCAGAGTCTGGGGACTTTGGGTTGGGCTCTCCAATCTCTGGAGCAGAGGTCACTGAGGCGGTCAAAAAACTCCTCAATGGCAAGGCTCCGGGGGTGGATGAGATCCGCCCGGATTTCCTTAAGGCTCTGGATGTTGTGGGGCTGTGTTGGTTGACGCGGCTCTGCAATATCGCGTTCCACTGGATTGGCAGACCGGGGTGGTGGTCCCCCTATTTAAAAAGGGGGACCGCAGGGTGTGTTCCAACTACAGGGGGATCACACTCCTGAGCCTCCCTGGTAAGGTCTATTCAGGGGTTCTGGAGAGGAGGGTCCGTCGGATAGTCGAACCTCGGATTCAGGAGGAGCAATGTGGTTTTCGTGCTGGCCGTGGAACACTGGACCAGCTCTATACCCTTGGGGGGGTCCTGGAGGGTGCGTGGGAGTTCGCCCAACCAATCTACATGTGTTTTGTGGATCTGGAGAAGGCGTTCGACCGGGAGGCCCTGTGGTACGGGCTGTTAGGTCCCTGTACGACCAGTGTCAGAGCTTGGTCCGCATTGCCGGCAGTAAGTTGGGCTCGTTTCCGGTGAGAGTTGGACTCCGCCAAGGCTGCCCTTTGTCACCGATTCTGTTCATAACTTTTATGGACAGAATTTCTAGGTGCAGCCAAGGTGGTGGTGGGATCCGTTGTGGTGGCCTAAGGATCAGGTCTCTGCTTTTTGCAGATGATGTGGTCCTGTTGGCTTCGTCAGAACGTGATCTCCGGCTTTCGCTGGAGCAGTTCGCAGCCAGGTGTGAAGCAGCTGGGATGAGAATCAGCTCCTCTAAATCCGAGACCATGGTCTTGAGGCTGGAAAGGGTTATAAAAGCATCTCCAAAAGCCTTGATGTTCATCAGTCCACTGTAAGACAAATTGTCTATAAATGGAGAAAGTTCAGCACTGTTGCTACTTTCCCTAGGAGTGGCTGTCCTGTAAAGATGACAGCTGAAGCTTGAGATGGGTGATGCAAAAGGACAACGACCAAAAGCATAGAAGAAAATCAACAACAGAAGAAAATACGCCTTCTGGAGTGGCCCAGTCAGAGTCCTGACCTCAACCCGCTTGAGATGCTGTGGTGTGACCTCAAGGAAGTGATTCACACCAAATATTCCAATACTATCGTTGAACTGAAACAGTTCTGTAAGGAGAAATGGTCAAGAATTACTCCTGACCGTTGTGCAGGTCTGATCTGCAACTACAGGAAATGTTTGGTTGAAGTTATTGCTGGAGGGTCAACCAGTTATTAAATTCCACCTGCACTGTGAATGTGTGTTCAATAAAAACATTGAAACATATAATTATTTGTGGTATTAGTTTAAGCAGACTGAGATTGTCTATTGTTGTACCCTAGATGAAGATCAGATCACATTTTATGACCAATTTGTGCAGACATTTATATAATCCACATACTTTTTCTTGCTGCTCTACCCTCTTATAATAATTTCCTTTACTGCCTTTATTCTACTGCTGGTTCTCCTCAGGTTAAATTGTTTGTGTTCCTCCTGTTTTGGAATTTCTTTACTTAAACTCAGAAATTTTAGTCTTGGCAAACATTCATGTCTGGATTTCAAGGCAAAGAAAGAGGTCTAATTCAGTCAAGAGTACCAGAAAAGATGTGTTAAACGAGAAGCATAGTAAATCTGCTGGGTGTGTACATAATAAGAAATATTTAAACAATAAAACACTGTAATCCTTTTTTTGTCTCTAAATAATCATAAAAGATTAGAAATGTTTCTTTGTCATGAAAATCACCATTAGTCTACAAAGCTTGGCAGGAGTCAGGAGTCAAAATAATCCACAGTTGATACCAGCTGCTTCTTTTAATCAGATTTTAGTGTGTGTGTGTGTGTGTGTGTGTGTGTGTGNNGAGTCATCAGAGAACTTCTGGAGGTGACAGCTGCTGGTGTTGTAGGTGAAGTCCGAGGTGTAGAAGGTGAAGAGAAAGGGTGAGAGCACTGTACCCTGCGGAGCTCCAGTACTGCACACAACCACCTCAGACGTACAGTTGTGCAGCCTCACGTACTGTGGCCTGTTGGTGAGGTAGTTGATGATCCATGAGGTCAGATGTTCATCCACTCCTGCACCCCTCATCTTCTGCTGCAGTAGACACGGCTGGATGGTGTTGAAGGCACTGGAGAAGTCGAAGAACATGATCCTCACAGTGCTTTTTTGCATCTCAAGGTGATTCAGAGCCCGGTGCTGCAGGTAGATGAGGGCGTCCTCCACCCCCATGTTTGATTTGTATGCAAATTGAAGTGGGTCTATTTCTGGGGTCACCACTGAACGCAGATGGGTGAGGATGAGTCTCTCCATAGTCTTCATCAGGTGGGAGGTCAAGGCGACTGGTCTGTAATGGTCTGGTTCCCTGGGATGTGATGTTTTGGGGACTGGAACCACGCAGGAGGTCTTCCACAGGATGGGGACCTGCTCCAGTCGAAGGCTCAGGTTGAACATGTGTGTGACCACTTCACACAGCTGGTCAGCACAGTCTCTGAGCAGTCTGGGGCTGATTCCATCAGGACCTGCTGATTTTCTGCTCTTAAGCCGCCTCAGTTCTCTCCTCACCTGGTCCGATGTAACTGAGAGGGGGTAGTNTTAATTGTTCTAGTTTTCTGTTCAGTAGAGTTTGTTTTTATTTTTATGAGATTATCATGATTTGCTCTATTAAGCCTGATCTTTAATCTGTTTGATTCTGGCCGTGGGCAGGACACTGTCTGGATGGGGGAGTGGGTGGGTAACAGTACAGAAGCTGCAGAGGGGAGGGTTAAACTACCACTCTGCTTCCTGGTCTGGACCCTGGGTTGTCAGGGAGGACTAATAAAATTGGCCATATTCCTAGAAAGAAGAGCTGCACCATCCAAAGTGGGATGGATGCCGTCTCTTCGGATCAGACCAGGTTTTCCCCAAAAAGTTTTCCAATTATCAATGTAGCCCACGTTGTTTTCGGGACACCACCTAGACAACCAGCGGTTGAAGGACAGCATGCGGCTAAACATGTCGTCACTGGTCCGGTCAGGCAGGGGGCCAGAGAAAATTACGGAGTCCGACATTGTTTTGGCAAACTTACACACCGAAGCAACATTAATTTTAGTGACCTCCGATTGGCGTAACCGGGTGTCATTACCGCCAGCGTGAATAACAATCTTACTGTATTTACGCTTATCCTTAGCCAGCAGTTTCAGGTAGGATTTAATGTCGCCCGCTCTGGCCCCTGGCAAACATTTGACTATGGTTGCTGGAGTCTCTAATGCCACGTTTCTGACTATGGAGCTACCTATAACCAGAGTCGGCTTCTCAGTGGGTGCGTCACCGAGTGGGGAAAATCTGTTTGAAACGTGGACGGGTTGGTGGTGTCCCACGGGCTGGGTTCTATGCTTCTTACGTACAGTCACCCAGCCGGCCTGAGGTCCCGGCTGCTCGGGTTCTACTGGAGGACCGCTACGGGGTGGTTCTGATCTAGTTAGCCCCGCGCTAGCTAAGTAGCTACGGCTATCTACAGGTTTTTCAACAGCGCGGAGCCGGGCCTCCAATTCCGACACCCTCGCCTCCAAAGCTACAAAAATGCTACATTTATTACACGTACCATTATCACTAAAGGAGGCAGAGGAGTAACTAAACATCTGACACACAGAGCAAGAGATAGGAGACGGAGAGGGAGAGACAGAAGTAGCCATAGCCGCGCCGAGGCTAAGCTAACTAGGCAAACAACCTTTCACACCAAATAAAACTGCGTGCGAACTCAAAGGGTTCCCTAAACGCTAGGTGCAACAGGAAATGTGTGTTTTCGCGTGCTTATGTACTACAAGAACTCAAAAATGTCTCAGTACAGAGAAATCAAACCAATTTTAGCAAGCCACAAACACCGAACAGCTACACTGAGTGCAAACACTGAAACAGGAAGTGACGTAATGCCTTACCGCAGGTTCAGCCAATCAACTTAGTGTACTAACACCGACGTTTACACACAACACTTCTGATAGATGTGAAGGTGATGCTGTAAAGGGCTGGTATGTGTTTGCTATGATGAACATTTCCTGCCTGAAGTCTTCTGGCTTAAATTAAATGTTCCTCTTAGATCAGGACTACCTCAGCGATCCCCGAGCTCCACGGTGCTGCTTTTCTTGATGGTATCGGTTATTATTGCCTTCTTAGGCTCCATCTGATCGCGTCTTTTTATGATTTTTCATGTTGGCCGTTATCACTCATGCCTCCGTGGCTCAACAGCCCACCGCTGCAGCAGCACGGTGCCGCTCAAAGGCTACAAAACATTTTTTCCGTGCCAGTGTCACGCCCCAGAACCTGGATTTTCATCTCGGTTGTCATGGTTACCTGTGACATGCGGTCGATGAGCAGGTTTATTTATATGCACAACATTCATAACGTCGTTTGCATCATCCATTTATGGCAGAAAGGGTGTGTAGGAGGCGGGATGTGGTCCAGACACACCTGAGCTCACCTGTAGGTCAGGTGTGACGTATAAAGCAGAAGCTGCCGTGTGTCAGCAGAGTTTTAGTTTGGATAAGTAATTTATTTAGCTGAGCTTCAGCAGAGTTTCAGTAAGAATTCCACACAAAGTTTTCTAAATGAGGCCCCTGGACATGACTTCCCTCCTGAGTGCCTTTAGGGTCTGCATGAGAAGTTTTGGTCTGGTTCCTGAAGGTCTGGGTTCCTGGGGGTGTGGGTCGGGATCTGAACCTCCGTCCAGATGGCAGCAGGTGCTCCTCAGTAAACTGTAGATCAGCAGAGCGTTGTTTTCCATGCAGATGTGAGTGTGAGGAATGTTCTTTGATGTTCTTCTGAGAGCTTTGGTTGGTCACGGACAGCTGATGACCTGACTCAGAGTTAACCTTCATGTTGCTTTTTAATCCGAGGACTTCTTCCTGATTGGCTGCAGAGCTCATCTCCATGTTCCGTGAACTGTTGAAGCTCTTAAGAGGCATGAAGGGATTATTTTAATTGGAACCGGATTCTGGGGTTTAGTCAGACGTTCAGCGGTCTGGTCTGTGGACGGGGGTCTCTGAGGGTCTGAACCAGCAGAACCAGAACCTTCATCTTTTTGAGTTTCATAATCAGATTGAGATTTCTGAAGGACACTGAACTAAAACCTTGTGAATTGAGCTGTGTTTGAATCAAAGCATCCTGGTTAATCTGTCAGCTGGTCGGGAACCCCCCTCGCCTCTCTGCATTGATCAGATTTGCTAACATGTCTTTTCTATTGACTGACAGAGGAAGTAACTGATGGAGAAGGAGCCTAGCGCTCAGCATTGATTGGCTCCGGTTGCTTCAACAATAAACTCCGAGGCCGATTTGATGAACGGAGAAATCGTGTCTTCACGGTGAATCATCCACAACAATAGGCAGCAATCACTCCCCGGTAATTGCTGCTTCTGACGGTCGTCTCTGGGCTTCAGCCAGACGTCAGCGCCTCCCTCTGCCCTCGTTATCTCAGTGGCCTCCACTTGAACCCACCACCACCGCTTCTCCACAGAAACAGCCTTTTTTCAGACTGCTGAGAGATGAAATGAAACGCAGCGGATCGGATTTGCTCTCACAACTCCCCCCAGCTCCTGCTGCTGCTGCCGGTGACCGGAGTTTGACTCCGACGTTCATCAAACCCAGAACATGACTGATTCCCACGAGGAGATGGAGAAGATGGGGGGTGTTTGAAGTTTGTTCCTGTTAAACTAGAGGATGAAGACAAACGTTGCTGCTGTTTAGATCAGATCAGTTCATGTAGAATAAAATTAGAATTAGTAAAGAAAAACCAGACAGGATGAGAAATCACGTTTTTAAAGACTTGATCTGTTTGTTGGTGCAGAAGGGTGGTCGATAAAAGTTCACCTCAGTGCTTTTCCTTGGTTGGTGATGACAGAGGGTCTTCACCGGGTTAGCACACACTGTAGCTGGTATTTTGGCCCGTTCTTCCATGTAGATCTTCTCTAGAACTGGGAAGTTTTGGAGCTGTTGCTACGCAACGTGGACTTTCCACTCCCTCCACAGATTCTTTGTTGGATCGAGGTCTGGAGACGAGCTAGGCCGCTCATGTAGCCACTCCTTCGTTGCCCAGGCGGTGTGTTTGGATAATGTTAAGTTTTAAAGGAAAAGTTCGCTTTTTTAGACATTAAGTTTTATGTGTTCCTTCACCCACCCAGTGCTCTGTAAACTTTGACCCATTTCACACACACCCCCCTGCTCAGAGATTTTCAGGGGAGAAGTGATTCAGAAAGGTAGTTCTGGCTAGTTTCGGGGGCACTTTATCTGCGCCGTTTAGCCTCACAAAAGGATTAGCCTCTGAAAGCATGGCTAATTTGCATCTCACAAACAAAGAGAAAAAAATTACAACGTCACATTACAACGGGACTATTTTTTGTCATTCGTATCCCTGCGCCGGTCACCGCAGCAGCTAGAACGGGCTCGTGTCTGGCTGCTAATCCTGGCTGTATGAGTGAAACAACAACTTCTAAAGTCACTTAAAAGTAGATTTTCTTAAATATATCGAGCCATGGTGCGTACCTGCAGGTTCCCGGGTTGTAACAATAAGGATGTTACAGGATCACCTTTTCGGTTTGACACTTTTCCTGCTAAGGACGTTTCTCTAAGGCATCAGTGGCTTTTAGCAATCGGCTACTCCAAGGATACTTGGCTGGAACGAGTCAAAACCTTTCGTTTGTGCAGTGCACACTTCAAAGAGGATGATTACATCAGGAAAAAGTTCGGGAAAAGTGAAAGACTGTTTTTGAAGAGTTCGGCCGTACCAGAAATCTGGGTAAGTTTTGTTTTTAAAAAATTATTTATTCCGCTATGTCTGCCGTATTCATGCAATCATCTTCGCATTTTAGCGCATTATTTATGCAATCATCTTTACACCGATGGTTGATCATAGACTGCAGTAGCTTTGTCAACAATCTGTGTTGATGTGTGTGTTTTGTGTAGCAAATGCANCAGACAAAAGAGGAGATATTTTACATAAAACATATTTTTTGTGACTGAAATATTTTTTTTTAAATCAGCCTTGGCTATGTCAAGAATGTGACAACATATCACATTTTATGCTTTATTAGTTTTTGTGTAGCAGCAGATTTAAAATGTACCACCCTCTTGTGCCTATTATGGACAAAAACGTCCCATTGACTTCAATGCAAACCACAGTTTTTGATCCTGTAACATCTGCAGCAAATAATCATGCTTTCTGTGATATTATGGTTTCATTTAGGAGAAAAGTGGTCAAATTTATGATTTTTACTGTTCATCACCAAATTCAGTCATTTCTCCATATGTTGCCCAGGCGAGAATGTTTACACATTTCTTTAGATCTTCTGCTCTTTTTATTGAAGTCAAAAGGTCAACCTGACCTCTGATAAGTAAACAAAACACACTTTGACTCTCTTACTGAACTTCAAAGTGTAGAAAACAAAACAATTAGTATGTTTATGCACCTGCCACATTCAAACTACTTGGGCGGCTGTGGCTACTCAGTAGTTTCCATCATCAGCAGTGTGTGAATGTGAGTGCATGCAGCGTCTTTGAGTGTCCTAACAAAGCGCTATATAAGTTCAATGAATTATTATTATTATTATTAGTCTGGTTATCTGGTCATTTCACTTCTGTGAAAGCCACGGAGCAAGATGAAGAGGCATCTCTCTGTGGAACAAGTTCTGGATCAGCTCCTGCAGCCTGATACTCCTGGAGAAAATGAGGAGAGTGAAACATCTTCGGTGGACTTTGTGGTGGAGTCAGACCAATCTGTCTCCTTGACTTCTTCTCCTGACCCGTCCAGTGAAAGAGAAGGGAGGACAACGGATCCTGCTCCAGAATGGATTTCTAAAAGTGGGCAAGTCTGGTTTCCTACTAATGCAGAAACTTCCCACTATGTTCCTGCTGCAAGAGGTTTGAATCCTGGGCCAACACGTTACACCATCACACGTATTGACGACGTGGTATCCTCCTTTGATTTATTCTTCACTCCAGAAATTATTGAAGATGTTTCACTCTCCTCATTTTCTTCAGGAGTATCAGGCTGCAGGAGCTGATCCAGAACTTGTTCCACAGAGAGATGCCTCATCTTCAATAATTTCTGGAGTGAAGAATAAATCAAAGGAGGATACCACGTCGTCAATACGCGTGATGGCCCAGGATTCAAACCTCTTGCAGCAGGAACATAGTGGGAAGTTTCTGCATTAGTAGGAAACCAGACTTGCCCACTTTTAGAAATCCATTCTGGAGCAGGATCCGTTGTCCTCCCTTCTCTTTCACTGGACGGGTCAGGAGAAGAAGTCAAGTAAACAGATTGGTCTGACTCCACCACAAAGTCCACCGAAGATGTTTCACTCTCCTCATTTTCTCCAGCAGCATCAGGCTGCAGGAGCTGATCCAGAACTTGTTCCACAGAGAGATGCCTCTTCATCTTGCTCCGTGGCTTTCACAGAAGTGAAATGACCAGATAACCAGACTAATAATAATAATAATAATTCATTGAACTTATATAGCGCTTTGTTAGGACACTCAAAGACGCTGCATGCACTCACACATTCACACACTGCTGATGATGGAAACTACTGAGTAGCCACAGCCGCCCAAGTAGTTTGAATGTGGCAGGTGCATAAACATACTAATTGTTTTGTTTTCTACACTTTGAAGTTCAGTAAGAGAGTCAAAGTGTGTTTTGTTTACTTATCAGAGGTCAGGTTGACCTTTTGACTTCAATAAAAAGAGCAGAAGATCTAAAGAAATGTGTAAACATTCTCGCCTGGGCAACATATGGAGAAATGACTGAATTTGGTGATGAACAGTAAAAATCATAAATTTGACCACTTTTCTCCTAAATGAAACCATAATATCACAGAAAGCATGATTATTTGCTGCAGATGTTACAGGATCAAAAACTGTGGTTTGCATTGAAGTCAATGGGACGTTTTTGTCCNACGTTTCTCTAAGGCATCAGTGGCTTTTAGCAATCGGCTACTCCAAGGATACTCGGCTGGAACGAGTCAAAACCTTTCGTTTGTGCAGTGCACACTTCAAAGAGGATGATTACATCAGGAAAAAGTTCAGGAAAAGTGAAAGACTGTTTTTGAAGAGTTCGGCCGTACCAGAAATCTGGGTAAGTTTTGTTTTAAAAAAATTATTTATTCCGCTATGTCTGCCGTATTCATGCAATCATCTTCGCATTTTAGCGCATTATTTATGCAATCATCTTTACACCGATGGTTGTTCATAGACTGCAGTAGCTTTGTCAACAATCTGTGTTGATGTGTGTGTTTTGTGTAGCAAATGCAGTTCTTCATCCGTGTACTCTGGCTCATAAAGATATCCTAGTAGTAAAATAAGTTTCTTCTTCATCTGATATAGTGTTAAAATGAAATTCGTCATCAGATGAGACGGAGTCTGACATGTTTTCGGCATTCGGCAGTGAAACAGCTGACATACGAAGCGCTGTTTAATATCCGCGGGGAGCGGCGCAGGGATACGAATGACAAAAAGTAGTCCCGTTGTAATGTGACGTTGTAAATTTTTTCTCTTTGTTTGTGAGATGCAAATTAGCCATGTTTTCAGAGGCTAATCCTTTTGTGAGGCTAAACGGCGCAGATACATCGCCCCCGAAACTAGCCAGAACTACCTTTCTGAATCACTTCTCCCCTGAATATCTCTGAGCAGGGGGGTGTGTGTGAAATGGGTCAAAGTTTACAGAGCACTGGGTGGGTGAAGGAACACATAAAACTTAATGTCTAAAAAAGCGAACTTTTCCTTTAATATCGAGCCTTTTACTTGTTTAATTGTGTGTATATTGGTTAAATCACATGTGTAGTGAGTTAGTACCTGCTAACCACCAAAGCAACTACTAAGCAACTAACCAACCACAGATAACTGCTTTGGATGTAAATAAACATTTTACATATCAGCCCAATAGCTACAATTAGTTGACTTACATTTAAACTGGAAATTTGCCTCTGAAGTAGCTGCTGCTGCTCCTGATCACATCTGTTTGAAAATACCGCGCTGCATTCTGGGAAATTGTTGACCAAGAGAAGGCACCAAGGCACCTCTCGTGTATCCTTGGTGAATTAGCTAAACGGCTAACAAACGGAGCACAGACGCCTTGCTAGAACATGAACTTGGAACCGACTGGAACACGCCTTGGCGGCTCCTGATGATGTATCTCCTAGGCAACCGGGGCGGGACCAAGGCATCAAGGCGAGGTTCCATGAGATTGAGAAACACCCACTATGACGTAGACCATCAGTTTGTGAAGGGCTTGAAATGAAGCTGTTGTCCTCCAAGTTCCTCTGAGATTCTGAAGACAGTAAAGATGGAACTTCCATCCTTCCTCTGCTCTCTCTTCTTCTCTATGTCTATGTGCATTGTTCTTCTCTCACCGCCACCTAGTGGATGAGAACATAATGGAGCTACAGAGCCTTGGTGAGACATGAAGCGGTGGCCATCAAGACCAACCCTAACAACCACAAACAGCATCTGCCCCCCCCAGCTGACAGGTCGACGTGCCAGAACGCTGCAGGACTCATCAGTCACAGCAAACCCGTGTGACAGCACTTCTGCTCTGATGATGCGGGCGGTGGATCTGAGCTGAAGCTCTTTGTGGAGGCGGAGGCTTCTGGGTAATGAGGGTGACTGTGGAACATCATGTCAGCCAGGCAGATGTAGGACTCTTCCTGAGGCTCTAATCAAACGTTCAGGCTGCTGATGCTGGAGGTGAGCTTTCCCACTGGGACCTGCTTTAAGCTCAGATGGAAACAGAATAAAATATTTAGAGGTTTATTTTCTGGCAGCTGCAGACGGATCCAGATTGACACCTAAACTCGTCTCTGTGTGTGTGTGTTTGCATCAGCGCTGGCCTGAGCTTGAACCCAGACTGATTCAGAGCAACACACTTGTTTTTAGCTCCTGCAGCTGGGAGGCCAAGCAGAAGGTCAAAGGTTACAGAACACAAAGCAAGTCTATCTGCTGTGAGTGGTGACTGGTTTATGGTTCTGCTGGGATTAAATAGACAAGTCAGAATAATTACCCCATGGACGTCAAAGGGAATCAGGTGAGGAAGCCCCGCCCCCTCTACATCTCAGGTAGTCTTCCCAGGAGAAACGTCATCCAGAGTCTAAATGGGTCACAGGAAGCTGGACTTTCTATGACTGAACTGGTTTTCTGATCTCTTTAATGGTTTTTACCCAGAATGTTTACCTACCAGCTGATGATGTCACTCTCATCATACAGGTAAATGCTGGCGTGTGTTAGGGCTGGGATAGACTTGCTCTTTAACCGCGCGTTGGCGCAGCTGCACTGCCTGTAGTACTGGAGGGTTCCACTAGGGGGCGCAGGACAGAACTCAGACCAGATACCGGGTTTGTGGGGACAACCAAAACAAACATGGCGTCAGTAGAAGAGTTCAGTCACTGGTTAATGTTGAGATCACAGCAGCGCTATCATAGATGGTGTGAAAGACCTCTGAACCAGAGAAAGATTCCCCATGGAGTTAACTCCGCCTACTGGTTACTCGCATAGTGCAGCGTTCTGACGCATAGCGTTCATTTCGGGGCACAAATGGCGCTTCAAATCAACGCAAGTTACACGTGGCAGCCATTTTAAACACGCATACGTGTCGTTAACAGCAAGTCCATCCTACTGGGTTCCATTACATCACAGCTCCCAATAGGAAGTGGAGGCTGTTCTTATCTCCTCACATCTCCATCAAACCCAGTAAACCCAGAAACATCAGCGTGCCCTGTGGGGCCATCAGAGCTCCACCCAGCAGATGTTTGTGGGAGGCTTCCTGTCAGGGAGAATGGTGGCCTCATGGAGGGGGCCATCGGCTGGCACACTGCTGCCAACCACCTAACATTCTCCCTCTCCTGATATTACATCTCACTTTCTTTAACATAGAATGTGCTACTATTAGTTCACCTATTGAATTAATTATAGATTCACTCAGATAAAGACAATAAAGTTTCTCTTACTAAATAGAACTTCTACTAAGAAATCACAGTGTAGCCATAGAAACACTACTTGATCTATATGGTGTGTGTGTGTGTGTGTGTGTGTGTGTGTGTGTGTGTGTGTGTGTGTGTGTGTGTGTGTGTGTGTGTGTGTGTGTGTGTGTGCCTGCTCTGTCTTCTCAACCCCCAGTGAGCCGTAGCGGATGGCTGCTCATACTGAGCCAGGATCCTCTGGAGGTTTCTTCCTGTTAAAAGGGAGTTTTCCTTCCCACTGTCGCTACATGCTTGCTTAGTATGAGGATTGTACCAACACACAGTCAGTGTCTTGATGCAATCTGCTGGGTTCCTTATATAGGAAACTTTTTTACTGATTGGCTTAATGAACTGAACTGTATTGAAATGTTTACTTTGTGAAGAGCCTTGAGACGACTCTCGTCGTGATTTGGTGCTATAGAAATAAACTGAATTGAATTGGTTACCATGGCCGTGGATCAGCTGATCCAGAGGCAGAAAAACAGGATAAACCTCCAACCTTATTTTAATATTGCATCATAAAGCATTGTTTAACCTGCAGTTATTCACTAGTGAAGCAAAACTTAACTTTCATGAGCAGAAAAACCATAAAAATGATTGAATCAGGAAAGCAGGAAGAAATGTTATTTCTGTTTTTACATTTTTTACTTCAGTTCAAACTATTTAGAATTTAGTGTTTTCATCACATTTAGCTTGAATTTGATTTAAAATATCTTCAGCTTGATTCACTTCATGAGAATTTTTGTGTTGCGATTGTTTGGAAAAATAATCACAACACAGGTTTTGTACTAAATGACGTTTAAAGGTCAAGTTTATTTCTAAAGCACACTTATTATTGCTTCTGCAAAGCAGCTGTGTGGTGTTCAATGACCAGAAGAAGCTCAGTTTTTACGGTGCTCTGTGAAACAACTAAACCCTGCTGTGGGGAAATTCAGCTGTTTTCCGGTGTCGGGAGTTTAGTAACTGCAATTTTAAGTGCAATGTGTAATTATTTTCTTTCGCTTCCATTCTGCTTCACAAGCAACTTTTCCAATTTTACTACTGATGGTTGTTTTGGACGTCTGCTGATGGAATCTCCTTCCCAGTAGTAAATTACATCAGCAGACGTCCAAAACAACCAATCAGCATGAGTTAACCAAAAGTTCAGCTCAGCAACTCCACCGGGCCATTCCAAGTACATAACAGTGGCGGCTGGTGAATTTCTTTTTGGGTGGGGCGCATTTTTTTATTTTTATTTTTTTATGTTAGTTCTTGTGAATGGTTTTTATCTTGAGAGGCTCTATATAAACGATCGTTATTTTCTTCATTTGCAGGTCAGTTTTTCAGATGCGCTAACCACATATCACCACTAGGGAATGCCAAATTACCATTCTTATGCGTCACACAAATGAAATCGACGGACTTTGTTGGTAAGTTAGCAACAAAGTTGTTCCAAAAACATGCTTCATATTGACCAATATATGCAAACCTCACACACACTAAACAGGAAGAGGCTCTTTTAAAGGATAGAATCCACGTTTTCTACCTCAACACCACCCAATGACTGCAAATGAAAAGCAAAACAAAGCTATTTTCATGAAGTCAAAAGCTAAATTCTGTCTTACCTTGCTGGTCAAAATAATCCATCTTATAGTAAAAAATCCACTTGGTTCGTAGAATCCAATGATAAAAAGATGAAACTACTAGTTTTCTCCATAGTCAACGTTAGCAGCAGCTCCACAACAACAAAGGACGGTGAACTAGCCTGTGGAGAAATTTCCGGTTCTGTCTGGGCTGGGTGAGCTGACCAATCAGCATCCTCCTCCTGATCTGAGCAGACTCCCCCGTTTGCTTGCGATCGCAACCATATGCGCCCAACAGCTCTCCTATTCCTTGTCGTTGGGGATCCAGCGCGCATGCGCCAGTTAGCCCGTATTAAGTCAATGGTAAAGATTGCTGCGACCATAGATATCATATATATCACTAGATGCCTTAACTGGGAGTCGACAGCGTCCCTACACGGCGGCCATCTTACCTCGGACAGCTTACGTTCCGTTCTCAATGGTAGCAGATGGAAGGTGAGTGAACAACTTAAACAAAAACACTCTTAACTCGATTAAAAATGAACGGATTTACAAGCCGGTTGCATTATTACAAACCTTATAGCACATAGGCTTGATAGGACATACTTTAACATTTTTAAATAAACGGGCCAAATCCGTCATATTTTACAGCCACATCTCTGGCGTTTATAACAAACCAACCCATTTGAAATTCGGTTGAAAATTGAGCAAGTTAGAGTTATTTAAATAGTACATTCACCATTGACACCAATGTTACGAAAGGGGGCAGCTGTCCGAGGTAAGATGGCCGCTGCGTAGGGACGTTCGTCCAATCGATGAACAGCACAGGTAAGGCATCTAGTGTTTATATGATATCTATGGCTGCGCCCGCGAGAGGACACGTGACAGGAAGTACGTCGACGTTTCGGCCGTGTTAAAAGTATTAACTTTATTAAACTACAATTAAATGCAGATTACACACAGCACTTACAGCCCATAAGGTGTAGAGATCGTTTAGTTTAAATTTGATGTTTTTTTAAATACATTTTGATTCCTCTCTTCTTCTTCCTCTTCCTGTGAGACTGGTGGGGCAGCGCCCTAGCGCCCCCTATGGACGAGCTGCCACTGGTACCTAACCCTGATCCGGTGCTGGAAAAGATCCGTTTGGCCGGCCCAGTCGAGACATGCGCATGCTGGAAGTTCCGACAGTGAAAACGCACCCATTATCAAAGTCCCATTAGTTGTCACACACACTGATGTGTGGTGAAACGCGTTCTCCACATTTGACCGATCCCCTAAGGGAGGGGTTGGGAACTATTTGGTGGTTTAACCCCCCAATCCAACCCCTTAATGCAGAGTTCCAAGCAGAGGCATTTTTCACTTTGGTATGACCCAACAGTGGATTTTAACCCACGACCTCCCAGTCTCAGGGTAGACCACTAGGCCACTGAGCTGGTCTTTATTGGTCTGGAGTAAACATCTTCTCTGACTGTAGCTCAGAACCACTGCTCCGGCTGCGGCAGTGCGAGGATAGACAGCTGCGAGGACAGACAGCCGTGAGGACAGACGGCTGTGAGAAGCACACGGCAGTCACAGTAGGAAGCAGTGCTTCATGCCAGAGTCTCCAAAAGCAACACTGCTCATGGCTGCCTGTTTACTAGCTTATAGAGGACAACGCAGACTTATCCACCCACATGTTCGGAGACATTTGCATTCCTGAGAAGGCTATGCAAGTAAAACCTGGCTGCGCGGGGGCGGGCCGACGCTACCAAGACCAGACCAGGCCAGATGTGAAAATGCCAAGAGGCCTAAAGACAGTTTTGTCCCATGTGACCGTTACCTTGTTAAAGACAATATGATGGTTTTCAATGATATGGATGTATGTGTAGCAGTTGTTGGTTTAGCGTCCAGGAAACAGCAGAGTACGTCTGGGCTAGTAGAAGCTAACCGTTAGCATTAGCAACTCCACCACACAGCAGAACTCCTCCAGGCTTGTGTTATTGGTGGAGATAAAACATCAACGTTGCAGAGCAAACAGAGTCAGTGATAGAGTCGTGTTGCTGTTAGCCAATCAGAGGAGAGATGTCCACAGATCAGGAAGTAAGACTCCACATCCTGTCTTCTGGGCCCGGTTTTTCAAAAGGTTTAATCTGGATAAAAATGATCCGGATTTAGTAAACCTTTTTTTTGTGCGATCCGTAATCCAGCTTACTTTTGAGCCAGTTTTTCAAAGCAACATTGGATTTGATCAATCTGATCCAGATAGGAACTTTTCAGGATCACCAAATCTGGATAACCAGTGCTCAAACAGGGTAGGAAATCACAATGTAGAACTGTAGATATGTAAAGAGCAACAAGTAGAATAGCCAGTGTGGGGTCAATATAAGTTTATTTGAAATGAAAACACACACATTTAAAAGAAACTAACACTGCTCATTGCAGAGCAAGATGTGCAATTGAGCGTTTAAGAGGCGCTTTGCATGCCTTAACTACCTGAGAGTGGAACCACAGAATGCATGCAACATAACCCTTGCCTGTATTGTCCTGCACAACATCGCTACTAAGCTCAATGTCCCTCTCTGTGCTGACAATGATGCACCTGAGCCCCTTGGAGACCCTGACCAACCTCCTGCATTCCACCAGAACGAGCTAACAGGACGTGCAACAAGGGACGCAATAGTTAGACACTATTTCTGATTTGGATTTGGTTTGGATTTCAAATATCAGTGATTGCCATTCTTTGCATTTTTTGGTTATTCTGTAATCATTGCATGCATCACTAATAAATACTCTAGAAACAACAATATTTTCGATTGTGATGAACATAAATATCAATTAGTGGCAGAATAAAGTTTATTGTTTTTGGTCAGTTTTGACAGCTGTTGGGGATTATTTATTTTATGAGGCCAAACTCTTTCTACTTTGCTGTAGGCCTCTACTGAAAGGCTGAATACGTTAAAGCCTACCTAATCACTGTAGCCTGACGGAAGAACAAATAAAATTAAAACCTTATGAATAAATAGGATATCTTGTAATACTGCAGGATCCAAATATAGTATTATTTGATACATTTTTAAAGTTTTCATTACATTTTGGGCATGAAATCCACGCTGAATCCACCCTTCTGATGGGATCAGTTAGATCCAGATTTTTTGGATCAAAGTGATCCAAATCCTACAAAAAAGTTCTGAAAAACCCAAACTAAAGGTTTGATCCAAATCAAAACCAAGATTGGATTACGTGATCTAATCCGATTATGTAATCTGTTTTTTCTTTTGAAAAACCCATTTTCAAGATTTGATGCAACCCGTTATCCAGAATCCTAGTGGATTACTTTAGAAAAACTGGGCCCTGAAGCTCAGCTCTGGAAACCTTCTAGATCCTGAGCTGCACCTGGGCTTTTTGTCCCGAGTAAAACTTACAAGGCCTTCATTCCTACTAGAGACCACTGATGTAATGAGTGAACCACACCTTTAGGGCTCTAGATGTTGTGGCTCTGTGATGGTGCATGGACATCAGGGGTAGCGGCGGTGGTCTCCCTATTTAAAAGCTATTCTACTGACTTGGACAACATTTCTTTCCAATGTGCTGAAACAGCAGCAAGCATGTCAGGGTCTTGTTTATGAACGAGGGAACGATGAAGCGGGAGACCGATGGGGGTATTGGTGCTGTGTCGCACACACACACACACACACACACACACGTGTACAAATACATATAGTATTCCTGCAAATGTTCTTCACAGGATTTTTCCCCCTCCAAGACGCTTCAACTGAAATGACCCGATTTTTTCAGCCACTTTGAAAACCCGTTTGAAGATGGCGTCAGTCGTAGATGTGGTCCGCTTTAGCCACTGAGAGCCGATCACAACACAAAACCACAAATCTGTCAGCACCGGCTGATCTCGGTAACGTTAGCGTCACATTCTTACGTAAACGTTTGAATAAAGACACAAAACATTTTGTATTTGAAGAAAATATTTTCTTTTATTCTGCCAGATAATCCAACATGACGGAGCTTCACTGAAACACGACTCCAGTTCAGAAGCCAATCAGAATCTACGACCAACAAACGGTTGCAACCGATACGAGAACGTAGAGCGGCCCAAAACCGGCTCAGAGGCTGGTACCGCCGAGACCAGTCAGACGGACCCAGTAGGGTTAAAACCCCTACAGGAACCACTGATCGGGTCGGTCTCAGCTGTACGTCGTTTCAGAGTTAAACTGACACACAAAGACGAGAACGGGTTCCAGCTGTAAGCGCTGATGTTGACTCAGATCTGAAAACACCAGAAAGAGACGAACAACAAAAGACATCTTTAAAACGCTTCTTTGTTACACAAAAACAACAGTCAAGTACCAAATATGCATGCTGGATCCGAAATCCGGTCAAAAAGAGAGAAAGTGAAAAACATACAGGCTTTAAAAATCTTTTTTTAGTTCTTTACGTTATAGAAGACGCTGGGATCAGCGGCGGTGAGAACACGACACGACTCCGGGGAGAATCACAAACATTCAAACCTCGCTGCAGATAAAACTCTGCAGATCTGCTCCGGCGGGTGGGATTCTGCTGCTAACAGTCGTGGGATGTTGGTGAGCACAAACACTCAGAACAAGGCGGCAGGAGGTGTTATTGTGTTGCTGGGGCGGAGCCTCCTGAAGCCACACCCATTTCCTGGAGTCTTTATGTTTTGTAAGAAAGAGCAGAGTTTCCAGAAGTGAAAACTCAAAACAGTCAGGAAAAGTAAACTTGTTCAAACCGGTTTTGGTTAATCCCACTAACCCTCACTTTGCTTTCTGTCTGTTAGAGAACTATACCTGCTCTGTGGGCGTGGCTTGATACACCTGCAGGTAAGTCCACGCCCCCATCCCAAATCCCAGCTGACAGAGAAATATTGCATGGTGTTGGAAACCTGGAAAAGCTCTGGCTAAGACCTCCCCAGCTGCCGGGCTTCCGTAGCAGCGGCTTTAATCCCACAGGAACGCCGGATTGTGAAGTTTAGAGAAGTCAAATGTAACAAACCTTGAACTTTATTAGAAATCAGCGTTTAATTTGAAGAACAACCAGTTTTTGTTGACGTTTGTGCAAAACGAATTCCCCAAAGAAAACCAACCAATTCAACTCCAGCTGGGTCTTTCTGTGCAAAAAGCTGTGACTCTGAGTTTTGGTAGTTTTCCTTCAACCAGGAACGCTGTGGAAGGCTGACTGAGACGGATCCTTCCACCAGAATGTAGTTTTGTGACTGTTTTCTCAAAGTAAAATCCCTTTCTGAGAAACGAGTGAAAACTAAAATCTTTGGTCCAAATGTTTCAGGGACGAGTGAAAGCGAGCCGTTTATCTCCATAAAACTGTAAATATAGATACTTTCTGTAGAAGACGGATCACAGAGAAATAAACATGTGCAACTCCAGACGCTCCGTGTGAAGGAGCACGTCTGACCTCTGAGAAGTTCCCTCCTAAAGCAGCAGAGCTGAAACCAAATACATCAAACATTCAGCTGTGAGCAGCGCTCCGAGTCAGCAGAGCGGGAATTCCCTACAACCAGACGCTGTTAGTAATGTGACAGAGGGCGAGAACACACCCACAGAAAGAGTTTAGCTTAGTTAGACTGACGCAGAAAAACCCTGATTAGTTTAGCTTTTATCCAAATGGCCTTGGTAGGAAAACCTGAAAACACCTGAGGGTAAAGAACCGGAATATTGATCCAATCAGATGTGCCTGTGATCCCAATAGCACCTGGAGGTGATCCGGTATGAACGCAAACGTTTGTACATTCATCAACAATCCCACTTCAGAGGGGATCCGGTCGGACCCGGAGTTCTGTGCCAACAACAGGTTCTGTTCCCGGTGAAGGTCCGGGACCAAAGAGCCAACCAGACGCGGTGACTTCTCCGATCGGGCCGGTTTCTGCTGCTCGGCTGTGGAGTCGAGTTCGTTTTGGGTTTCGTGGTCCCGTGAGGTCCGGTGGAACCCGTTTAGAGTCTAAATGTTTTAGATGAACCAGTAACTCCAAACTGGTTCCCATCCATGGCTTTCAGTGAGCAAACAGACTCCGGTTCTGGTAGTGTTCATGAACCATCTCAACCAATCAGGTTTCAGCTGAGACTTGACCGGTTCTGTTCAGAACAAAACGCCCAACAGGAAATAAAAACATCACCAGTCACGCCTGATTGTGGCTGAACTGCACCAGCGCCACGCTGACCCTTCAGCTGAAAAGGTTCAAAACGCCGCAAAAGGGTTCTAACGTTTACGATCCGAGCGTTTCCCGCTGGAGCAGGAACGTGTTCCTGAAGAGTTCTATTCTAAATGATTGCAGCTATAGTCTAGTTGTGATCTCCAACTTGACCACCAGGTGGCAGTACTTTTGCAGCGTTTTGACCTCTCTCAGCCTCTGTAGTTTCCTGGTTCTGGTGGCTTTGAGTTTACAGAAACTACAAATACACGAGCACTTTTGCATTCAACAACTTGCGTTTTTTACCGAATCGGCGGCGCGTGAGTGATGAGTAAACGTGTTGGTGTTTGGTCCAAATCTGAGAAACGTGGGATTTAAACACACAACCTCTCATTTCTCCTCAGTGGAAAGCAAAACAACCCAAAGAGCAGCTTCGGTCTCTGGTTCTGATCCGGGACGTTAACACATAGGCACAAAAAACGTTGAGCGAAGCAGAAGTAAAGTAAACCTGGAGCTGGTTTTCCAGCAGCAGCAGTCGGAGCGGAGACGCCCAGACGTCTCCTCATGCTACATTTGTGTCCTGCAGTAGAAGCAAAACCAACCGAGCTGGAGTTTAGGTAGCAGCCGTTTGACATCTCCGTTTCCCTCAGTCCGTTTGTATTTCACATTCAAACATCGAAACCTCCTTGTGCAAATCAAGCAGTCTTTACAAAGAATGCCCTCAGCAGTGGTGTGTGGTAGGCTCCGCCCCTCCTCTGGGTGGGCGGGGCTCATCTGCGTCCAGAGAGCGTGTGAGCGTAGACGGGGTGAGCGAGGTGCACGTTGAGCGCGTCATTGTGCTGGACGAGCGAGGTGTGCTGGTAGTGGAGCACCAACTCCTTCAGGCTGCCGTACAGGTCGTAGGGCTCGGCGAAACCGAAGCCCCGTGGCGTGCTGTAGATCATGCAGTGCTTCACCTCGCCCTCCACCCTGAGGAGACATGATGGACACCAGGTTAGACCCGAGGGACGCTCACTTCAGATCTTCTGAAGCAAGTTTCTGTGGAAACTTAAACCAGCAGCTTCAGTTTGGAGATTAGTTGTGTTTGTAGGGAGCCTAAGCCACGCCCACCTACTTCCAGACCAGGGGTCCCCACCTGCCAATAAAATGAACGGGAGTCTACGAGAAGATCAAAGTTATTTTCTGATCCCGTTAGATACGTG
>SSNS01000126.1:339641-369905 GCA_006937985.1 Aphyosemion australe
ACATCGGACCAGGTGAGGAGAGAACTGAGGCGGCTTAAGAGCAGAAAACCAGCAGGTCCTGATGGAATCAGCCCCAGACTGCTCAGAGACTGTGCTGACCAGCTGTGTGAAGTGGTCACACACATGTTCAACCTGAGCCTTCGACTGGAGCAGGTCCCCATCCTGTGGAAGACCTCCTGTGTGGTTCCAGTCCCCAAAACATCACATCCCAGGGAACCAGACCATTACAGACCAGTTGCCTTGACCTCCCACCTGATGAAGACTATGGAGAGACTCATCCTCACCCATCTGTGTTCAGTGGTGAGCCCAGAAATAGACCCACTTCAATTTGCATACAAACCAAACATGGGGGTGGAAGACGCCCTCATCTACCTGCAGCACTGGGCTCTGAATCACCTCGAGATGCAAAAAAGCACTGTGAGGATCATGTTCTTTGACTTCTCCAGTGCCTTCAACACCATCCAGCCGTGTCTACTGCAGCAGAAGATGAGGGGAGCAGGAGTGGATGAACATCTGACTGCATGGATCACCAACTACCTCACCAACAGGCCACAGTACGTGAGGCTGCACAACTGTACATCTGAGGTGGTTGTGTGCAGTACTGGAGCTCCGCAGGGTACAGTGCTCTCACCCTTTCTCTTCACCTTCTACACCTCGGACTTCACCTACAACACCAGCAGCTGTCACCTCCAGAAGTTCTCTGATGACTCGGCCATCGTCGGCTGTGTGTCTGAGGGGGACGACCAGGAGTACAGGTCAGTTATCATGGACTTTGTGGACTGGTGTGAGCGTAACCACCTTCGCTTGAACACCAGTAAAACAAAGGAAATGGTGATAGACTTCCAGAGAAACACTCCTCACTCACCAGTAAACATCCAGGGAGCAGACATTGAGGTGGTGGACACCTTTAAGTACCTGGGTGTTCACCTCACCAGTAAACTGAACTGGTCCCACAACACAGATGCTCTGTATCAGAAGGGCCAAAGCCGCCTCCATCTCATGAGGAGGCTGAGGTCCTTCGGAGTTAACTCCCAGCTGCTAAAATCCTTTTATCACTCTGTTGTTGGCTCTGTTATTCATTCTGCTGTGGTCTGCTGGGGTGTAGGCAGCTCTGACCGAGACAGGAAGAGACTGAACAAGCTAGCTACCAAAGCTAGCTCGGTTCTGGGCTGCCCGCTGGATTCTGTTGAGGAGACGTGTGAAAGGAGGATGCTGGGGAAGATGACCTCCATCTTAAGAAACCCCTCCCACCCACTGAACTCCACTGTGGAGATCATGGACAGCTCCTCCAGAGGTAGACTGAGACATCCCAGATGTAAAACTGAGCGCTATCATAGATCCTTCATCCCCTCTGCTGTAAGAGTGTATAACTCCTCAGTTTAAGCTGTGCTGGTATCATCCTGGTACACAATAACACCAATGCAATATTCATGTGTTCTATACTTGTGCAATACCGGATTCACATTGTTGTCTGTGTCTCTTACAGTATGCTGCATAGTGCTGGTACCAAGTTTGTTTTCATCTTTATTTGTGTTTTTTTTTAGTGATCTAGGATTTAATAGTAGATTACTGACTATGTGTATATAGATGTATCCTTGTTTTTATCTTCTTCTAATTACCTTTTGAGTGATGGTGCTGCTGTGACAAGTGAATTTCCCCACTGTGGGATCAATAAAGTCTGTTCTATTCTATTCTATTCTACCTACGTCGGGTAGGATACTTACACCACGGAGCAGGCGTAGCAGCCCTTCCTGCTGCTCTCCCGGATCAGGAAGGCTCCGTTTGGCTTCCCGCTCAGCAGCTCTTCAGCCTGCGTTCGTTTCAGATTCCCGACAAACCAGCTCTTCTCATCGTAGTGAGGCAGGTTCTCCTCCTCTTCACCCACAGAGGAGCCTCTGCACCCAGACGCAGAAGCGCGTTAGCTAACAGCCACTCAGCTGATAGATAAAACGACAGATACTCACTCGTTGGGGTTTTCGTTCTTTATTCCGAGCCAGTCGTTGATTCTTTTCTGACGGACTCCTTTGTGATTGAGCCATCTGTGGAGGAGACACAGGAATATGCCAGCATGTTTAGGGGGGTTCCTTTCATTTAAGAACAAAAACCCAATTAGAGTCTACAGAACCATGAATCGTGTCGTGGTTTCACAAACTTTGGACCGTTTCTGCCTTTCACAATAGTTCCAGTTCTTGCAGGTTTTCTCTATTTTTCTCCAAAACTCCAACTGACACCAGGTTCTTCACAAATCCTCATGTGGGCAGAAACAGCCAAGCCATTCATTCCTGCAGAGGCACACCTGTGGAGTATATGGTGGCTGGGCCTATGTAGGACAGCCCTAAAGAGCCTGGGACTGGAGTATGTCAGCACGAGTCTGCCATGTGTACTAAAGCAGGTGTGGAAGGCTGTCTGGGTCTACAGGTGACCCGTGACTGAGCTCAGGTTAAACTAACGGGCAGATTTTCACTTGGTCTAGCTCCTCCCCATGACCCTCTTGACCAATGGGCTGGAGGTTTGGCTTTGCTCACCTGTGACCCCTCACTGTTCACCTTCCCCGTGGGCTCAAGCCCTCTCGTGTCATGCGGTTCCAACTAGGGTTGGGCACCGAGCATCGATTGGAACTGGGACTAAGTGTCCGTTTTTCCCAGAATCGTTCAAATGTTTTCATTTTGATGCCCAGTCCGCGTAAGAGGCATAAATCAGGCTTTAGAAGTTGTGGTCAGAAAGTCTTTTTGTTCTTTCTTGTAAACCTGTTCTTGTCTAAATGAAGGCGATGTTATTGATCATAGATCTAACACTCGTGTTGAAGACCTGTGGTCAGCTGGTTCATTTAAAACATGTCAAGTTTTGGACCCTGCCTCTGGAACCTGAACCGGAGTCGTTCAAATTCAAGCGATGCCCAACCCTCGTGCTGTCGTGTGATTTGTCCGAGTGGAGATGAAGGATTGTGGACTCACACCAGGTGCTGGTCTCGGATCTTGCGCAGCTGGATGAGGTCGGGCTTCAGGCTGTTCATCTTCTTGTCCGTCTCACGGTTGTCCATAGCTTGTGTCTGCAGGTCCTGCTCCAGCCGGTCTTTACTGTCGTGGATCTCCCCGAGGCGATACTTCAGCTTCTCGTAGTTCATCATGATCCTCTCCATCTCCTTGTCATTGTCCTGGCGGCAGAAACGCTCGACGCAGTCCTTGCTGTAGCGCTCCTGGGTGTGGCACTGCTCCTCAAAGATCTTGATGGTCTCGTTGAAGGCCTCGATGGCCGTCCGCTTCATCTGGATATCCTGAGAGGAGAGGATGGAAGTTAGTGGATGAAGAATGGAGAACCCCAACCTCCTGTCAGGATGCGTTCACCTGTGAGGTCTTTGTGTGTTCTTCATACAGCTTGTCGTACTCTTTGCTCTTCTCCTGGTACTGATTGTGATATTCCTGCAGTTTCTTCCCCACAGCGTCGATGTTGTCCTCCTTCACCAGCTGATCCTGGAGAACACAGAAAACATCACTCACAAAAATTGAGTTTTTTCTGCAGGAGTCCAGATGAAGTCCAGATCAGCCGTGTTTAGAGTCTAGGCACACGTTTACCCCAGCGATAAATAAAAACCTCATTTACTAAAAGTTTGTTTTGTTCCAGCAGGTTCTGAGTCACCCTGACCCAGGCTTTCACCATGACCTCAGTGGCACGTTCCCCCCACCACCACCAGGAGTGTTTGAGACACTCAGCAGCTGCAGCTGGTCCTGCAGGATCACGAAATCACAGGAGAACTGCAAGATCACGCGTGATTTCACCAGTTCTCACGATAAGAAGCAAAAAGGTAGCATGTGTCGAAAAGGTCTGATTTTCTGTTCCGTTTAGCTCAGCTACAGAGGTTTCACGGGTAATGGTGTTTTTTTTTTTAAATAGTTAAGCAACTGAAAAACTTTTTATTTTGAAAGTTGCCAGATGGCAAGGCAGCTTTATTGGTATAGGGAGCCTAAGTCACGCCCATCTACTTCAGCACCACGAGTCCCCGGAACAAAGAAAAGATGAATACATGTCAACGGGGCTATAAAAGCTACGTTCTAGTCCCGTTTGTTATGCAACATGGATTTCACACATGAAGATGTCCGTGGATTTTAAAGAGGCAGTAGCTCAGGAGGTAGAGCGGGTTGTCCAGTAATCAGAAGGTTGCAGGTTCGATCCCGGCTCCCCCCATAGAATGCTGCTGTTTCCTTGGACAAGACACTTAACCCGCCTTACCTGCTGGTGGTGGTCGGAGGGACCGGTGGCACCACTGTACGGCAGCCTCGTCTCCGTCAGTGCACCCCAGGGCAGCTGTAGCTACATTGTAGCTCATCCCTGCCAGCATGTGAATGGGTGGATGACTGATTGTGTTGTGAAGCGCCTTGGGGGGTTGTAGAACCCTAAGAAGGTGCTATACAAATACAGGCCATTTACCATTTACTTTCTGATGCCAAGAAAGCGCTGATTTTCAAACGGGGGCAAAAGTTATTTTAGGTGTTGTGTAAACATACGTCCAGGACTACAAACGCGCATCACCATATTGACGTCATTGAACCAGACACAGAGAACAGTAGAGGGAAAATGTCTGAGCTTAGCGAGCTTCGAACCCTTGTTTCAGGAAGAAAGCACCACCATAAATCTGTCCATGTGGCGAGTAGCAGCTACGCTAGGTCAGAGGAGATTCTGTGGTGACGTCTGAATTGTAGTCGTAGTAATTATGAATTTGTACAACGTGACAGGCATGGTCGAAACACACATTACCTTTTATTTAAATTAGGGATGCTCCGATCCGATCACATGATCAGAAATCGGGCCCGATCACGTGACTTTCAAAGGACTCGGAATTGGTTGAAAAAGATCGGATTTAACCTTATAAAACAACAAATATGACATTTTAAATTCATTCTGATATCTTAAGTTCCTCTATATCAATATTATTTGTTTCTTGGCCAAAAACACCATTACGTCACACAATGTACAGCAGGTGGGGATTCAGACACCATACAGCTGTTAGCTAGCAGGCTAACGCAGAGCTAACTTGTCTCCAAAGGAGAGCTAAAATATCTGTATGTTGGTGGTATTTTAAACCGGACAGCAAAGGCAGTGTAACAGCCACTTGTAATATGTGCATACTGGGCATTCAACATGCTGGAAAAGACAGCTGCATGATAAGCAGCCTTCAAAACGAAATACTTCCTCCTTCGGCTTTTTTTCCTTCAGGCGTCGCCACAATGAACCATCGGTCTGGGTTGAGTCCCAGTTCACAGCGGCATTTCTAACAAAAACACGGAGCCAGCCAACAGTAAAAATTACGTTAACAGAGAAATCGCCGACAACAAAACGTCGGAGTTTCTCATTCTGCAGCAGCTGAACACGCTGGTAGCTTTGTGGTGCTGCGGGGAAAGCCTGCTGTGGCACCGTGGATATGGAACCCAAAGTGTGCCACAAACGCACAACATTACGTGCGACTTTCACACAAAAAGTACACGTGAAAATTTTGCGTGATTTCAACCAGCAAACAACACGAAAACGTGTTGTTAACAGACGTGCCTCCCAGTCACGGAAACGCGCATCACTCCACAGCCGCATATGAGTAAATTATGAGCATATATGAGCATCTCAGCTACTTTTAAATTTATTCATAATATTAACACGTTTTTAAATTAAGGTACTTCCTAAACAAGTGATGTTTTTGGCAGATAAACTAAGGAAATGACATAAATACAGAAAGAAAGCCATACCTAAATAATAAAAAAATTAAAGGAAAACTTGGAGGTGTTTTGCCTTCATTTCTTCTTTTTTAATTTAATGCTTTGCTGAAGTATCGGATCGGGACTCGGTATCGGCAGATACTCAAAATCAAATGACTCGGACTCGGATCGGGAGCAAAAAAATGTGATCGGAACATCCCTAATTAAGGGGCCTGCCCGCCAGAGGCAGGGCCCTTATTGCTCTCCACCGGAGGATTTGTATTCTTATTATTCTTCCGTATACATTAATACAGCCCAAACCGCAGCGTGCACCCCCACAAATCTTACATCAAAACGACCGGCTCGGTCATGGGAGGTGTGCTATTACTTTTCTTAGCGTGTTACCATGGCAACGGTATTAGCAAAAAACTGTGCAAAAACTTCCCCCTCAATACAATTAAACATCCATTTCATATATAACTTCTACAAACAAGTTCACAACTTTACCAAACTTGCTATGTGTCATCACACAAACACTGACTACACATTCATGTGGTTATTTGTTGAATTTACTTTAGCTCCGCCCCCTTACAGACGGTTTCCTCTAAATAAAACACGCAATATCTGATTCTCACAAAACTTCACATAAATGACGTTTGTACACCTAAGAACTGCTCAAAAGGATTTTTTTCGTATTTAGAAACAGCGCCCCCTAGATTTTTACAACCAGCTATATCTCCATTATGCAACATCAGATCCACACCAAATTTTGTGTGCTTTGTTTTGGGTCATTGTTTAACACATCGGTTTGGTTACTTTACACCCCCACCCCCCCAAAAAAGGAAGCAGTTATAACATCTGTTTAAAAGCTTGGGTTTTCACACGATTTTAAACACCGGTACTGGGAGCTCAGTAGAGCACTAATGATTTATGTTTTAGAAGATCACTCATTACACCCCCTACTGGTGACATGCAGTTTATTAGCAAGCTTATAGGACAAGTTGAGGAGGGGTTGAGATGCTGATGATGTGGTGGTGCACATTGGTCTATGACACATGGCCACCACCTTGCGCCACGGGGCAGGCCCCTTTTAAAATTTCTTCAGGAATTTTTTTGTTCTTCTTCTTATTCTTCCGTATACGTTAATACAGCCCAAACCGCAGCGTGCACCCCCACAAATCTTATATCAAAACGACCGGCTCGGTCGGGGGAGGTGTGCCATTACTTTTCTTAGCGTTTCGAGTTACCATAGCAACGGTATTAGCAAAAAATTGCGCAAAAACATCCCCCTCATTACGTCTGAACCGAAATGTGCACCCCCACAAATCTTACATCAAATCGACCGGCTCGTTCGGGAGAGGTGTGCTATTACTTTTCTCAGCGTTTCGTGTTACCATGGCAACGTTATTAGCAAACAATGCTGCGCACAAACACCCCCTCATTACGTTTGAGGCCTTATAGGACATCCATTTCAAACTTTAATAACTTCTACAAACAAGTTCACAACCGTACCAAACCTGTTATGTGTCATCACACAAACACTGACTACACATTCATGCGATCATTTGTTTAAATTACTTTAGCCCCGACCCCTTAGAGATGGTTTCCTCTAAATAAAACATGCAATATCTGATCTCACAAAACCTCACACAAATGACATTTGTACACCTAAGAACTGCTCAAAAGGATTTTTTTCATATTTAGAAACAGCGCCCCCTAGACTTTTACTACCAGCTATATCTCCATAATGCAACATCAGACCCACACCAAATTTTGTGTGCTTTGTTGTGGGTCACTGTTTAACACATCGGTTTGGTTACTGTACACCCCTCACCGCCCCAAAAAAGGAAGCAGCTATAACATCTGTTTAAAATTTTGACTTTTCACACACTTTTAAACACCGGTACTGGGAGCTCAGCAGAGCACTAATCACTCATTACACCACCTACTGGTGACATGCACAGTTTATTAGCAAGCTTATAGGACAAGTTGAGGAGGGGTTGAGATGCTGATGATGTGGTGGTGCACATTGGTCTATGACACATGGCCACCACCTTGCGCCACGGGGCAGGCCCCTTTTAAAATTTCTTCAGGAATTTTCTAGTTTAAATTGAAGTACAACAGGGGTGGAAACTTAAACCGCCCGAGCGCCATTGGCGGTAAAATTTCTCGTCGGGCGGTAAATAATTGACGACTTACCGCCCGGGTGGCGCCCAAGCTTTGACTGTCATTTACATACCGGCGTTCACCTCCCCCTGTGTTCGCGCGTTTGGGATACATCATGACCGCGCCCTGTAGGAGGTAGGGATGCAACGGATCATCACTGATCCGTGATCCGCACGGATCTCTCTTTACGGTTCGGCACGCACTTGGCCCGCGGATCGGTCACGTGGAGGACTGAGGCGCCGCGCCACCTGTTCAATCCAAACGAGAAAAGCACAGCGCGTCATGACTAGTGGAGGAACTCGAAAAACCACCGGCATCGTTTAAGTCGCATTTATGGGCAAATTTTGGCTTCACTGTAAAATAAAAAAATGATACAAACGGCAAAAATGCACACGCGTGCGCGTGCCTCCAGCTTGGCGGCGCAGCGTCGCACACACATACCTCCGATCGCTGTAAAGCAGGAAGGGAGGTGGCGCGCGCAAAATGCCTGGGACAATTATTACGTTAACGTGATGGGACCTGAAATATTGATGGGGACAAATCTGTAAACAAGGAGTAAAGAAAAATAAACAGCGCTTCAGAAAGTTGAGGAAATGAGTGAAAGCAGGACACGCAGCGAGTGAGCTTGTTTATGGCAAGCCGTTTTCACATTTAATCAGCAATCGGACCTCCAATACTTTCATTGATTATAGTTCTAATTGTGTTCTTATTAATCAAAATTGCAAATGACGACATCAACAGCTATGCTGTTACTAGTAGAAATTATAATGAAGGATATCCAATATAACAACGGCACTAGTAGGAATTAAGTTTCAGAATCCCTAAAAACCTGAGGTGGCCTTTTTAACATATATTAAGCAGACTGGATATGTATTCCAGATATCTATAATTCTGTTGTTCCTAGTAGAAATTAACATTCCATACATCCATGAGAACATTCTAACTGAATATGTAAAATGTTCATTCAATATAGTCAGAATCATTCAGTTAAGAAATCTTTGAGGTTATAGATTTTATAGGACGTAACTGCATTAAATGAGTCTCGAGTTAAATGTTGTTTGTATTTAATGAGCATTGAGCTGAAAAAGGTTGCACTAAGTGTTCTACAAAATAAAGAGAGAGCAAAGTTATTTGTTATTATGTGCGTGGGTCAGGCCCGCTTGCTCTCCATGAGGAGCAAGAAGNNNTTAGACCTAATTAAATACACAAATTATTTAAAAAATGATTTAAAAATCAGAACAAAGACAAAGTAACGTGTTAGGAAGGCCCCTGAGGTCAACTTCCTGTCTGTTCTCTTCTGATCTGCTGAGCTTGATGGGTTCTGGGAGAGTAAATTTAGTGGAAAGCGCTCCACGCCCAGTAAAAACACTTCCATTCAGGATCATGGTGCTTGTCAGCTGCGTACTACGCTTCTCAAATGTTTCCTTATACATCCGAGCAACATAGGGAGCTGTAGGATTGAGCTCCCAGAATCCCAGTGGTGAACAGCAGACATGGACATGTTCATTTATGGATCAAATAATTAAATTAAAATTGTGGTTTCTAATAAAACTAACATGTAATTAACTTTTCTGATTTTTAATTTTGCTGCAGGTTTCTGGGCGGAGCCTAAAGAGACCACAGGATGATGTGCTGTGGATGGAGCACCAACCTGCTGGAGGCGGGAGACGGGGTACTGGAGTCTGACATCCAGCTTGGTGTTGTACTGAGCCAGAGACTCGTGTCTGTAGTGGTTGATGAGCTCCACCACGGAGCCGAAGGTCAGCGGGTCGGAGAAACCATATTTCCCGTCTCTGTGGTAGATCTTGATCAGCTTGTTGTTGCCTCCCTTCCTGAAACCAGAAGCACAGACGGATCAGACCAGCGCTCTCCTCTTTCCAATGGAATACGGTTGAATGGGGATGCGGGGGGTGGGGTTTGTTACCTCAGCGTGAGCGTGTAGTCGCCCTGCATCTTGGTGGAAGCGTCTCGGACAAGGAAGGTCCCATCGGGCATGTCTCTGAGCTTATCGTTCACCTCCTCCCTGAAGAGGACAAACAGCTGGTCAGATGATCAGAGGCTTCATCCGGACAGAAACATGCCAACGGAGAGGAAATAAAGCGGAAAAACAGCATTTGCTGCCAGAATGCAGGTTAAACGTGAAGCTAATCTCTAATAAACCCTCTGAAGCACCCGTTCCTCTGTCCTCTTTCATGAGTCATAGTCAGATGGTCGGGCTTTCCGCTGTGGTCTTTACAACTCGCCTTAAGACTCGTGTGTGCATACCAATGTACTTATACGACAATTACTTTAATGTAAGTCAGCAACAGGGAACGTCTCCAGCAGCAGATGAGTCACGCTCCACTCCCACCACACCGAGCAAACGTCTACTTCATCACAAGTTGTACCAAACACACACAAATATCTTAAAGGCTTCATCTCCGATTGGTCATGTTGACTTTTAGAGAGGAGGAGCAGCTGAAGTTTGGTGTGTGTGTGTGTGTGTGTGTGTGTGTGTGTGTGTGTGTGTGTGTGTGAACATACTCTCATTTAAAGTTAAAACAGACCCGTTCTGATGTTATATTTATGACATCACTGGTATTTAGGTGTATTTTATCTCTGATGTTTGGTTTAATTGTTCAGCACTTTCAGGGTTCCCCCCAGCGCTATTTTAGCCTGGCGGGCCGCCAAAGTTTGGAACCATTTTAAACTCAGAAGAGAAAACACGGTCGAGTGTCTCCACTGTAAAACGGAGTTGTCTTACCATAACAGCACAACTTTATGCTTGAACATGAAACCGCTTCAGCCAGCCGAATCCACGACCAGGTAGGCTAATGCTAATACCATAGACATAGGCTAATACGTAGCACGCACCCTAACTTTCGCGTCACGTATGGACCGGAAAAAAAACACGTTAATCGTGTTCACGTTAAACTAAGACTGAATAAACTCTACAACTGAAAGAAAAATCACCATCATCCTGTTTATGTAGATGGCTGCAGCAGCTGCAGCGGTGTGGAGCAGGGACGCAGCTACCTGGAGTCATTACTGCGGCTCAGTGTGACGCTGCATTTTTTTGTGTCTGGTAAAACCATATTTCAAGATTGTGCCTTTTTGTAGGACAAATAAATATTGTTAATAAATGGTTTATAACACCACATACAGTCATACTTTTAAACTTCCTGACAACTTTTCTTTTTTTTTTACAAAAACACCGTGGGTCGCCCGTGGGCTTGTCTACCACCGGGCTTTGCGAGTTTTCTGGGGGAAACCCTGGCACTTTGGTCGATGTTGTTTATAAAGAGTTTTTTAAATAACGATTTGTGGTCCTAGGGCTGGGCGGCATGGCAAAATATTCATATCACTCTTTAATGAATCACATCAGTTTTACAGCATTTGACAATATTGTTTTTCCCATTCAAGACTCCAGGTGTTACCATGGAAACATGTAAACACTGAGCCAGTCTGAGCCGAAAAGCGTGACCTACGGAGGTGTTGCTTGCTAGGCTACATCTGTTAGCAAGATCACGTCAAACATTTAGAACAACTATTGGTTGAAGTGTATCAGTCATGGACATATTTTACACTTCAAGGGTTCCAGAAAAAACCAACAGCGTTGTCGGTGCTGTGAATCGGTCCTTCTTTCTGGTGCATTGGTTCAACCCAAGGCAGGGCTGGACGATACAGGAAAAAGGCATCTTGATTATAAAAATTCATACTGATCCATATCATTAATTATTGATAACTATAAAAAATGTAGAAAATGTTTTTTAAGTGGAATAAATGTGCAATTGAGAAAAATAAAAACCGAGGAAGTTGAATTTGGTAAAAGAATAAAATGGATTTTATAAGACCCTAGTATTACTGCTGAAGAAATAATGAATATCAACATGTTTTTTATACTTTGTTTTATCATCAGAATGCTCAGAAATATCAAGATAACATTTTTGGGGTCATATTGCCAAACCTACGAACCGGTATACCGCCGAGGCCTACCCCCACTCACCGGTAGTCTGACCCGGTATTCATTAGAGACCAGAGTGGTGTTTCTGTCTCGTACCTGGAAATGTCTCCCCAGTACCACTCAGCCTCCTGCAGCGAGCTTCCTCCTCCCTCCGTGGCACCGTTACTGCTGCCTCCTCCCATCACACCTGATGAAGACTGCTGAGACTTGGCTGATTTTGGAGGAAGAGCTGCAGGAGAGAGAGAGAGAGAATCATGGTGGAACAGTGTAGAGATGAGACTGTGACCAAACAGCTGATGCTGGTCTAACAGCTGATCCTGCAGCGGATCATCATCATTGATCCGTGATCCACATGGATCTGTTTCTACGGTTCGGCACGCATGTGGTCCACGGATTGGTCACGTCAATGGCCGAGGCGCTACCTCGGGGCGACGGTGGCATAGGAGTTAAGTGGACGCCCCGCAATCGGAAGGTCGCGGGTTCGCGTCCCACTCGGTCTGTCACCGTCGTTGTGTCCTTGGGCAAGACACTTAACCCGAATTGCCTCTGTTGGTGGTGGTCAGAGGGGCCAATGGCGCAACAATGCAGCCTCGCTTCTGTCAGACCGCCCCAGGGCGGCTGTGGCTACTCAGTAGCTTACCATCATCAGCAGTGTGTGAATGTGAGAGTGCATGCAGCATCTTTGAGTGTCCTAACAAAGCGCTATATAAGTTCGATGAATTATTATTATTATTATTACCTGTTCAATCCAAACGAGAAAAGCACAGCAGTGGTCATGGCTAGTGGAAGAGGAAAGGAGCTTGAAAAACCACCTGCATTATTTAAGTCACATGTATGGGAGCATTTTGGCTTCCCTGTAAAATACGATGATACAAACGACAAAAATTAACGCACATGCGTGCCTCCAGTCTGACCGCACAGCGCAGCGCCACACATGTACCTCTGATCGCTATGAAAACAGGAAGGGAGGTGGTGCACGCAAATTACCTGAGACAATTATTACATTACCGTGATAAACCTGTGGAGACAAATCTGTAAAAGAGGAGGAAAGAAAAATAAACTGAGCTTCAGAAAGGTGAGGAATGAGTGAAAGCAAGACACGCAGGACATGAGCCCTCTACGGAAAGACGTGTTACCATTTGCTGTGGTCTGCTGGGGTGTAGGCAGCTCTGACCGAGACAGGAAGAGACTGAACAAGCTAGCTACCAAAGCTAGCTCGGTTCTGGGCTGCCCGCTGGATTCTGTTGAGGAGACGTGTGAAAGGAGGATGCTGGGGAAGATGACCTCCATCTTAAGAAACCCCTCCCACCCACTGAACTCCACTGTGGAGATCATGGACAGCTCCTCCAGAGGTAGACTGAGACATCCCAGATGTAAAACTGAGCGCTATCGCAGATCTTTCATCCCCTCTGCAGTAAGAGTGTATAACTCCTCAGTTTAAGCTGTGCTGGTATCATCCTGGTACACAATAACACCAATGCAATATTCATGTGTTCTATACTTGTGCAATACCGGATTCACATTGTTGTCTGTGTCTCTTACAGTATGCTGCATAGTGCTGGTACCAAGTCTGTTTTCATCTTTATTTGTGTTTTTTTTAGTGATCTAAGATTACAATACTAGATTACTGCCTATGTGTATATACATGTATCCTTGTTTTTATCTTCTTCTAATTACCCTTTGAGTGATGGTGCTGCTGTGACAAGTGAATTTCCCCACTGTGGGATCAATAAAGTCTATTCTATTCTATTAATCAATCGGACCTCTTTGTAATTCTTATTTTATATAACAATTTAATTTATCCTCGTACTAACTGTATTCTTACTAGTCAAAAATGCAAATGAAGACATCAACAGCTATGTTGTTACTAGTAGAAATGATAATGAAGTATATCCATAAATAGGATGTAACNTTTTGGGGTCATATTGCCAAACCTACGAACCGGTATACCGCCGAGGCCTACCCCCACTCACCGGTAGTCTGACCCGGTATTCATTAGAGACCAGAGTGGTGTTTCTGTCTCGTACCTGGAAATGTCTCCCCAGTACCACTCAGCCTCCTGCAGCGAGCTTCCTCCTCCCTCCGTGGCACCGTTACTGCTGCCTCCTCCCATCACACCTGATGAAGACTGCTGAGACTTGGCTGATTTTGGAGGAAGAGCTGCAGGAGAGAGAGAGAGAGAATCATGGTGGAACAGTGTAGAGATGAGACTGTGACCAAACAGCTGATGCTGGTCTAACAGCTGATCCTGCAGCGGATCATCATCATTGATCCGTGATCCACATGGATCTGTTTCTACGGTTCGGCACGCATGTGGTCCACGGATTGGTCACGTCAATGGCCGAGGCGCTACCTCGGGGCGACGGTGGCATAGGAGTTAAGTGGACGCCCCGCAATCGGAAGGTCGCGGGTTCGCGTCCCACTCGGTCTGTCACCGTCGTTGTGTCCTTGGGCAAGACACTTAACCCGAATTGCCTCTGTTGGTGGTGGTCAGAGGGGCCAATGGCGCAACAATGCAGCCTCGCTTCTGTCAGACCGCCCCAGGGCGGCTGTGGCTACTCAGTAGCTTACCATCATCAGCAGTGTGTGAATGTGAGAGTGCATGCAGCATCTTTGAGTGTCCTAACAAAGCGCTATATAAGTTCGATGAATTATTATTATTATTATTACCTGTTCAATCCAAACGAGAAAAGCACAGCAGTGGTCATGGCTAGTGGAAGAGGAAAGGAGCTTGAAAAACCACCTGCATTATTTAAGTCACATGTATGGGAGCATTTTGGCTTCCCTGTAAAATACGATGATACAAACGACAAAAATTAACGCACATGCGTGCCTCCAGTCTGACCACACAGCGCAGCGCCACACATGTACCTCTGATCGCTATGAAAACAGGAAGGGAGGTGGTGCACGCAAATTACCTGAGACAATTATTACATTACCGTGATAAACCTGTGGAGACAAATCTGTAAAAGAGGAGGAAAGAAAAATAAACTGAGCTTCAGAAAGGTGAGGAATGAGTGAAAGCAAGACACGCAGGACATGAGCCCTCTACGGAAAGACGTGTTACCATTTGCTGTGGTCTGCTGGGGTGTAGGCAGCTCTGACCGAGACAGGAAGAGACTGAACAAGCTAGCTACCAAAGCTAGCTCGGTTCTGGGCTGCCCGCTGGATTCTGTTGAGGAGACGTGTGAAAGGAGGATGCTGGGGAAGATGACCTCCATCTTAAGAAACCCCTCCCACCCACTGAACTCCACTGTGGAGATCATGGACAGCTCCTCCAGAGGTAGACTGAGACATCCCAGATGTAAAACTGAGCGCTATCGCAGATCTTTCATCCCCTCTGCAGTAAGAGTGTATAACTCCTCAGTTTAAGCTGTGCTGGTATCATCCTGGTACACAATAACACCAATGCAATATTCATGTGTTCTATACTTGTGCAATACCGGATTCACATTGTTGTCTGTGTCTCTTACAGTATGCTGCATAGTGCTGGTACCAAGTCTGTTTTCATCTTTATTTGTGTTTTTTTTAGTGATCTAAGATTACAATACTAGATTACTGCCTATGTGTATATACATGTATCCTTGTTTTTATCTTCTTCTAATTACCCTTTGAGTGATGGTGCTGCTGTGACAAGTGAATTTCCCCACTGTGGGATCAATAAAGTCTATTCTATTCTATTAATCAATCGGACCTCTTTGTAATTCTTATTTTATATAACAATTTAATTTATCCTCGTACTAACTGTATTCTTACTAGTCAAAAATGCAAATGAAGACATCAACAGCTATGTTGTTACTAGTAGAAATGATAATGAAGTATATCCATAAATAGGATGTAACTGCGTTAAATGTTTGTATTTAATGAGCGTTGAGCAGAAATAAGCTGTTCTACAAAATGAATAGAGCAAAGTTATTTGTCTTTTTCTTTTTTTAAACTTTATTTAATTTTCTTTTTATCAACAGAATATGTTACTACACAAAGACACACACAAACAAAAAATAAGAATAAAATAACTAAATAATATAGACCTTATCTTGGGGCTTTAGAATAGAATAGACTTTATTGATCACTCAGTGGGGAAATCCACTTGTCACAGCAGCACCATCACTCAAAAGGTAATTAGAAGAAGATAAAAACAAGGACACCAATTAATTTACCCAAACCACATAGTTCCAGTTTTTATTATCAGCATCCTAATTCCCTTGGTAGTATGAAATCCATGTCTTTTTCTTTTATTGTGCTGATCTGAAAAATAATCCGAACCGCGAGGTTTTGATCCGTTGCACCACTATTCCTATTTCCAGAGCCAAACAAAAATAACTTAAGAAATAGTGACCGGCCCTCCTGAGACTGAGGTGTGATTTATGGATCTGGTCGTTGAACGCACCACCGCCGTCTGTGTGTTAGCAGTAACACACACACGCCACACAGCTGGCTCCAATAGCAGAATTAACTCAAGTTAATCAGGAACAAATTAAATGAATGATAAATGAGCCGCATGTGTATAGCACCTTTCAGAGTCAGAGGACTCCAAAGTGCTTTACACTACAGTGCATCATTCATCCATTCACACACACACACACACACAGGTGGTGATGAGCTACGTGGTAGCTACAGCTGCCCTGGGGCTCACTGACAGAGGCGAGGCCGGTCAGTGAGTCCCACCGGTCCCTCCGACCACCACCTGCGGGTAACGTTGGTTTATTGTCTTGCCCAAGGACACAACAGCGGCATTCTCTGCTGGAGCTAGGATTGAACCCACAACCTTCTGATTACTGGACAACCCACTCTACCTCCTGAGCTGCTGCTGTCCCTTTAATCACATTAAAATCTATTCATCTCAATTCTTTGACATAACTAAAAATGGTTTAAAACTGGTGTCGGCTCATAAAAACCAGAACCAGTTACTTTCATAAATAATGACATCATATCTTCCTCCCGTGGTTCATATCCAAACTGACCTGGAACAAACACGCAGGCAAACAAAGGTGCACTAAGTGTTCCAGCTGCTCTCAGATCAGTTTATGATCGGAGCTGAGTGTCCAGTAGGGATGCACCGATACCGGTATCGGCCTCGATACCACATTTTCTATAGTCTTCATACTCGTTAAAAGTCCCTCAATACCGGGGACCGATACCACGGTCTGAGAAATGTCTGTTTGAGCGGCGTGTAAGGGGTTAATCACAGGCGCCGAGTGCCCACCCCCAAGGCCCCAGCTGCAGCTCAGAGCAGGGAGAAGTTTTCATTTTAAATAAATGTTCTTAATTCCAAACGAGTGCCTTGTTTTTTTTGTTAAAGTATACAACTAAAGCTGTTATCTGTAAATTAAAATCATGTTTTTATTAAGTACTCGGTATCGGTGAGTACTGAAATGCAAGTACTCGTACTCCAAAAAAGTGGTATCGGTGCATCCCTAGCGTCCAGGACACCACGTCTCTGCTCCTCCACCACGGAGATCGGGTTAAACCTGCAGCTTCTCTGTGTGTTCAAATCAGAACCCAACAGCTGATTCTTTGTTCACCTCCACCTACTGCATGAGGAAGACGAGTGCAACCCATCTCAAACACACACCTGTACCTCAACAACAATCAGGTGATCTGTGCAGGTAACAAGCAGAACACAGGTTCCAAGCAGAGAACAAACATTACTAAAGTTTAGCACATCGTGTCGTCAAGTCCACGAACGCTGCAGAAAGAAGAAATCCTTCATCTGACAGAGGAAAACTTACATCTGCACCAAAAATCAGCCTTTATGATTTCACTTTTAGCAGAAACGGGTCAATAAACCAAAGAGACTAGAGCACCCACAGAACAAAATGTTCTGAACATTACCGACACCTCTGATGAGACCTGAAACAGCAGGAAGAGAAGAAAGGCTGATGACAACAACCCAAACAAAGAAACACCAAGAGAACATCAGCCACCATTAAACTGTTTCTGGAGCAGTCAGACGCTGAATGAAACAAACGCCGAGACGGCGAACAAAGAGGCTGCCAGCGCAGCAACCCCCCAGCAGACAAAGGAACAGCGCTAACACACACTCGTACAGACACACACACGTACAGACACACACACGTACAGAGACACACACACGCGTACAGAGACACACACACGTACAGAGACACACACACGTACAGAGACACACACACACACACGCGCGTACAGAGACACACACACGTACAGACACACACACGCGTACAGACACACACACACGNGTTTTATACTTTGTTTTATCATCAGAATGCTCAGAAATATCAAGATAACATTTTTGGGGTCATATTGCCAAACCTACGAACCGGTATACCGCCGAGGCCTACCCCCACTCACCGGTAGTCTGACCCGGTATTCATTAGAGACCAGAGTGGTGTTTCTGTCTCGTACCTGGAAATGTCTCCCCAGTACCACTCAGCCTCCTGCAGCGAGCTTCCTCCTCCCTCCGTGGCACCGTTACTGCTGCCTCCTCCCATCACACCTGATGAAGACTGCTGAGACTTGGCTGATTTTGGAGGAAGAGCTGCAGGAGAGAGAGAGAGAGAATCATGGTGGAACAGTGTAGAGATGAGACTGTGACCAAACAGCTGATGCTGGTCTAACAGCTGATCCTGCAGCGGATCATCATCATTGATCCGTGATCCACATGGATCTGTTTCTACGGTTCGGCACGCATGTGGTCCACGGATTGGTCACGTCAATGGCCGAGGCGCTACCTCGGGGCGACGGTGGCATAGGAGTTAAGTGGACGCCCCGCAATCGGAAGGTCGCGGGTTCGCGTCCCACTCGGTCTGTCACCGTCGTTGTGTCCTTGGGCAAGACACTTAACCCGAATTGCCTCTGTTGGTGGTGGTCAGAGGGGCCAATGGCGCAACAATGCAGCCTCGCTTCTGTCAGACCGCCCCAGGGCGGCTGTGGCTACTCAGTAGCTTACCATCATCAGCAGTGTGTGAATGTGAGAGTGCATGCAGCATCTTTGAGTGTCCTAACAAAGCGCTATATAAGTTCGATGAATTATTATTATTATTATTACCTGTTCAATCCAAACGAGAAAAGCACAGCAGTGGTCATGGCTAGTGGAAGAGGAAAGGAGCTTGAAAAACCACCTGCATTATTTAAGTCACATGTATGGGAGCATTTTGGCTTCCCTGTAAAATACGATGATACAAACGACAAAAATTAACGCACATGCGTGCCTCCAGTCTGACCACACAGCGCAGCGCCACACATGTACCTCTGATCGCTATGAAAACAGGAAGGGAGGTGGTGCACGCAAATTACCTGAGACAATTATTACATTACCGTGATAAACCTGTGGAGACAAATCTGTAAAAGAGGAGGAAAGAAAAATAAACTGAGCTTCAGAAAGGTGAGGAATGAGTGAAAGCAAGACACGCAGGACATGAGCCCTCTACGGAAAGACGTGTTACCATTTGCTGTGGTCTGCTGGGGTGTAGGCAGCTCTGACCGAGACAGGAAGAGACTGAACAAGCTAGCTACCAAAGCTAGCTCGGTTCTGGGCTGCCCGCTGGATTCTGTTGAGGAGACGTGTGAAAGGAGGATGCTGGGGAAGATGACCTCCATCTTAAGAAACCCCTCCCACCCACTGAACTCCACTGTGGAGATCATGGACAGCTCCTCCAGAGGTAGACTGAGACATCCCAGATGTAAAACTGAGCGCTATCGCAGATCTTTCATCCCCTCTGCAGTAAGAGTGTATAACTCCTCAGTTTAAGCTGTGCTGGTATCATCCTGGTACACAATAACACCAATGCAATATTCATGTGTTCTATACTTGTGCAATACCGGATTCACATTGTTGTCTGTGTCTCTTACAGTATGCTGCATAGTGCTGGTACCAAGTCTGTTTTCATCTTTATTTGTGTTTTTTTTAGTGATCTAAGATTACAATACTAGATTACTGCCTATGTGTATATACATGTATCCTTGTTTTTATCTTCTTCTAATTACCCTTTGAGTGATGGTGCTGCTGTGACAAGTGAATTTCCCCACTGTGGGATCAATAAAGTCTATTCTATTCTATTAATCAATCGGACCTCTTTGTAATTCTTATTTTATATAACAATTTAATTTATCCTCGTACTAACTGTATTCTTACTAGTCAAAAATGCAAATGAAGACATCAACAGCTATGTTGTTACTAGTAGAAATGATAATGAAGTATATCCATAAATAGGATGTAACTGCGTTAAATGTTTGTATTTAATGAGCGTTGAGCAGAAATAAGCTGTTCTACAAAATGAATAGAGCAAAGTTATTTGTCTTTTTCTTTTTTTAAACTTTATTTAATTTTCTTTTTATCAACAGAATATGTTACTACACAAAGACACACACAAACAAAAAATAAGAATAAAATAACTAAATAATATAGACCTTATCTTGGGGCTTTAGAATAAAATAGACTTTATTGATCACTCAGTGGGGAAATCCACTTGTCACAGCAGCACCATCACTCAAAAGGTAATTAGAAGAAAATAAAAACAAGGACACCAATTAATTTACCCAAACCACATAGTTCCAGTTTTTATTATCAGCATCCTAATTCCCTTGGTAGTATGAAATCCATGTCTTTTTCTTTTTATTGTGCTGATCTGAAAAATAATCCGAACCGCGAGGTTTTGATCCGTTGCACCACTATTCCTATTTCCAGAGCCAAACAAAAATAACTTAAGAAATAGTGACCGGCCCTCCTGAGACTGAGGTGTGATTTATGGATCTGGTCGTTGAACGCACCACCGCCGTGTGTGTGTTAGCAGTAACACACACACGCCACACAGCTGGCTCCAATAGCAGAATTAACTCAAGTTAATCAGGAACAAATTAAATGAATGAAAAATGAGCCGCATGTGTATAGCACCTTTCAGAGTCAGAGGACTCCAAAGTGCTTTACACTACAGTGCATCATTCATCCATTCACACACACAGAGACACACACACATACAGAGACACACACACGTACAGAGACACACACACACGTACAGACACACACACACACGTACAGACACACACACAGCGTACAGACACACGTACAGAGACACACACACACGTACAGAAACACAGACACACACACACAGAGAGACAGACACGCGTAGAGACACACACACACGCGTACAGACACACGTACAGAGACACACACACACGTACAGAGACACAGACACGCGTAGAGACACACACACGTACAGAGACACACACACGCGTACAGAGACACACACACGTACAGAGACACACACACACACAGAGACACACACACACACAGAGACACACACGGCTCCTGAGGAACACCTGTACAGCAGATACCTGATCAGAAGTGACGACTCTGCAGATTTAACACAGCTAAGAAGATAAAACGACTTCATTCAAATGAAATAAATCTGAATAGTTCCAGCAAACTCACAGCTGTATTAAAGCTGCGTGTCAGAGAACTTTTCCACAACAGATTCAGATTTCTGGGGAAATAATCCAGTTTTCACTGTTTTCTTAGTAAAATGTGAGAAAAACTTCTAAGTGAAGAAAGCTTTAAAGGAGAAAATAGAAGATTCTGCTAAAGACGAGCAGCAAATTGAACATTAAAACCGTTTCAGACATCTGAAAGATTTTAGTCTCAAAGTCCACCAAGAGCAAAAGCATCTGATGGACAGAAAAGACGTTAAGGACAAAGAACACGGCGTGAGCGTGCCTCACCGTCCTCCAGCATGGTCCTCTCTGTGAACTGCATCAGCTGTTTCCCTCCTCCCTCCTTTCTGAACTTCTCTCCTTCTCCTCCTCCTGCTGCTCTAAGTTTTGTCAGACTGAAGAAAGGAGCAGTAGGCTGATCCTAAAAGACGGATAGACCCACTAATCCCTGCATGGAGACACTTCCCCTCACCAAATCAGGACAGAAGGGGGCGGGACTCAGCAGGGAAGAAAGGAAGGAGGAGGAGACACTTGTGGTTCATCTACTCCTTCTGGGATAGGAGAGAAGCTTCAACCCCAACAAGTAGTACCTGCAGAGAACAGCAGGAACCCGACTCTTTCAGACGTTAATCTAAAGCCTCGGCCAGAGCAAACGCTTCACCTGCAGCTGTTTGAAACAGGTTCACATCTGGATTATGATGCCGATAAAAGGCTGCCGTCACTCAAACATCCAGAGGATTATCAACATGTCAATCCAATCACAGAGGATCAGCTCCTGTATGTAAAGAGGCTTTATGTGTCTGCTAAGCACCAATGATCCACTCACCTACTTCCATCTAATACCACTAAAAGGCTTCCATGCTCTGGCGATACTCCGAATTATGACCGCCCGGAGTCTGGAACAAAGGTTTTAGGGTTTCATCCAGGATGCTTTAAGCACAATAACACGTTACAGCCAGCTGGGTGCGTTACAGCCAGCCGGGTGCGTTACAGCCAGTCGGGTGCGTTACAGCCAGCCGGGTGCGTTACAGCCAGTCGGGTGCGTTACAGCCAGCCGGGTGCGTTTTTAAGTCAGGTCAGGTGTGTCAGTACCAGCTGCACTGATACACATCAGGTGTGTTATTATGACTCAGGTGCATTAGGGTAAAGATTCGCTGCAGCTAAACAAAGGAGAGCTGGGTGAGAAACAGACGCAGGATGAAGTCGTTCAAACAAAGAAACAGAGACGAACCATCAGCAGATTTACAAAAAACTCCTTTGCCTAAACATATTTTTTCTGAACGCAGCACTTGGAGCAAAATGATCTGCAGACGTATTTCTAATGAAATCAAACTCTAGATGATTGCATGAACGAATGAACCATTACGGTAGCGGAGCGTGTCTCCGTTCTCTCCGCTGAAGCTCAGACAAAAGGAAGCAAAGAAGAAGTTGGATAACTCTGCTCAGGTTATTACATCTGATCAAATAACAAAGGTTGTGAGATGTGACAGTGCAACACAGCTGTTGACACCACCTCCCCACTGAGCTGCAGGTGCATTTCAGGCACCATGGCCCGTTAAATCGCTTTAATCTGCATCCGAAATCCGGCCTGGACCCTTCTGGGTCAGGCAGTGAATAAATACGACGCGGAGAGGACGGAGCTACCGGGCAAACTGCATTCAACAGCGCCTCCTGGAAACAAGGCAACGTCCCACATCTGCGCCATGATCCATTCAGAGCTCCGGGAGACGCAGGGGGAGGCGGCGGGAGTCAGATGACACAGGCACGATCCCCAAGCAATGGATGGATGAATAAACGGATAAAACATCGTCTCTTCTCGGTGACAGCTGGGTACAGATAGACACAAAGACGTGCAGATACCAGTCAGAGAAGGATGTTAGGATTACTACAGGTTCGGATGGTTTTATTCCAGGTTTTGTTCTTGGTCCTTCTGAATCCCATCCCCCCGTTTTAACGCTGTCGGGAAAAGCCGATTTCGGAACGATCCAGAACCCCCCCCCCCCCAACAAAGCTCAGAGAAAACAGCTCAGTGCGTTCGAGTTTTGTGCATTTGAACATAAAACATTCAGCAGCCCGACCTTAAAGCTCCACATCAGTAAAAAGGAGAATACATTATTTCTGCTGCTTCCAGAAACATGAGCTCACGACTTCAGAGAGAATAAACGCTGCACGCATCGGTCAGCGGGGATCCAAACGGTTTCATTCCTCACTAAAATATCAGCCCACCACCTCTCCTTCAGCCCGGTGTTACCGGCCTCCTACTTACCTGGCGGTTGGTCCATTTCCAGGTAAAATATCAGCTCGGTAGAGTAGGGCATCTTCACGTCCCGCCAGTCTCCGTCCTCCACGGATTTCTCCGCCGTTAACACCGTATTGTACATTCCGCTTACTGCTAGCTAGATGTAAAAATGCTACAAAATGCGAACTAAAACTACAAAAACAAACCGAGTCATTAAATAAACGTTAAGTTAACATATCTTATAAGAAGTCCTTTATCTGAATTCCCGCTTCAGAATGGAATAAATAGCTAAAACGAGTGACGCAGGAACTGGGCTGCGGCGGTTCTCCCACATTACACCGATGCTAACAGCTCGGGCCCTTCTCCACGAAGGCCCTCTGCGTTTGGATACTAAGATTGTTTTAACAGCGTCATCTCTAAACGAGGCTTTAGCAGATACCAGCCCCACTTTCACGGTTTCCTCTCCTTCTCCTCCAAAGAAGCCGCCGTCTTATCGGCTTCATTTTAAGACGAGCACTGAGGACAGGAGGAGGCAGGCAGACTTGGACTACGGCTGGACCGAACCACTCCACCGCTGTTGACGGGGGTGCACTCAACAATTCCCTAAACATAACTTCCATAAACACAAAATATACTAAACAAAACCGTGGAATGCTAACAACGAATACGTCGTACTTATTATTCTTAACTACTCCGTTGAATAAATCCAACAGCAAACCGTGCCTGTTGTAGTATAAGAATTTGTATCCCCCACTTTTGTCCTTGTCCAACTGAGAAGCTCGTTTCGGTTCCCGCCCATCGATGACCAAGCCTCCACGCGCATGCGCAGATTGGTTATAATCAAAGAACAAGGACTTGAGCCTTCATGGAGCACATCCTGTGGTTTTCCATAGATTCTTCCATCTGACTGATGTTCTGAATAACAGAGCCACAGCAGCTTGGGTTGTGACATCACAAACTGCACAAAGAATCGCCCACAAAATGATATGACATGACTGTGGCTGCATTTATCATGTTTCTAATACATGACTGGCTTTTTCCAGCTCTGGGTCATTCACAGACTCCTCCAGATTTCCATACCCACATGTAAATCAATCTAAAAATAATGTGAAGAGTTGTTTGGATAACTTAGCCTCTTTCAAATGTAAAAGGTACAGTTTCATACTCTTGTAAAATAATCATGTGAAGCAAAAACTTGAATGAACTCGATTCCATTATTACACAATTAAACCCTCTGCCCACATGTGGGGGGCACAGGTCCTGACTGTTGTTTGTGCTTTTGCTGCAAACTGCAGGTCAGACTACCCACCCTGTTTGGAGTCCTTCGAGGGGGTGCCATGCCAGAGAGCGCTCCCTTCGGTGACTTCCTTGTTCTCCTGGGGGACTTTAATGTTTACATGGGCAACGACAGTGAGACCTGAAGAGGTGTGGTTGGGAAGGATGTCCGCCTCCCAATCTAAATCCGTGTGGTGTTTTGTTATATGACTACTGTGCTCATCATGGATTGTCAATAATGAACACCATGCTCAAGCATAAGGGTGCCTATATGTGCTCTTGGCAACAGGATACCTTAGGCCGCAGTTCAATGATCGACTTTGTTGTCAAATGTGATCTGCGGCTGCATTTCTTGGATACTTGGGTGAAGACACGGGCAGAGTTGTCAATTGATAAATGACCCGCACTTGTATAGTGCCTTTCTTTTACAACACAATCAGTCATTCACCCATTCACACGCTGGTGGTGATGAGCTACAATGCAGCCACAGCTGTCCTGTGACACACTAGCTACGTTTACATGCGCCAAATTTCCCCAATCCGATTCAAATCTTGGTTGATCAGAAATCCCAAACCTCTGTTTACATGGACACTAACTGGAATGATCCGATCACGCCGCGATGCCCACACCATAGCTTGCGCATGCGCAGACTTGTCTTTCCCGGAAGAGAAATTGTAAACAAACGCCATCTCGTCCGCACGTCTTTTCCCTTGCATTTTATTTGCTTATTCTCTAGCTTCGGTGAATTCCCGCTTCCTGCATCTTTAGATGCACTTTAGATGCACTTGAGTGTATAACTCGGCATTTTTAACTGTTCGGCCATCGAGACGTTCAGTAATATTGAGCTCCCGTAGTATTTCCAGTAAAAAATAGCGTCGGCAACAGACCACTTCTGTTCACCGCCCGCCATGTTTTCGATCTGTCCTGAGCATGCGAAGAGGCGAAAAGAGGGCACGCTGAAGTTGCACACATGCGCAGTGGGCATTATTTTACCCCAACAATCCGAATGGCTGTGTACGTGGACGCCAATCGGATTGACGATCGGACAAAACCACCTCTCTCAATCGGAATGAAATTTCATTCGGATCAGGCCGAATCGGATCAGAATATTCCGATTGACATGTTTACATGACGAATTTTTGATCCGATAGGGCGTTCAATTCGATTACTTGTGCCCATGTAAACGTAGCTACTGACGGAGGCGAGGCTGCCGAGCACAGGCACCACCAGGCCCTCCGGCCACCACCAGCAGGCAGGGAGGGTAAAGTGTCTTGCCCAAAGACACAACAGCAGCATTCTCTGACGGGAGCCGGGATCTGATCCTGCAACCTTCCAATTACTAGACAACCCGCTCTACCTCCTGAGCTGCTGCTACCTGGTGGTTAGTTGGCTCCGATTTTGGGGGAGGGTGCCAGTCAGACCTGGCAGGCCCAAACGTATTGTGAGGGTGTTGTTGTCCATTCCTTCATCCATTGTACATATCCTGCTTCAATTCCATCTGCTTCACTCCCACCAGCATTTGTTTACTATTTGTGTTACTACAAGCTAACCGGAAGAATGCCGACATGGCCGCATGTCGCCACCTACTGTACCGGAGTGGAATGAACTTCATTTGAGAGGTCGGTTTTCTAATGCGCATGTAAACTAGGATAAAAACTCCCAGCTTATTACCATAAGATCGACTTAGATGTTGATACTGGACATGTAACCGCACTGAGTGTTCACCTGTCTAGTAGGGTCTTGGACTCCACCCCTCTCCTGGGACATCTTAGGCCTATCCTCCCCCTGCCACATCTTCTGCCAGTGGGTGGTGCCATGTCTGTCTGTGTAATGGTGGCTCTCATGTCTGGGGCTGCCAGGGCTGGGTGTTGTGGCGTCTGCCGGCTCGCTCCTGGTGTCTGCCTAGTGGTGCCTAGGCCCTTGGGCTCTGTTGGGCCTCCGCCAGGATCTAGGTGATCTTAGGTCTCTGGCCACTGAGTGGATCACAAAGTGTTCTCACAAGTATGGACTCAGATGTTTGACACTTTACCTTGGGGTGTGGTTGGCACTAAATGCACCATGATTTAATTTTTACCGTGTGCTTTTCAGCACACATCGTTTTTTATCCACGTTATTCTCACGGCCCGTGATGCTTTGCGCGAAAGATGCAAGCAACTTCCGGTCCGCATTTGTTTACACAGAGACGATGCGATTCCTTCATCCTCTTTTTCTGGGCTTTTAGAGACTGAAAACATGCATGAACCCCAGCTGTCACAGCTCACACGGGACACCGTTGCACTCAGTCTGCCTACTGAAGCAGAGAGGTGGGGGGATGATCTTAAAGTCTGGCCAAAGCTAACGTACAGTAGCATTTTAGCTACTTTCTGAACTCAGTTGCGTCTGACAGCGAGGCAATAAACAATCTTAAAAGCTCTGAGGCTTATCAGTACCTACATCGTAATAATGTTGGTTGTGTTTTGTTGAAACAGGTGGGACACAATCTTATTTACGTAAAAGCAGACGTAGAGCCGAGTCAGAGCCTTAAATCCCTCAGCACCAAGCCTGGGTTTTAGTTTCTACATCAGGGGAAATACAAACAGCAGGATGGCACTTTTAGGTTAATAACAGCAGATCTAAACACACATTAAATTATAACTATTCAGAAAATTGTACACATGAAATAATTCCTGTTGTTGTTGTGAGACTGCTGTCAGATCTCTTTACTACTCGGCGTCTCTTCTCCGGAGGTTTATCATATCCAACTACAAAGTAGGATGCGGGTGTTCCTCTCTGGGGGTTTTCACAATAAAATGAAAGGAACGCACAAATAAAGTTTGTGGTGGTTTCAAGTTAAGATTTTTCAGCCACATCCTTCTGGGTTCCTCATCTCTGGAGAGGCGGCGAGAACCGTACCGACGCTACAGCTGCACGCTCTCTCACTCTGGAGGTGCATGTTCTAAACATCGCTCTTGTAGCTACAGAGTTAATTTTCTCTGGTTGTTAGTACAAGCGCCAACAGCGCAACGTCTTCCCGAGGCGCGTGACGACATTTTTCAGGGGTAAATATTTTTTTAAATCCTCTTCAAATGTTCAAATAAACTGCTACTAGCAACAAAACCTCACAATGCAAACCAATGAGTATGTGCTACTTCCGGTATCTCACCGGATGTTGCTAGCATCAGCGTTTCTCCATGAGGCTACTCAAAAATAACGTGGATATAGCCTTATGTAGTTTGGTGCTGAGAAATCTCAGTTCTGTTGTATTTTTGTGTGTCTCTCTCTCTTTCTGCAGGTCTAGAAGCAGATTCTTGTACCTTTTATATTGTTTATTTTTGTGACCCCCCCACCACCACCACCTATCTTCCTTTCTTTTCCCTCCTTTCTCTTTCATTTTCGTGTCCATCTCATTTGGGATTTAAAATGAACAAAAGCTATTCTAATAGTTTTAATATCAGAAAGAAAAACAGGAGAAAAAAATAAAAGGCAGTTCACCCCTACAAATCCTCAGTCTATACCTCTAATGGTTTGTAGGCTACACACTGATTTTACACACGGCACAAACAAAGTGGTGGCTGGTTGTTATGAGCAGAGAATGGGAACCACAGCTGCTCGCCGTGGTGTCTCTTAATACTCCAACTCCTCCCAGGCAGCCAATCCAATTTCTCCANTAGGGGATGCTCTAAACTGACCACGCTAGTGAGTTAAGCGGTGCTTTGTGTTAGTTTGGCGTCAATCAGATGTTGCGTGCGTTTTCTAGAAGTAAACAGCTTCAAGGGTCGGAGCTAAAGGGACTTGAACCAACAACCACATAAATGGGTTTGGTGCAGTGGAGTGATGACACAAACCAAGTTTCATGCAATTCTGACCATGTTCTTAAAAGTTAATAAAGGTTGAAGTTATCTAGGTGGCGCAGAGGCCGATGACATTAAAATACCATTGTATGTTGACAAAGAAGGTTTAGTGTTATTTTGGGGTCAATTAGATGTTGCGTGTGTTATCTAGAGGCAAATGGCTGAAAGGGGGCGGAGCTAAATGGATTTGAACCAACAACCACATAAATATGTTTGGTGCAGTCAAATGATGACACAAGTGAAGTTTGGTACAGTTGTGATGTTGTTTTTCGAAGTTATTAAAGTTTGAAGTTATCTAGGGGGCGCTGTGAGCGATAACATTAAAATCCCATTGAGGTCATCCTAGGTTGACAATGATGGTTTTGTGTTAGTTTGGCATCAATCAGATGTTGCATGTGTTATCTAGAGGCAAAGGGCTGAAAGGGGGCGGAGTTAAATTGATTTGAACCAATGAGCACGTACATTTGTTGAGTGCAGTGGTGTGATGACTCCCACCAAGTTTGGTACAGTTTAGAGCATTTTTGTAGAAGTTATTCAAGTTTTATTGTATCTAGGGGGTCCTGTCCCAAATTGCATTAAAAATTCCATTGAGCAATTTGTAGGTTGACAACAATCATTTGTGTGCAATTTGGTGTGAATTGCACCATGCATGAGTTGCTCAGGGCCAAAAATCTCTGAGGGGGCGGGGCTAAAGTGAAATAAACTAATGACCACAGGAATGTGTTGGGAACTTTTGTGTGATGACACAAAGCAAGTTTGGTGCAGTTGTGACCTTGTCTGTAGGAGTTATTACAGTTTAAAGGTATGTAGGGGGCGCTGTGGTAAAATAAGACCACGTTCACCAACCATTTGCACCTGTTTGGTTGAGGGGCTGGATTGTTGTTCACCGTGTTAAATTTCATGCTGATTGGAGGGTGTTAGTGAAAGTTACAGTCAAACGTAAGTTCACGGCGTCATGCCAGAATTCGCCATTGGCATCAACGCTCCTCCATTTCTGGAAAGCTGCCAGAACTGACGTGGTAATTACCCCGCCATGTACTCAGTGTTACTTTGACTAAATTAAAGAGTTGAAATATGGCCATTTCAACATAAAACAATGCACTTCCTGTGTTCAGTGGGCGGGGCTTAGGTGATGTCAGCGATCAACACTGTCATGATCTTGAGATGTGGTCTGAGATAACACAGACAAAGTTTGATATAGATCTGATTATGCGCATGGAAGTTATTAAACCAAGGAATGTCATGGCGAAAGGTCAATGTTTGACAGTTAGCCACGCCCACACCGTTTAACTTTTGAAAAAATTTAGGTTGAATTTTTCCCTCATGGTCTTAAGAGTATACAGTAGAAATTTGAAGGGGATAGGTCAAAAGGGGGAGGAGCTGTGACCGTCAACATAATGTGTGCGAAAAACACAAAATGGAGTCTGGAACCAAAATGGCCGACTTCCTGTGCAATATAGAGCATGGCTTAAAGAGAGTTTTTTGTAGGTCCTGAGACAATACATCAGCGTGCAACGTTTCGTAATTCTCAGTCAAAGCATGGCTTGGGGCTGACAGTTTTAATGGTCCTAGGGGGCGCTATTTCAAGCATTAGGCCACGCCCACTGGAAATTGATGTGAATTTCTATTGTGGGGCGGACTAGTGTCACTCACCATAAATTTCATGGCAATATCATGAAAAGTGAGGAAATGACAAGCAAACGTAAATGCACGGCGTCACAT
>SSNS01000126.1:369910-749403 GCA_006937985.1 Aphyosemion australe
ATGTAGGTCTCCACCAATTACGAGTGGGCACCTGCACACTGAAATTTTCAAGTAACCAAAAATAACAGCCTCTTACAACCTTGGCTGTAAATATGGCTCAGTCTAGATGTGCAAAGCAGAAAGGGAAGTATCCCAACAGACTCAAGGCTTTCATTCAAGCCAAAGGTGGTCCAACAAAATGTTGACATTGGGATTATCCTTTATTAATCTCAGTATTTCTTGTTCATTATTTACATGCTTCCTCTTTGGCAGTTTCTTCATCTTTAAGCCTCTCAGAATTAAGGGCTGTGTCAAAATTCAGTAGTAGCATCCTTGTAAGGACCCATAACTGGTCCATGTAGGTCGGGTCCTTTGTTTGTTTGTTTTTTTTGTTGTTGCTTTTTCCATGTCCTGTCTGGTTGTATAGCAAACAGAATTGATGTCTGAGTGCCAAAAACAAGCCTTACAGTTTTACTCTCACAGGTGGATTGTTATAGATTCAGCTATAACTCCCCGCCTGATTTCAAAACTTTATTAAAAATGCTTTCAGTTGTTTTAAATTTCAACGGACACGGAAATGAAAGAGACGGGGGGAGAGAGAAGGTAGGTGGTGGTGGGGGGTCACAAAAATAAACAAAAGATGCAAAAGAATCCACTTCTAGACCTGCAGAGAGAAGGGGACACAAAAATACCAAAAACCAAAACATCACTGCACCAACAACATGAGGATGTATAACAGCAGCAGTTTTAGCTGAAAAGCACACGGTAATAAATCCTAGTGCATATAGTGCCAACCACAGCCTTAGGTTATGTGTTAGAAACACCCAAGCCCACTTGTGAGAGCACCTGTATGTAAGGTTTCTCTAGAGGAATGTCCAATACCACCTTAAGGTTGCAGCCCCTGAATCTGGACACAGCCCAGGTCCTGTAAAATGTCCTGTAGACTTTAGTGCAGAGGTGTCCAACCCAGATCCTCCAGGGCTGCTATCCTGAATGTTTTAGATGTTTTCCTTCTCTAACACACCTGATTCAACTGTTCACCCCCACAGCCTGTTAATCATCTTAAATCTTAAAGAGCTCCTTAAGCCTGGGAGACAAACGCGCTGCGCCACGGAAGCGCCGCGGTTTTGGGAAGTCAAATGGTCACACAGCTGAACGCTTCTTGGAAAGTCACGCGATAGTCACAACATCACGCGGGACTTGAGAACCGGAAGTGGAAAGTGACTCTTTTGTTTATACGTGATCAGACTTGCTGCTGTGTTTAGTGAGACTCTAATTCATTAAAAATGGGTAAGTACGCTATCTATTAGGATCGTACAATATCTTATGCTTCTCGACTTCAACAATAAAAAGCTCTTTGTCCATGTTTTGGCGGTTGGGTTTATGCCGTAAAGCCGTTCCGCGTCGTAACGTCTGTTGTAAAGTACTCCACATTGTTGTAAACAGCCGCTCCACGGTGTGCCGTGGCACTTGAAATAGAACTGGCGCCTATCTTCAGCGCCTCTGCGCGGACCGGCGCTTCTGGGACACAACGCTGCGCTCCCTGTGTAGCCACTCTCATGGCTTCTAATGGCTTCTTTTTAAAATGACGAGGCGCGTCTGTCTCCTGTGTGTCCCAGGCTTTACTCCACGCATCACTTCAAGAAATCTCCGCTCCAGCAACTCTCAATACCTTCAACAGCTCAGGACCAAACTTCACACCATGGGAGATCGGGCCTTTCAAGCTGCAGCTCCACGTTTGTGGAACGTGCTCCAGAACCTGTGAGAGCTCCACAGAGTGTGGAGTGTTTTAAAAAACAGCTAAAAACATTTTTATTCAAACAGGCCTTTTAAATTATTTCATACTGTCGATGTTTAACTTGTTTTAAATGTGTTTAACTTGTTTAGTATTGTATATATCAGGGTTTCTCAACCCTGGTCCTCAGGGCCCCCTGCCCTGCATGTTTTCCATGTTGCCCTTTCAAACACCAGTGTTTTACCTGCTGCCACACACCTGACACAAATGAGTGAGTGATTAACAGGCTTCTGCAGCCATGTGCTGAAGCAGAGACATGGAAAACATGCAGGGCAGGGGGCCCTGNTTTTAATGGTCCTAGGGGGCGCTATTTCGAAAATTAGGCCACGCCCACCGGATTTTCACGTCAGGTTCTATTGGGGGGCGGACCAGGATACCTCAAAAAAAATTTCGTGGCGATATCTTTTGAAATGACGAAATGGGAGGCAAACGTATGGCCACGGCGTTACGCCTGACTTCGCCGCGCTGTCACAGCCACTCCGTCTTTCGAAACGTCTCATGAAGTGACGCCATGCAACCCCAACTTGTCTTGAGTTACCAGATACAGTTTTGTGGTGATTGAATGAAAGGTTGATTTTTGGGGAATTTCCCAGTAAAACATGACCTTTTTGGTCCTGAGTGGGCGGGGCTTGTGTGATGTCATCACTTGACCATTCATTTTTCTTCGGAGGCGGATGAGGAGTAACCAAAAAAATTTTTGTGACTCTAGCCCTTTCGGTTATGAAGTTATAGCCATTTAAAATTTTATGGCGAGTAGTCGAACTTCGAGGCCTGGCCCCGCCCCTTCAACCTACACGAAAACTCAGGATTCTTATCTCATTTTGATCGCCCATGCCTTCTGAGCAAAACGAGACCGTTTTTGAGACAATCGTGCAAACAATGACCGAGCAGGTCAATCAGATACCGACCCTACAAACGCCCAAAACGGGGTCAAAATCGCTACTTCAATCCAAAATGGCCGACTTCCTGTTTGATCTTGACCATGGCTGCAAGAGACTTTTCTGTGCGGAACGGGGAGTAGGACAAGCGTGCAAAGTTTCGTAACTGTACGATGAAATAAGGTAAATGGGGGGGCTGATTTTAAAAATTCTAGGGGGCGCTGTTCAGCCATTTATGTGGCGATTTTTTCGGGACCTTTAAAATATAAAATTTTACACCAGGCCTGACATGCCTGCAAAAAATTGTGAGAATTGGGGTATGTTAAGGGCCCCAAAAAGCCAATTTATTTGGCGGAAGAATAATAATAATAAACAGAGCAAAAACAATAGGCCTTCGCAGCGCTTTCGCTGCTCGGGCCTAATAATAATAAACAGAGCAAAAACAATAGGCCTTCGCAGCGCTTTCGCTGCTCGGGCCTAATAAAATTGTAACTATGCCCTTAAATCATGACGATTTTCAGGTTTTCAACCATTTAAAGGAACTAGAGGCAGGATCTTTAAAAAATCTGTAAAAAATTAAACATGTATGTTCATTTTTTCAAAGCTAATGGGTGATGAAGCGTTATAAACCAAAAAGAATGAGGCCACCCATGTATTGTTCCATTTTCTTGAACAGGCTGTTTGCTGCAAAATGCGCTGCAGTTCGGTCACGAATTTCCCGCGCTGCCCTACGGATGTGGCGTCAATTGACACTGCTTGCGCGTTCATGACAGCTTCAAAACAGAAAGAAAATGTGTTCGACACTGCAGATCGGTAGGTGGCGCTATTGCACCTTAAGTTGCTTGCCAACCGCCAAACTCCAAAACAAGAACTGTGGGAATGGATTCTACTGAAACCAGCAAACGACCAAGCGTGGCACAAAGGAAGTTTATTCAGCGGCATCTCGTGAGTCAAAGACCAAATATGGTAAAAGACAGGCAGGGACCTGAATCTATATCGGATACGTGATTGACGAATGGAGGCTGCTTCAACTACATCTGGGACTCAAAAAGGATGCTGCCATGGCTCATTTCCTAGTGAGCAGGTAAGAAACATTATAGGTTGTGTTTAGAGATGATGACAATGATCTGACCTCACCGATGACGAGAGAGAGCTAGCGTGCAGTAGCATTAGCTGTGATCATGCTACAGTAGTAGCATTAGCTGTGATCAGGGCTGCAGCGTGGATTGCTTCCCTGCAATATTGTCCGTGAGAGCGGCGGGGAGTTGCCTTTTCAGCGTGAGATATTGGAGGTGTGGCGTGAGAGCGTGTGAAGAGGGTCAGGTAATGGTATTTTTGTGTTTGTGTAACATAGCCGTCTGTGCACGCTCCCGTGCTGGGCTGCAGTTACTCGCAGAGCCGGGCGCGTCGCTCGTGAGCATCGTTTCTTTTTTCCTGCCCCTAGCTCCTTTAAATCATGACGATTTTCAGGTTTTCAACCATTTAAGTATCTTAATGTTTACCTGTTTAGTTTTACTTGTAATTTCTTGTTTTATCAACAAATAACAAGTTCCAACGACTTCACACTGACATGATCTAATGTTTAATTTTTTAAAAAGTACAGAAAATCAATGCTTATCAAAATGATTATTAGGAACCAAGATTAAGCAGGTAGAGCGTGGATGAAGAGGTGGATAAATGCCTGTTTAACACGTCTTATCATAGATTGTAGCTAACAGCTCATCAATGATAGAGCAGATGCTAAAGACACCAAAGCAGAACTAGAGCTCTTTGTTGAGATGTTCTGGAGAAACCATAAACTTTATATCAGACTTTTTATTTCTTTATATAAAAAGACTCTTTACATCACCCACGCCACTAAATTGCCAGAAGCTTTTATTGTGAAAGGGAGATCAATTTATAGTTGTGCATTTGCACAAAATGCCTAGACGCCTTTCCCTAAAAAGAACATGCATTACTACAAAACATGTATTTGGTGTGTGTGTGTGTATATATATATATATAAATGTGTGTATTCTCCTAAATAGTTTGTTGCACCTTTTTTGTATACGATTAAAAGTTAAGTTAAATAATCATGAACTCAATTCTGATTAAATGAATCATGACTTGTTTCCTACAATCCAGACGCTCGTGATTATAGCGAGGTCTTCTTTAAGTCTTATTGTCAGACGTGGACTGATTAGCTGCTATTGAGTGCACAGCCAACACTGTGTGGGTAATTCTGACCTCTGACCCTTCATGGAGGAGGGGCTGACTAATTAATTGCATACCTTTTGTGAGCAATAAAACAAGGCATCCGTTAGAACAGAAACGACACCGTGGGTAGCTCGAATCTGCCAAACTCCATTAAATGTCTCTCTCTTTGTTTTGTGGATCAATATCTACAGGCTTCATCCTGACTTTTTGTCCCGTGTGATGGCTGATAGTGATGATGACATAAATCCTCCAGCCTGGTTTCATTTCGCATGGTTTACTGTCCCACAGGGGCGCTTAAGTGCAGTTTACAGCCCACAACAAGACGACACTCTAAAGCTGCGTCAGTCAGAGGAGTTTAAGGTAACTGTGGTTAATGTTGGTATCTAATGGAAGTGCTCACATCCTTACAGCTCAACAGTGAGATCAGCTGATTTAAAACCCTCGGTGCTGCAGCTGAAGGATCTGAGTGCTGTGTGTGTGTGTGTGTGTGTGTGTGTGTGTGTGTGTGTGTGTGTGTGTGTGTGTGTGTGTGTGTGTGTGTGTGTGTGTGCAGCTGAGGCTTTACAGGGGCAGCATGCTGCTCATCTATCTCACTTACCCAGGACACCACTCTCCCGTTGAAACATGGCAGCTTAGCGTTGTCATCGGAAATCTCTTCTTTGACAACCCTAGGGAGACAGACGGACACGGTCAGGCCAGCGGACCGAGAAACAAACACAAACACACACGTCACACACCTGGAAACACTCTTCCTTCCCCGCGTCGCTGGCACACACACAAAGCAGCATTCACACTATGAAAGTCACATTTTCAGCATTGCCTTTTGTTGACAACTTTGTGCCCTTGAAATCACGATAAGCTTAAAAAGCGGCAGTGATGCTGCTCTGAGTGTGTATCTGTGATATGTGGACATCAAGGCTGTTGCACCACACACAGCAAGCTTACACAGAGCAGCCAGTTCAAAGAGGATGTAGCACACGATTACTGGAAAGTTAGAGTCAAACAAAAAGTGACCAAACGTACAGGAATGAAAAATTCTGTCGTGGATCGATGGGTCTGTGTGAATGCTTTATGAGTATTTGCAGAAAAGAAAGCTTCAGAGCTGCAGTAGAAACTGGGTGTCAAAGGTATTAATAGAGACATCTAGTGTGAGAGCTTCTCTCTTTGGCTGTGAATTCCCTACAAAAATACCTCACAGTTACCCTTTGACCTGCTGGGACACAGCTCAGCTGAAAACCCGTCACCACACCTGCTGGGCCGGTGTCACACGACCAGGCTGGAGCTAGCAGGGAGGACGGGGTTCTAGATGAGAAATATCCCTGATTTCATATTACCGAGTATTTTTTAAACTGTGGAGATCTCACGTTAGCTTCTTGGCTTTGAGTGTGCTTTATGAGAGGGGAGAGGCACAACTTAAGAGCAGCAGGAAATCCTAAGAAGATTTTATGCAGGGGTGTCTCTGGCAACCACTTTATAGCTTTTTTTCCCCACTCCTTGTTTGCCAGAACTTCTAAGCTACTGAAATGATTAGCCAAGCTACTTTTGTTTTTGCCTGAGTGTGTGTGTGTGTGTGTGTCACTGCAGTGGGAGTGGTGGCCAGCGATAACGAAGCCTTGTGGTTGGGACTGGCGACCACAGAGTCTGCTGCTGTGGCTTGTTCCACCTCAGAGAGGAAAAGGGAGGGAGCCGAGGGCCGACTCGGCCGGCTGCTAGTTGGGTCGGAAAGGATTGCATCCTCTCTCTCTCGAGCTGCACGGCCAGCTATAAGGTGACTCGGGACGAGCCGTGAGGATGTGGGAGTGGTCTACGGTTTCTGCCAGAGCTGCATCCTCTCTCCTCCTGTTATAAGACCATAAGAGCGAACTAAACTATTCAAACAAAAACAGATGATCTCTTTTAGCAGCTTCCATCTGATATCAGGACCAGTTTTGTGTTGCACTCCTGAACTCTTCACATGCGCAGACGTTAAAAAACACACACCAAACGAGCTGTGGGTCATGTTTGGAGAGGCGTGTGAGGGGCTGCCACAGATCTGGGTTTTAAAGCGGGCAGCTTAGATAGGTCTTAACAGATTTCACAGGATAATGACTTTAGAGTTAACACGATGAACGCCGCTGAAGATGTTTGTGTAGCTGTGGAAGATTACTCATGTTTACGCTCTGGAAGACAGAGGAAGAGTGGCTAACTTAGAAAGCAGATGCAGGAAGAGTCCCACGTCTTTCGGAGGGGTGATTCTGACGCAAGAGGGGAGCAAAGTAAAGACAGGAAACAGACAGGACTCAAAATCTAGCTAAATAACCAGGTTTAAACGTACAGGATACCAGCTGAAACGTAAATTTAGCCATTTTAACGTCACCGTATGACAACCCCTATATGAGCTTTACCACAGCAGCTGTTGCTGTTGATGCGATATGACACCAAACTGCAGCACAGCCTTCAAATCTGTCACACTCCTCAGGTAGTGGAAACACGTACGGAGACGGAGGAGAGCATTTGTGCAAAAAGCTGCAGAATTTTGTCCTCCGACTACAGCAGAAGAGACGCCCCCCCATACCAGCCCCCTGTTTTGTGAGTCACAAACAAGACTGTTTCTTTCAGTCCTTCAGCTTGGCTGCTTCCTCAGCTCCAGAGTGTCTCTGTGACTTGAATTCTAGTGAGGTCTCAAACCCACTCACCACCAGAGGCGCTGACAAAACGCCGTATCATCACCTTGAAGTTCCTGAAAAAGCCAAGTGGGTTGGTTCACAACAAACCCGGCTCAATTAGGTTCCGTCGTGTGAATACTGATGAACGCATGAATATTACTGAGGGAAGAAAATCAACGACTTAAGCATAAAATATCAGGAACACTCATGGTTTAGGATGTGTGGATGCAAACGCTACGGTTACACCGCGAGAGTCCACTGGGACCTGATGGTTGCTGCGGTAAGCTCGGGCCTTTGGGGTGTAAACCCGTTCATCACATTCATGTGGCCGCGGCTTTAGGAGCCGATACGACCGTAGCTCAGAAATCCTTTAAGAAAATGGCGTTTTATTTTTTCTCCCTGTGCTCACCAGGGGGTCTACTACAGAGGACCTAGCGCTGACTGCTCATTTACATTTCAAACACTGACTATAACTGCAAGGGATTTGATGTTTTCCCTCGCTGCTCGGCAGCCCTATTCCTCAGTTGCTAATTCTCCAGCAGCCATACTGGCTGTCTGGATGCTGCAGAGCCACTATGGCTACCACAAAGCGCTGCTTTCCTCTTTGCCTTTGACTGGGTTTGCTTCCATACCGTGCCAGTGCCATACGGCACTCAGAGCCTGAATATTCACCCTTAACTCAAAGGCTGGAATGCTCACTGCGATGCTTTTATGATCGGTGCACAAGAGCTCCATGTGAGAAAAAAAGAGAAGACTCGTCAAACTGTTCAGTGAGCTGTCTACTATATAACGCCTTTGTTGATGCACACGCGAGATCGTCTGGTGTGTGTAGCAACCAGGAGTCGTGTCTACATGTGGAGAGAGCAAACACGCTTTGTTTGTTTCCATAATCTGCTTGTCGATCACCTGAGGCCCACTTGAGAAGGCCGGGCAGGAAACCAGAACCAAGACAAAGCGGTCCACCAGGCCTAGACTCCAACCAGGAAGAGCCGCTTCCCTCACAAACGCTTGGTTCTGTGGATTCTGCCTGTCCGTGCATTTCCTCCTGTCATGATTACCCTGCTACATATTAATGTACGCTGGCCCACGAGAGCACCGACACAAATATGTCACCCTCGGCCCGACGCTCGCTGACCTGCAGCACTGGAGCTTTGGTGTGACTTCTGAAAAATCAGGACAGAATTAAAATACAGAAAAGGGAAGAAATGATTATGTTATTTGGATCAGGCAGCATCTAGTGGCAGAAGGAGGGCAGCTCCTGTTACTTCCTGGGTTAGAAACGACAGATAACAGCTTTAATGTGAGTTTTATATAAAAACCCACTCTCTATAATTGCCTTCTTTAGATAAAAAATATGCATTGCATGATACTAAATTACATTATTTTGTTGCATTTAAAAATATGATGGATGTCCTTTGAAAATTCTCATCCTTTTCGTCTATTATCGTTTTATTATCCAGCGTGCCCCAAAGTGATGGAAAAATAAAACATGTACTACGGCTATAATGACATTAATACACAAGTTTAAAAGAAAAATTAAGTGAATAATGTAATGTTCAGTGAAATATTAAAAGATGACCTGTGCAGGCCAGAATCACTGAAAACATCTCTGATGCAATTAAAAGGTGATGCATAATCATCGCTGACATGTAAAGCTCACATTTCCTCAGGATTCACCCGCTTTTACAGCATCTGCTGGGGGGACAGTTTATGCCTAGAATCATTAGCTAAATAAAATCCAAATAAAATGGGACGCCCTGAAACAAAACCACGGGTGAAATGGACGGAAAGCTAAGTGACAGTGAAAGCTGAGAACTCTGCATCAGATGGGTGAAGTCTGGAGTCTGACAGGAGGATCAGGGTCTGGTTGTGAGTGGGATCCGTGCAGAGCTGCGTCATTAGAGCTCTGGACAGATCTGGTATCACTTCAAACACTCCTGCGCCTCCTCCACTGCGCTCAGAGGAGCCTGGAATAATGAGCAGGTGCCAGGAGGAGCATGGAAACACACACACACACACACACACACACACACACACACACACACACACACACACACACACACACACACACACACACACACACACACACACACACACACACACACACACACACACTACTATAGTTCACGCACACAGGTAAGGGCGCTGCAGCTGTTTCCTGGTAAATATCAGGGCTTCACGCGCACATAGAGGCTAATCACAGTCAGGACGCGTTCACATTCACAGAGCTCTCACCCGAAATCCTGGTCCATGGATTTGAAGAAGAATTTGTAGCTGTTGACCGGTCGGTTGTTGAGGACATTTTTAAAATCCGCTAAGGTGACTTTCTCCGGAGAAACGGACAGCTTGACCAGATAAGGAGTCTCCTCCTCGTCTATGTGGTATATTATTTTAGTCTCCGCCATGAGAGTGAGGGGAGGACAATCATTGACACAGGAAAGGAACGAGAAGGGGTTGGCAGCGCAATAAAACAGGCCTGCGGTGTTAGCAGCTACCCGGAGAATAACAGCAGCATTCCCTATTTCTTCAGCCCGCACACAACACGGAGGAAAACGCAGCTCCGCGGCTCGGAGAGACACGGGGAAAATCCAGACATAATCGCCTTTGGGGTGCCTGTGTTCCTGCTCCGGTGTGAGTCGGTACGGTGGCTCTCTCGGCACTAAAACAGGAAGGGACAGTCCACATCCTTGCGATATGGAGCTGGGAATATTTCTATTTGTCTGATTGGCTGGAGAGGGCTGCCATCTAGCGGTGCGTTCAGGTAGTGCAGCAGTCATAGGCTTACACAACACTGGTTATAGCACAGTAACGACACGAGACAAAGGAAAACCTGCTTGATTTTTTATTTTTCTCTCTAACCTACATGCTCTAATGACACTTTAATGGAGAACAACAAAAAACTGCCCATCTGACACGGGTACTTCGGCATAAACAAAAGGCAAAACTGATATTTTCATATTATTTCCCTTTTTTCCTACATTCAGATTATTCCAAGCTCATCCAGATCCCAAATGTGTGTAACGGAATATTTTGATGAAAGATGGGAACAGACCAAGGGTAAAGGGTACACACTTGGGCTAGAGAAAATATGCAATTATTCATTTAGGCTGAAAGTCATCATGGTGCCTCACTGAAGAACAGACAGTTCATATGGATGTTTGACCTGCAGGTTTCTTAGGGAAAGATTCAGTGTTTGGAAACAAGGATATTATATTATACATGCGTTATGCAAGCAAACGAGTATAGAATATGGACTGAATTTCCTGTCCTGAGATTTTAAAAACTGTGCCTTTAGTCCAAAAAACACACACGTGTGTGTGTGTGTATATATACATTTCCCTTTATTTAATTGTAATCTACTATTTTTTATTGGTTCTGGGCTTCATTTTTCAGCTCTGACAATTTTTAAAGATAAAATTTAATTGATTATAATTGATTATACCAAAACCTGTGGTATTTGTTTCCCCATAACCTTTGAATACGTCTATTTATAGCCCTTTATAAAGCAGTGATGTACAGTATAATCTACAAAGTGAATTATGGTAGAATTTAAGAAAAAAAATGTTCCAAATTAGAAACTGTCTGGAAGCATGCACGGTTAAGAATCTCACTTTGACAAATAAAAAAAAAAGAAAGACAATGAGTTCTAGCAAAATCAATGAACACAAAAACTAAGGATCACAAACACCTGACCACTGAGTTATGTTGATGCAAGGTGAATATATAAAAAAGTAAAATAAAATAGCGATGCTCTTTGATGAAAAGCTTAGCGTGCTCAGATTACAGCAGAGGAAGTATTCCCCTTGTCCTCTCCTGGATTTCCTGTTTGGTTTTTAGTTTTCTTTCCTTGCTCCATTCTCGGTCCTTCACTTTTGGCCCTGGACCTGCCAGCAGCTTCTCAGAAATATCACACTCACTTCCACATCTTCCCATCAAATTCTGAAAGACAGAGTGTGAGAAAACCATCATGACAGTGTTCCATAGCCAACACCATGACAAGGGTTTTCCTCAGGTGCAATAAGGAATGTCTCACCCCTGTTGCAGTCTTTGGTCATGTCTTTCTCTTTCAGTAGGTTGTTTTTGTAATCTGTGGACATAATAATAAATATAGAGGTTAGGCTGTAAAAAAGCCTTTTTGTTTTGTTCTGCATGAGCGTGAATATAGTTTACTGCACCTGAATTCAAACACTCCTGATTACAAGTCTTCAGCTCAGCGCAGTCTAATGCAATTTCATCTCCACTGCTCATATTTACCCTGCTCAGGAAAAACAGCTCTTCTTACTGTTCACACACACGTAACATATTTTAAACATTAACATAGATGCCTTACCGAACAGAGCGACCATGCTCGTACTCCAGCTCTGAAACAAAGAGTGGTTATAGTGAGTAGAAAAATGAAAAGATGGTGAGATAAAAGAGGTGATGTTAAAGGCTGTAAAATAAGCATAATTACCTCTCTTCTTGCGTCGCCTAGTCAACATGATGACGGCAACAACAATGACCGCCAGCAGCAGGAAGGTGGCCAAGAAATAACCCAGATGCTGCACAAAATAACCTCTCTGTTCAGGCAGGAACACGTTTACAACTCGTGAACTCTCCTCATTTCGTGAAACCTCTTCAACCTCTGAAAGCAAACAAAAATACAGCCTCATTAATAAATAACTCCCTCACGCATGGATGCTGTTCAAACAGCTAAAGATTACATGAGAAACATAAAAATAACTTGACAGGGATGATTTCATGTGCTGGGGAGGAGTTGTGCTTGTGTTTTAAGTATTTATGCATGAAAACCAAGAGCAAAGTGAAATCATGTTCTATATAAATCAATATTCCCCTTGGAGGCAGACTCTTCTCTTTGTTTCTGTGAACCAGCGTCCGAAGGAGAGCGAGCAGAGAGTTAAATGTCAGAGAGCTGCTCGGCTGTAATGACTTCCAGACCTGATGTCATGCAGCTGCACCCCCCCTCCCCTTTTTTCCTCAGAAAAAGAAAACACAAGCTGACCAGAAAAAAGAGCAAAGTGTGAGGAAACAGAGGCAATTTCTGTAATGTGGCCTGTCTGCATGGCTGTATTGGTTTTCCATTTAGGGCTGTGCGAGGCTCACAAACACGCAGACGTCTAATTCCCTCATGCATGGAAAAGGAATCTTTCAGCTTGATGCTGAGCACACAACCAAAGCATTTAGACACTTTGGGAATCACTGACAGTGATGATTAAAAATATTAAAAGAAATTTGAGACTTTGCTGATGCAAAAAGTTAAGAATCTGGCAAACCATCCTATAGATATAGTCTGGCCACAACCCATAGACAGAGCTCAGTCGTGGGGCGGAATCTACCGTTGTCTTTCAAGATGTCTCTGCACGCAACTGGACAGAGTTAGGACCAATCAGAGCTATGGAGATTAGTCAATGGGACCATGCACCGAAGAAGAAGAAAAAGTAGAAGAAGAAGAAGAAGAAGAAGCAAATACATCTTTTTCTCAAAATAAATAGTAAATGGTCTATTTGATATAGTGCATTCTAGGGTTCTACAACCCCTCAAGGTGCTTTACAACACAATCAGTCATTCGTCCATGCACACACACATTCACACACTGATGGTGATGAGCTACAGTGTAGCCACAGCTGCCCTGGGGTGCACCGACAGAGGCGAGGCCTGCAATGCACTGGTGCCACTGGTCCTTCTGACCACCACCACCAGCAGCAGCCAAAGACACAACAACTGCAACAGACTGAGCGGGGCTTGAACCTGCAACCCTCCGGTTACAGGGCATGCAGCTAACTCCTCTGACTTAGGTACCTCTATCTGCTCATGTCTCAAAGAAAAGTCTAAATCGTCCAAATTTGATGCCAAAGTGGTGTCAAACAAGCACCTTTTCTGAGCCATCTTTGTACGTTTTCTTTGCTGCAGCTCTGCTGCTAAGCGTGCCCAACGTCTCTCAACATAAAGCGCCCTGATTGGCCCAACCTGAAACTGCTCAGGCCAATGGTAGACCTGCTGAGGCCACAATGGAGCGGAGACGAGCTGCAGAGCTAAATCTAAACACATTTAGGAACTGAACCCTTAAGTTCTGTATGCTCAGAACGTTATGGGTGCCACAGTCTTATCACTGAAGTAATCCCATTACTAATAATGATAATTCTGTCACTACGTCACACCTAAACCTAGGCATTGTGCCTTCTTTCACCCACTGTTGTAACTTTTTCTTAAATCCCCTCAGTTTCCAATTAGATTTTAGCTGAAGCTACTCTCTCCAAAACTGGAGGTGAGGGGCCATCAGAGCCTTATCGCTCACAGTTCTATACATTACAGTCGATTTCTGGTTATCACACAGATGTTTGTATCCTGTGCTTCTATCTGCTGTCAGGGAGTCTGGCTACCATTAATGATCCTCTGGCAGCAGGTTTAACAAGTTTGAATTAATAATAATTTGCTTCTCTTTGCACTTCTTATACAGTTTATACATCAAAATGTACATATTTTGTCTCCACTTAAATTATTACAAATTTATGCTGGACGTCTGGCCTGTAGCCTCACTAACAACCTTTCAAAATGCAACTTCAGTGGAATTTTAATTGGGAGTCTGGCTATAAGGCAGCTCAACTGAAAGCTACACAAGTGATTAACTAATGAGGGAAACACTTGTCATGATTTCCAAACCAGTCAATTCCAAAAAAATGGAACGTAAGGTGATTTAATCATGCACCCGCATGCATGAAAATGAAGACATGTTTTAGGTGATTGTCCTGAGAGAGCTGCAAGAAAAAACCACAGCCCATTACCATCACCCTGACAGAAGTGTGTGTGTGTGTGTGTGTGTCTATTTGACATATTCTGCTCTGACAGTAACCTTTTTGTATTTAATTTTATCCCACAGGGACATTAGCAAGTCAATGAACTGAGGAAAATCATCTTTGCTCTCAGAGAACAGAGATTTCAGCAGATTTGTTGACAGCTCCCAAAATGTTTTTCTTGTGATAAGAAAGAAACAATCTGCTCGTGGCTGACAGGAATAATTGCAGCATTAGAGTAAAAAGCTCTCGTGGCATTTGTTATCTCAGACAAATGCAGGAACCTGGGAGAGTGAAGACGTATTAGGTTTTCATCTGAGATCAGTGAAGCGTGAAGAGGAGCTGAATTCTTTGGTGAAATTTTTTCAAAAAGAAGAGGATGCCATCGCTCCACATGGACGTTTGTCCCAAGCATGACTGACAGCGTGTTGAATAGGCTGTCACGTTTTTAAAAAGGGAGGAGAATCTCTAGCTTAGCATGTAAATTCAGCCCCTTCCCTGGCCTTGCTCTTTCATGTAACAGCTGGCCCAGATGTTGGACAGATGTGAGACTTCCTCTGAGTGCTGGTAAACATGCCTTTGCCAGGAGCCAACCCACATCAGCAGAAAAGCAGAGCAGAGACGGTTAAAGACAAGAACAAACTGGGAGATACCATACCAGTCTAGACAGTGGGTCAGGGGACGTTTTCTCTGGAAAAGTAGGACAGAAGGAGGGAGAAACACAAGATATGACCACAAAGTCCCAGATTTACGGGCATGTGGAGCCTCAGAGAAGTCAGAAAAGAAAAAGCTGTAAACGGTTGGTGGGGAAAAAAAGACCACATCCGCTGCAGTCATGCTGTGTAAAGTCATTATCTGTGGAAAACGTCTTAAACAAGAACTGCAAGTAAACAACAAAAATTCCCACTTTTAAAAGGGAAACAGAAAGATTTTCCACCCTGCTTTTCTGTCCTCCTCAGCTGGCCTCTACATTCCTGCGCCTCCTTCTGCAGCTCAAACACAAAAACAGACAGAACTGAGGAGAAAGTTGGCACAACAAGAAACTGATTTAACTGACCAGCTATGCCTATAAAAAAAAACCCCAAGGCAATGCAGTCTCTCCACCCCCCCCAGCCGTTCCCTCTGGAAAAACACATTGTGATGTTTGTATAGAACTTACTTGGTTCTAGCTCATCATTGAGGAAGGTTCTGGGGGTCGTGGTGGGTTGGGGTGGAAGTGGAGGTCCCACCGTGAGTCTGAAGATGCGCCTCTCTTGCAGACCACAGTAGTGGTGGTGCAGGTGACACGAGTAAAGGCCTTTATCAACAGGCTTCAAGTCAGAGATGGAGAGTGAGAAGTCCCCAAATGTAAATGCATCCTCCTCCACACTCATCTTCCTCTGAGCAAACAGAGGCCCATATTCCCTTCGCTCTCCAGAAGCATAGAGGTCCACCAGTCGGTCGGCCTTGTCAGGACGTACCCCAGGGGGCTGGAAGTCCCAGTGAGCCACCTGCTGCTGGTCCTCCTGGAGACCCTCTCTCCAAAGAGGCCGCCGGTTCACACAAGGCAACAACACCGAGCTTCCCAACAAGACCACAAGCACAGTCTTCTCTCCATCCAAGTAACGTTTCTCTTTACGAGCTGGAAACAACACGTCAAAAGCGAAAGAGGTTATACTCTCATCTGTTTCACTCATGACTCAGACAAAAACACGAGTGAACAGGTGGTCTCACCTGACTTGGTGACATTGAGCTGGATCTGAGTGGACTGGTGAATCTGACAGTAGTGGTGGTGTAGATTACACGTGTAAACACCCTTGTCACTTGCAACCACATCTGCAAAGAAACAAAATCACATAGATGAGTGAGGAAAGGGTCACTTTGATGACTGCACCAAGAGGAGTCTCACTTCTGATGACGAGGGAGAAATTCCCATCACTGAAGGCAGAATCTGGGATGGAAACACGCCCCTTGTTGAAGCCATTGTACACCCTCTGGTGAGCTCCAGGTGACAGATCCAGGACGCGCTCAGAAGAATATTCAGGGCTACTGCGGACCAGGTCCCAGTGGACCACCCTCTGACGGTCCTTCAGCCTGTCTCGGGTCCATACCATGCGGGGACTGTGACAAGGCAGGACAGCCCTGGAACCAGCAGGGAGAGTCATGTTCTTGGCCTCCACCACCACACCATGAGTGCTGCTGCTGCTCTGACCCCAAGCTGCCACAACAAACAAACATGTTCATAAACTGAGTGCACAAAGGGAAAATGCATCTATTATAAACTCATTTTTCATTAAAGTCGTGCATGGAAATGAGAATGTTTTACCTCCTGGCAGGAAGAGCACAGCAAGAACTGAAAGAGACCAAAGTGTTCACGGTTAGCTTTGATGCTTTTTCTTGCTGCATTCATTAGATTTTTCACAAATAAAAGGCCATCACTGCTAAACTCCTGAACAATGAATCTAACAGCTCCACACTTAAACGTACTGAAACGCCCTGAGATATGATCCGTACTGACCAAACAGAGGAAAAGAAGAAAGACTGAGTTGGATCAGCTGTGGGTTCAGCTGGAGGACAGGGTCAGAAAAAACAACAACAAGAATCAAAAGCTCACAGCAAAAAGGCAAATCCTAAAGGAGAAAATTCTCACAGGAAAGCCAAGAAACTAGAGGTAAACAGTCCATTCGGGAACATTTTGCTGTTTGCATTTTCCTTTTCTGGAGATTTTCCTGCAGCATGTTTGCTATTTCTAATCTTTTTCCCCACTGCTCTGTTTTCTGTGTGTCTGAAAGGCCAGCGGAGATGCACGCTGCCAGAGCATACAGAGCCTCTATTCATCCTGGCTGCTGATGGCTGGCTGCAGGGCCATGATCCTCCTGGAGGGATGAAGAAGCTCACTTCAGTCACACTGGCTGGTCTCAGCATCCAGGAACGTGACCAAACAACCTGTGGATTTCCACTGCTTCTCAAAAACAGTCAAAGGCAAATCTAACTTGTTAGAACAAAACCAAATGTCCAGAAATACCAAATCAGGATAAAAAAAAGTACAATAATGAATAAATGTTTAGAGCTTCATTAACAGCTCTGCTTTGAAATATTACAAATAAAATGTGGTGCAAACCCCCTCTAGACCTCTGTTTTGTGCTTGTATGTCCAGATATTGGAGGACACGTGGATGTATGATGCTGTTATGTCTCATTACAAGCTGGGCCTCCAAAAGAAAACATGTTCCAAGTGGGCGATGATAAAGCACCAAGAGCTGTTGAAGAAGCTCTCTGAAATAAAAACTCTCTCAGAATTGTAAAGTGCCTTGGGGGATTGTAGAACTCTAGAAGGAGCTATAAGTAGACAATTTACATTAAAGCTGTGTTAGAAGCCAGTGGAGGAGAGGTTTTAAACATATTCAGTTAAAATAGCTCAGTGCATGTATTTATAAACTCGTCCTGCTTTTTACCAAAAAGCTGATCATCATGATCTGGATGCTAACGGCTCCTGAAGCTCCATTAGAGTTGTTTAGTTTTTGTGGTTTTCCTGCAGAATTTTTGTGTGATTATTTGATAAAATGTAGATTATTAGTCATACATTGATAAATCTGTGGAGTTTTTCAGCATTTGGTTGATTTAGTGACAATAACAGCTCCAACCTCACGTATCCTGAGGAACTGAGTGGAAAAGCATGACGTTGCATGTGCAACCAAAACTCAGATGATGATTCCAGTCGGTGCAGTGTCTGTGAAGGTTACTCACCTTCTGATCACAAGTTCAAACATGTCAACGTTAAAAAGCAGCTGCAGATTCGACTGATTAACAAAGAAGAAAAGTGTGGAGGGTGCACTGACTGTCCAGCAGAATGTGATAGCATGAATGACTTGTGCTGTATTGTTAGTAGCTGTAGCAACAGCACCGGTGATGTGAAAGTCATTCCATGCATCTGATCACATTAAATATCCAAGCCATAAAAGTATAAAGCTGAATTTAGAGAGGCTTTTTTCTGAGTGTGTGGGCAACTTTCTGCTTATTGGGTCTTTTCCAGAACGTAAACTATCTTATTGTGAACCCTGTTATTTTCTGGCTGAAATTGTTAGTTGCATGCTCATGTGTTTGTTCTGCTCTAAACAGTAATTCCAATCTTTTCCCAGCCCTGTTGTTTGTGGCTAATCATTAAACAGACCCAACCATCATAAACATGTTAGGAGTGGATCCCCCCTCCTCCTACATGCCGTCCAGACTCAAGAAACGACCCACTCGTGGTAAAACACTCATTACTGACACGTATAATGACTGGCTGCTGGATTGTGCTGACTCCTTCACTCAGACCACAAGTTAACTGGAAACACATTGGGCTGGAGCCATAAAGGGGAAAACATCCCTCATTCACAACCCTATAAAGTGTATCAACAGGCTGGAGCCAGTCACACTCATGCCTGAAACCATCTCAGAACCTAGAGCTTATCTTTATGAAAATAAACTCCTTAGTCCAGGGAAACGATCCCTTATACAAGAAACAAGGTAAATATCCACAAGGACACACTTAATTCTGTCTTTTAGGCCATTCTGGAAGACATTTAGGCACTGGAATAACTGTCACTGTACAGAATGTTTCCAATATCACATAAAACCAGACCAGGTTTTAGAACAAACACATTACAAAACAGATTTCTGTTGGGAAACGAGATCAAAACACAGAATTTGACTCTTCTGTCAGAAAAATCTTCTCCAACCAACATTTTGTCAGGAGCAGAAAATCCCATCGGTGCTGAAAAAGAGCTCAATCTAAACCCACCGAGGGTCACAGCTTGTCAAAAATGTTCAGATCAATGTTTACAGCTGCTGATGCAAATGTAACTTATGAATATAATAACACGGAGAAGCAGGGACAACAGGGTCCGCTTTTGTTCCTGAAAGGTATTTCTCATCTGGATCTAATTATTGAACAAAGAAAATTCCTTTTAGGATTTTTGTCCCTTGATCAAAAGAAAAAGACACCCAGACAACCATAGAACTTACTCTTCAGGAGATTCATCTCTAGGTGCGTCTTCTTCTCAGTAGCCCGTCAGAGGTGGCCTGCGCTCATCCGTTGTTCAAAAACATAAAGACTCAGAAGTTTAGTGAGCAGCAGCTGAGTTCTGTTGTGTTCCTGCAGTCTGGAGCTTCAACAAGCTCCGCCTCCATCAGTCATGAAATTTAATCCTGACATAGTTTTGCTGCTGCTGCACTCCTCTCGGACACCCACGCTTGCTTTGTGCTGAGAAGATTCGTTATTCAGACAAATAATATGGATGTTATTTATAGTAGCAGACTCTTTCTACTGTTTTTAAAGACTTTCTTAAAAATAATCACAAAAAAAACTTTATTATAAAGAGCACCAGTTTGAAGGATTTAACCCTTACAGCGGACAGATGTTGCATATGAGCCACACCAGACTCTAAAAACAATAATAATGTAACATTTGTCAAATACATATTTGAAAATTCAAATACATGTCATCAACCTAGGTGGCAATTTGATTCTTAAAAATAACTTAAAATTGATAAAATCAGCTCGTACCTTTTATGCCCACAGATGAATAAAAACCTCTGGGTAACAAATCCTGACAGAGGTCAAATTTCACACTTCAAAGGATTGGGATAATCTCAGGAAATGAACTTGGATTTACTGAAAGATGACAACATTCAAGAACTCCCAGAGACCAGTCATTTGACTGGATTCCCTTATCTCTACCAGAGGGCAGCCACGTGTTTTATTTAGTATCCTTAATCACCTGTGGATGGTGGTCTTTGTTTAGTAAATGTGGCCATTACAGGATTTCTGAATTGCTAAAACACTAAACGTGATTCTCTAAACTGACTGAGTTTTTATAATAAAACCAAGCAGCAAAATGACTTAGCTCTGGTGGTGCTGAGGGGGTCAGAAAATCCTGGGAGTTCTAGTGGGAAACGTGAAGTGATAAACGATGAAACTAACTGCTGTCTTTAACTGACCTGAAAACAATGTTTACTTTCAGCAACAAGCCTGTTGCATGTCTGATACTTGAGTCAAGTTTGAGAAACACCACCTCACAGACCTTTGTTTGAAATGTTGACATAGCTGGAATGAACACAGCTGATACCTTTATGTTACTTTGAACTAGGCTTCCATTTAAAAGTTTTATATGCGTTGTTTCCTGTGTTTTTCTACCTTTTCAGACTTAAGGAGCTGAAACCGTCTCTTATTTAGTCAGAAAACTCGTCACGCTAAGGGATGGGAACTTTAGAGTCTTTTTCGTTCCCACACTGCCATCTACAGAGCAAACAGGAGAATACCAGCACCGTTTGAATATCCACACCATGATTAGATAAAGAAACTGAATCCCACATATTTTCCTAAACTTGGCAGAGATCTTTATTAGATTATGTACACACTAGAAATACTTGCACACAGGGAATCTGGCCTCAGTGCTGACATGCACTTGAACTGAAACAGATGCAGAGCGGTGTAACAGCAGTCTGTGATGTGAGCGGAGGAGGGTCATCCAGGGAGAAGGATGCAACACAAACACCAACTGCTTTTATATTCAGGTCCTTCTGTTTCCATGTTGTTTAATAAAGATCTTTGGTGTTGCCCATCCCTCTGGAGCTTTCTTCAGTCCAGCTCGTGTCCAAATCCTCTTAAGGTCCTCTTCAAACCTTTTCTGCACACAACACAGAGTTGTCCTTGTAAATATGCAAATTTATATGTATGAGAATATTCATCAGAACTTTATAAAATGGTAAATAAAAGGCACCCAGTCCTCTCAGCTGTTGTGTCTCCATATAAATTCAGCCCTTTCAGGACGTCAGCATATCACGACTGCTTCTGCAGTGAGTGATGTCACTGATCAGCTCCAAAAATCGTCCACAGTGACATTTAAAGTTTTAATCTGTCGAACTACAGCAATTTAATCCATTCTGAGGGCCGGGAGAGCTGCTGAGTGATGTAAAATGTGGCATTCAATGACCAGAAGAAGTGCTGTTTTTATGGCGCTGTATGAGACAACAAAGACCAGTGAATTACGTCATTGTGGGGGGGATTTCTGCTTCGTTTTTCAGCGTTGGGAGTTTAAAAATGACGATTTTAAAGCAGCATGATAGGTGCTTATTTGCTTGTGCTTCTGCTTCACAAGCAACTCTTCTAATTTTACATATGCCGGTTGTTTTGGACGTCTGCTGATGTTATTTTCTACTGAGTTACAACCAATCAGCGTGCGTTAACCAAAAGTTCCGCTCAGCTACTCTTCTGGTCCTTTCTGAGTACCTACACCTGTTCAGGTACTCCAAAAGTTCCTGAAAATAGCCTGGAAAATGGCCTGTTTGGCCGGCCCGGTGAACTGAAGACACACATGCCAGAAAGTTCTGGTAAAATTACCCTGAGGTTTTGATAGTGGAAACACGCCTAAAGTTTAAAGAAAAGTACTCACCTGCTTCTTCCTCCCCCTGCCCTCCATTATCTTCCGCCTTAAGAACTTGGTCCTCTTTTGCAGCTTCTTGTACTTATGTCGGTTCATCTTTCGCCTCCGGATCTCCAGATCATTTTTACATCTCATAGGAGTTGCTGACCCCTCCGTGTCCTCCAGAATGGGTACTGAGACAGGTGGCAGCATCTTCTCCTCCAGCAACCCAATGTCCTCCTGTGGCTGAGGAGACTCTGTCAGGGGAGGGAGGGAGTAGCGCAGAGACAGCCAGCTCTCCAGAGGACTCACTGACAGCTTCCGTGGGACGAGAGCCTCATCCAGTTCTGGCTCTAGCTGGATCCATCGAGGAGGAGACGTGTTGTCCGCTGCTGTTGAGTACTTTCTGAGTTTCTGCTGTAGTGAAGAGCAGTAAAGAGGAATGGCTGGGTGTATGCAACCATGTAAAATTCCTCCACGGGCTTGAAGTGCATCTGGGAATAAAAAGAAGAGTTATGTCATTTTGAGTTTATTTTATTACAAACACCCATAAATTCAGGGTTCATTAAATAGATATTACACGTTATGTTTAAGAGGCATACTAAAATACAGTCAGTCTATACTTTTGATCTCCAACAAAAACAGCCAAACATTAAACTTCTTTATTCCAAAGGTTGTTTCCAATCTTCTTCCCAACTGGCAGCAAAATAGTTTTTGTCATGATGGCTGAACCAGAGGCATTTTGACTATAGTCCTTCTCGTTTGAACTCAGAAGGGAAAAGCTGCTGGTTGTATTAGTGGATCGACAGGAAAAGAATAATATAATATCTTAATCAAATGAAATTAAATCTCAATTAATTCTGATATTCAGAGTTTTAGAGTCAACCCTACGAATCTCTTTCATATCACATTTTGTATGATTATACTACAACATCCCACCACATATTGCCTACAGAGGAAAACAAATGCAAGAAAGTTTAGTCAAGGTGTTGCATGAATGGAGTAAAACTGTAGCAAAAGTAGTAGACAAAAAAGTATACTTACAAGTTGCTCTACTTAAACTGAACCGTGGGACAAGCTTTAAGGCAAACATCATCGATGATTATCCAACTAAAGTCATGAGGACTGGGCCGGGTGGATGGAGGTCCTGCAGGCAAGAGTACAGAAACGTTTCATTACATCTTTACAAATCCAAAAATAAATCTAGAATTTAAGTAACAAATGTTTCCCTAAAAAGGTTTGATGCAACTCTTTTTTTTTTAAAAGGAAAACCTTTAAGCTCAGAGTTTACTAAATAATGCAGAAACAACATTTCAAACACCACCACCAAATTAACAACATTAAAAGTAATAAACAGGTGAACTATATCATCATAACCTGAACTGCTGCGGAACAAACAGTTCAGGTTGTTGAGAGTTTTGCTTTAGGTATATTTTAGTAATTTGTGGTACTGGCAAATGGTAGGAAACTGATTTAGTACTTTTACCAGTAGGTGATACTCATTCATGAAGCCTATTTAATAGTATTGTCAGAAGCCTGTTTAAAAAGAGCCTAACGTCACCATGTAGCCTCAGAGAAGAACTGAGATTCATATTATTACTTCTAAAACACGACAAAGATGGTGTGTGTGTGTGCGTGTGTGAGAGAGAGTGAGTGAGAGTGAGAGACCTACCGAAGGTCAGCTAACCTGATTTTAACAAAAACGTTTTCGCTGTCCTCACATACATAATTTGTATTCGTAAACAGAATCAATGTCTTCATTTTCCGATTGGCCTGTCAAAACATGCGCTAGCTAGCTAGCAGCAGGTCGCTGCATTTCTAAAACATTAAAAGTCATAAAGTGTAGAGTCCTGATTTTACGGTGAAATAAATGGGTACGTAAACAAATCATTAAATAAAAAGTGAGATGAATTACCTGCTTTTGTTGAAACCGGAGTTTGTTCGTCAATGTGACTTCAGAAAGAGAAACACTTCCGGCTCGTGCGACAACAATCCCAGGTCTCCTGTTTCTCGCCCAGAACAAAGGTTCCGGGGCAAAAAAGTTTTAAATGGGTGCAATAAAAATGGCCTATTTGTACAAAACATTACAGTTATATCTGTTTATTAAAGTATCTTGCTCTTTTCCTCTGGTGATGTGACCATTTATATTGGCTACATGAAAATGATATAATTTAGAGTAGACAACCTGCTAAAAAATTCATTTATATATATGTGTGTGTGTGTGTGTGTGTGTACACTGCTCACAAAAATTAAAGGAACACTTTTTTATTGGGCCTGGCATGAAATCAATTAAACCTGTCTGATAATAGGGCTTGGGATCACACGTGATTATGCGTTGCATTCTGGGACGTGGCGGACATGTTGGAAGCCTCACGGGTGTAAATAAACCGTGGAAACAAACAGTAAATCGCAGAGAAGAAGCAGATTTGGGGGAAAGAATTTGTTAAACAACATGTTAAAATCCCGAAAATGGTGCGGAATATACAGGGATACAATAAATAAGGAAGCCAGGGGCCGGTATGTGGACAAAATCAGGATAATAAACGGTTTAGATCCATATGAAAGACCAAAGACTGGAGCACCGACGACAACTTGCTGCTACCGCAGCTCTGCATTAAGGTATTTTTCGGCTTTCTTGTTTGTGGTGTGAGCGGATGTAAAGGTTCGGATGAGAGGTATATGTTTCATTTGCTGGTTTTTCTAGTGAAACAATCAAAATTGTCATCCCATATAAGAAGGGTAGCAGAAGAAGTTGTGTTTCAGTGCGCCCACATTATCCTACCGGTGTGTGTGTGTATCTCTATATGTGTCGGTATGCATGTCCGGATTGAACTAAAGAAACGATGTATAAAAAAAACGTACATCAACTGTAACTTACCAGAATGAAAATGCAAAGAATAGACTCTCAAGACCGGGATACTCTGGACAGCCTTTACAGCTGCGATCCCAGGTTATGCATCCAAGCAGGGAAACGGTGAAAAGTTAGCCCGTTTTTTTACCTTTTTTTCACTGGCGATCATGATGTTGTTGTGCTGTTGCACCTCACAACACAGCAATGATTTACCATGGGTGAATAATAAGCGATCAAATGAATAATAGATTAAATGAAGCCGCAGAACTGTGCGCGCTGTTGTCTGAAGTTACAATAAACAAGTAACGAGGCTTCCAACAGGGCGGCCGATGACGACACGATCACAAGCCCTATTTTCTGGTTGATTAAGCAGCTGAGGGCATTGTTAATCACTTTCAGCTGTATTGGTGTTCATGGACTTAACGACAGGTGCACTAAAGTGGCAACAATTACAAAACCCTCAAAACAGGACTGGTTTAACATGTGGAGGTCATTTCAAGTTTCTCCCTCTTGATCTTTTTTGGCTGGTTTTCCACTCGTGCTAGTTTTGGCTTGAGTAATTATCTCTACTGGCAGCATGAGGCGATTCCTTAACCCTACAGAAGTTGCACAGGTTGTCCAACTTCTCCAGGATGGCACATCCACACGTGCTGCAGCAAGAAGGTTTAATGTGTCTCCCAGCACAATCTCCAGAACATGGAGGAGATTTCAGGAGACTGGCGGTTATTCTCGGAGAGCTGGACAGGGCCGTAGAAGGTCCACAACCCATCAGCAGGACCGATACCTGCTACTTTGTGCAAGGCGGAACAGGCTGAGCACTGCTCGTACCCTACAGAATGACCTCCAGAGGGCCACTGGTGTGAATGTCTCTACCCAAACAATCAGGAACAGACTTCATGAAGATGGCCTGAGGGCCCGACGTCCTGTAGTGGGCCCTGTGCTCACTGCCCAGCACCGTAGAGCTCCACTGGCATTTGCTCAAGAACACCAGAATTGGCAAGTCCGCCACTGGCGCCCTGTACTTTTTACAGACGAGAGCAGGTTCACCCTGAGCACCTGTGATAGACGTGAAAGAGTCTGGAGAAGACAAGGAGAACGTTATGCGTCGTTCAACATGACAGGTTTGGTGGTGGGTCAGTGATGGTCTGGGGAGGCATATCCATGGAGGGACACACAGACCTCTACTGCCTAGGAAATGGTGCTCTNCAGCTGAACGCTTCTTGGAAAGTCACGCGATAGTCACAACATCACGCGGGACTTGAGAACCGGAAGTGGAAAGTGACTCTTTTGTTTATACGTGATCAGACTTGCTGCTGTGTTTAGTGAGACTCTAATTCATTAAAAATGGGTAAGTACGCTATCTATTAGGATCGTACAATATCTTATGCTTCTCGACTTCAACAATAAAAAGCTCTTTGTCCATGTTTTGGCGGTTGGGTTTATGCCGTAAAGCCGTTCCGCGTCGTAACGTCTGTTGTAAAGTACTCCACATTGTTGTAAACAGCCGCTCCACGGTGTGCCGTGGCACTTGAAATAGAACTGGCGCCTATCTTCAGCGCCTCTGCGCGGACCGGCGCTTCTGGGACACAACGCTGCGCTCCCTGTGTAGCCACTCTCATGGCTTCTAATGGCTTCTTTTTAAAATGACGAGGCGCGTCTGTCTCCTGTGTGTCCCAGGCTTTACTCCACGCATCACTTCAAGAAATCTCCGCTCCAGCAACTCTCAATACCTTCAACAGCTCAGGACCAAACTTCACACCATGGGAGATCGGGCCTTTCAAGCTGCAGCTCCACGTTTGTGGAACGTGCTCCAGAACCTGTGAGAGCTCCACAGAGTGTGGAGTGTTTTAAAAAACAGCTAAAAACATTTTTATTCAAACAGGCCTTTTAAATTATTTCATACTGTCGATGTTTAACTTGTTTTAAATGTGTTTAACTTGTTTAGTATTGTATATATTAATGTTTGCTTGGTTTTTTAGATGACTTCAATTATGTTGTAGCACTTTGAGATTTCAGTGAAATGTAAAATTTATAATTATTAATCAGTCATTTCTCTAGTTTGGTTGGAAGCTTTGATTCACTAGCATTATGTTTAACTACTGAACTATAATTGAGTGGCACATTGTAGGGTTTTGCATCATCATGATGATATTGGACCCAGACAGCCCCCCCATGGTAATCTCCTGTTTGAAGCCTAATATCAATGCAATATCCTCCAACAAGGTCCACTGATAACAGCTGCTCCGTCTATCAGTGGTGTCCTACTTCAGGATGTGACCATAAATGAAAGGTCTGTTCTCCAATCTGCCATCCACCCATCGCCCCGTCCCTACGATCCTGTCTGGTCCCCATAGAGGAAGAGGCGGAGGAGGTCGGAGTATTTAACTGACACAGATTATGGGTTCTTCGCAGATGGCTCGTGCCAGACTTGCGCGGCCCCATGCTCATCTATGAAGTGTGTCAAACGAGTTCAACTGCTGCTGCAGCTCGGCGTGGGGCAGATGGAGGCTGAACAATGACACAGGAACTGACTTGGCCCATCCTCATTCAACAGAGACAGGAGGAGGAGGAGGGAGCAGCAGACATGGGGAGGAGGATGATTGGAATTAATCACTGAACCCTCCATCAGGTTTCTAGACACTTGTTCGGCTGCATATCCAAGATAAAATGAAATGCAAAACACTTTTAGAACAAGGCTAATAAACTAATTTTCTTTCCAAATGTTTATGTGAAATGTAAACCAGCAGGGACCTGATTTATAAAGCTGCTTACGCACAAAACGGGGTCTGAAAACACGCAAACGTTGTGATTTATAAAGAAGAAATTGATGGACAAATGTGGTAGTTTTAAGAAAACTTTGGACCTGTTGTTTTTAAGATATTACGTGAATTACTTATTGGTACATTAATTGTGTGACGTTCAACAGCGCTTCCTGTGATGATCAAACCATAAACTAAAACTTCACAGCAACTAAGCGGTGCAAAGGTGCACCTGCTGCGCAGTCAGGGTTTCCTTGAATCAGCTCCTTCCAGCAGGAATTAGCTGAATTACCTGTTTTGATGTAACGAAGTACAGTTCTGTTCCAAATGCCGTCCTCCGATACTCGGTAGAACAGACTTTCTGCTTTACTTGCCACGAACATGCTTGACAAGTACGCAAGAACGTACTAGCATACTTTAGTATAGAGAAACAGCACAGGTGTTTACAGATGCTGTCGTCATGGAAACACAAATAACACAAACAAATAAAGAGGCTCCTGAGTGCAAAGCCTCGAGCTCCATGCAAACACAATGCTTTTAATTAAATGTTATTTTTTATCTTTTCCAACACAAAGGAGCTCCTGCACAAACCCTGCTGCTGCTGCTTGGGTTCAGCACATGAACTCTGTGTTTGTGTCCCAGAATCAGAGATGATGTTTCTTTTCTTCCCATGCATCTGAGCTCCTTCAGGACACCTGTNGTGTCTCCCAGCACAATCTCCAGAACATGGAGGAGATTTCAGGAGACTGGCGGTTATTCTCGGAGAGCTGGACAGGGCCGTAGAAGGTCCACAACCCATCAGCAGGACCGATACCTGCTACTTTGTGCAAGGCGGAACAGGCTGAGCACTGCTCGTACCCTACAGAATGACCTCCAGAGGGCCACTGGTGTGAATGTCTCTACCCAAACAATCAGGAACAGACTTCATGAAGATGGCCTGAGGGCCAGACGTCCTGTAGTGGGCCCTGTGCTCACTGCCCAGCACCGTAGAGCTCGACTGGCATTTGCTCAAGAACACCAGAATTGGCAAGTCCGCCACTGGCGCCCTGTACTTTTTACAGACGAGAGCAGGTTCACCCTGAGCACCGGTGATAGACGTGAAAGAGTCTGGAGAAGACAAGGAGAACGTTATGCGTCGTTCAACATGACAGGTTTGGTGGTGGGTCAGTGATGGTCTGGGGAGGCATATCCATGGAGGGACACACAGACCTCTACTGCCTAGGAAATGGTGCTCTGACTGCCATAAGGTATCCAGATGAAATCCTTGAACCCTTTGTCAGACCCTACGCTGATGCAGTAGGTCCTGGTTTTCTCCTAATGCACGACAATGCCCGGCCTCATGTGGCAAGAGTATGCAGGCAGTACCTGGAGGATGAAGGAATTGAAACAATTGAATGGCCTTCACGATCCCCTGACTTAAACCCAATAGAACATCTGTGGGACATTATGTTTCAACTCAACTCAACTCAAACTTTATTTATAAAGCGCCTTTCAGGCATGGGAGTGACAACAAAGCGCTGTACATAAAAACAAGAAAAATAAAACAGCATACAAAATTACAGTAAGAACACTAAAAGCAGACTAATGGCCAGAGTTAAAGGCCAGATCAAATAAAAATGTCTTTAGCCTACCCTTAAAAACTGCCACCGAGGGCGAAGCTCATTCCAGAGCTTCGGGCCAGCCACAGAGAACGCCCTGTCTCCTCTTGTCTTCAGGCTGGTCCTAGGGACCGAGAGCAAAAGACTATTGTCCGAACGAAGTGCCCTTGACGGGGTATATGGCTGAATCAGTGCCTGCAAGTATGATGGTGCCAAACCATAAAATGACCTAAAAACTAATAAAAGGATTTTAAAACGAATTCTGAATTCAATAGGCAGCCAGTGCAGGGATGCCAAGATTGGAGAAGCACGGTCAAATTTCTTTTTGCCCATTAAAAACTTTGCAGCCGCATTTCGCACCAGTTGCAGCCTCGCTAACGTTGCCCTGCTTACCCCAAATAGGATGGAGTTGCAGTAATCAATTCGAGTTGTAATAAAGGCATGCACTACTATCTCCAAATGGTGTCTTGTCAGAAATGGTTTTATTTTAGCTAAACGATGTAGATGACAAAAAGAGGAGGACACAATTCCATTTACATGGGCATCAAAGCCCAGGGCATTGTCAAGTTTCGGTCCATTAGGCGGCACCAGGTTGCTCCTCAGACTGTACAAGAGCTCAGGGATGCCCTCACACAGATCTGGGAGGAAATGCCACAAGACACCATCCGTTGTCTCATTAGGAGCATGCCCCGACGTTGTCAAGCATGCACACAAGCTCGTGGGGGCCACACAAGATACTGAAAAGCATTTTGAGTTGCAGAAATTAAGTTTTTGAAATAATGGACTAGCCTGCCACATCTTCATTTCACTCTGATTTTAGGGTGTCTACACAATTGAGCCCTCTGTAGGCTGAACACTTTTATTCCTAAGACATTGTCCTGTCGTTATTTGTATAGATATCCAACTTCATATTGAGATCGGATGTATCTAATGTGTTTCTTTAAAGTGTTCCTTTAATTTTTGTGAGCAGTGTATATATATATATATATATACATATATATATATATATATATATATATATAGTATCTTAGCTGTTCCTAGAACTGCACTTTTCTGGACTGAGATGTCCGTTTTTGGTGCCCTCCAGTGGCAAAACACTGGAACTAAACTTTGGTTCTATTAAACTATTTAGATAACATTTTAGCCTCCTCATCTGAAAGCTGAAAAATAAAATCTTAATCTTTGCTTTTGTTTTTATCATCTTGGGAGAATTATTATTGAGGTGGTGGTGGATGTTATAGAAGAGAAGGTATTGAGGTACCTTTTGACCTCCCATAACCCAAAACATCTCAAAGGTTATGTCTTCCACCATGGCTTTGGATCCTGCTGCTGCTCCATTGTTGTCATCAACCACAACAGCAGAGCCTTAACCTCTCTCTCCTTTCTGTGAGAGACAGCTGTAGAGATTTAACTGGAACAAGGCTGCAGGTCCAGATGGCATCAGCCCCAGAGTCCTCAAGGCCTGTGTAGACTAGCCATGTGCGATTCTGCATCATCTCTCTAACGCCTGACCCAGAAGGTTCCAGTGCCATGGAAGACATCCTGCATTGTTCCAGTACCTATGACACCTTATGTCTGTCCCTAAAGTGCATTGAACTGTTGCCCTGATATCATGAAAGCTCTCAAGAGGCTTTCAGGACCTTCTGCAGTTTGCTTATTGTTGTGGATGTAGAATCAAAGATAAAATAAAATTCTCCATCCATCCATCCATCTTGATAGTTTCACACAAAACATTTATTGATGATTTTCTGAGAAGAGCAAGTTAAATAAATTGGAAACATGAATGCAGGATTTATTTATTCAACTGATTAATTTGTAAACAAATACACATTAATGAGAAAACCATTTGTATATAGTTCATGAAGACAAGTTATGACTTCAGTAGTAGCATTATTGGCAGTAGTCACACAGAAGATTAATTAAGGTCTCATCTGCAGAGTTGGAAGACCACAGATAGCCCTGAAGCATTTGTTTTGATCACTAAACTCTAAAAACATTAAACAGTTGTTTACAGAAATGTTTTCATGTGAGGGAAAAGGCTGTCCTTGTGATGCAGGCTTCGTTCCTGTTTCGTAGGTCACACACCTAATCACCAACACCTACTTATAGTGAGGTCGGCCCTATGTGTCTTTGTCAGAGAGAAACTTAACTCTTTACATGACAAATATGATAAACATGACATTCATGAAGTTAATTCAAGATGCATTGTAAATATCTTACTGGCAATTATTCCTATGACGTCAATTATCTATATTTTTAAGAAAGCAGAGACAATTTTACATATTCTAGCTGTTTCCTTTATTTTAATTTCCAAGTTCCTAATTAGTAGTGCAGGTCTATCACTTCCACACATTCAGACACAAGCTTTACCAGAACAAGCAGCAGTCATTTTTACTCAAACTTGGTTTTCCTCTTCTTTGTCAAACATTTAATGCAGCATCTACAGGAAGCCCATATCAATGCAACACCCAGCAAAGCCAGTGCCACAAAGAATGCCAGAACATCTAGAGAATAATAGGCATACCAGGGCAGCTTATATGACTCGGTGCGCAAATGTGCTGCTCCCTTGTGCCTCATGACATACTCCATCCAGAATACAGCATTATCTATGGGTTTTATTGGTTTGTCACGGTGAAGCTGTGACAGTTTGATCATATTCTGCTTGTAGAGATTTTCTGGCTTCAAAACAGTCTTCAAAGTGTTTGTCAAAGATTGAACAGTCAGTGTTGCCACTTCAACTATCTCTGCAACTCCTCTGGCCTTCAGACGGATCATGTTGTCATCCTGGTCAAAGATAAGTGGCATACCCACGACTGGCACACCGTGGTAGATAGCTTCATAGATACCATTGGTGCCCCCATGTGTGACAAAGATCTTGGTTTTAGGGTGGCCAAGGATGTCATTTTGAGGTAACCAGTCAACCAACATGGTGTTGTTCCCTAGACTGACTGGTCTTTTCCCAGTGTGCCTCCATACAACCTTCTGGGGGAGTGTCGCAAACGCTGATGCAATCGTCTCAGATAACTCAGGACCCGGATCATTCAGCAGCGTGCCCAGAGTCATGACGATTACTCCATGGTCACCAGAGCTCTGCACAAATTCCTCTAACTCCAATGACAAAGGCTTGGAAGGTTTACCCTGGAAACCTCCAATGTAGACAACATTGGGCATCGTGGGACGAGGGAGCTCAAAGGTAAAATCGACCCTCATTAGCCAGAGATCAGCTGCTTGCATTAGAGACATGATGCTCACATTCCTTCCTAAATACTGATCACACACTGCCTGGTATGGTGGATTAGAGACATAGTGGTACATGTAAACCAACATGCCATAATGGATCATGTTGTGGACTCTCTCAATGAAGCTCATCTGGTCAGACAAGTGTGAGAACACAACAGGAATATAGGACAGTGGAGATGGAGCGATAGCAAAATGGGCCTCTCCAGTGATAATCCAGCGTACATTCAAAACCAAAGGAAGCCTGAGATAACGCGCCAACAACACTCCACCTGGAAATACAGGGTCTGTTAGAAACATATCATATCCACTTTCATTTAGTTTGCTAAGGAGTGTCTTATTCTCGAAGACGCTGACGATCAACATTGCCACATCTTTCTGATTTTCCCCAAACAATTCAAAGAAGTTTCTGTAAAAATCAAAAAATCCCCAAAATGAGCCTCTGTTCCGGCGAATCTCCATAGCTCTGTCCAAAAACCCCGTCATGGCTTCTTGGCTTTCCAAGTATTGGGGCTTTTCCTGGGCGACTGTGATGGAGGTGTAGTAGGGCGAGACTTCAGAAACATACCAACTGGTGGATGTGCGAAGCACTGTAATTTGATGGCCTTGAGAATGCATGGCTTCCACAAGGATATTCATGTTGAGCCAGTGACTCCCATCCACCGGAAAAACCAGCACTTTCCCACCATCACCTCTGGATAGGAAGGCTGCTGACAACAGCAGGAGGAATGCCAAGGCTGGAGGTAAAGTCATCGCTATAAAACAAAATGTATTTATTGTTAGTCACTAGTGTAAGACACTGCTTTAAAGGATAATGTACTTACCAAACATATAGTTAACATAATGTTCATGGGAATTGTTTTTTTAATCAATCTGACCCCAAAGTAGGCTATAATGTTTTTGCCAATATCTGTATATTTGTGTAGTCTTATCTAAGTATATTCTATTGAAACTTTCACAAAGTCGTCAAAGGATTTTACATCTAAAACCAATTCAATTCTGGAATTAACCCAATTCAGGATAGTGACCAAAACTAATCATTCAACAAACATATTTATAACTCTGTCAGTATAAGATCCTTCCATCCATTGTCTTATCCAGGCTTATCTGGGGTGAGGTTGCAGGGGCAGCAGCCTAAGCAGAGAGGCCCAGACCTCCCTCTCCCCAGCCACTTGGGCCAGCTCTTTCAGGGGAATCCCAAGGTGTTCCCTGGCCAGCAGAGAGACAGTCTCCTCCCAGTTGGACTTACCTGGAAAACCTCACCAGGGAGGCGTCCAGGAGGTATCTTAATCAGATGCCCGAGCCACCTCAACTGGCTCCTCTCAATGTGCAGGAGGAGCGGGTCTACTATGAGCCCCTCCTGGATGACCGAGCTTCTCACCCTATCTCTAAGGGAGAGCCCAGGCACCCTGCGGAAAAAACTAATTTCGGCCGCTTATATCCGTGATCTCGTTCTTTTGGTCACTACCCAAAGCTCATGACCATAGGTGAGGGTAGGAACGTAGATCGACCAGTAAATCGAGAGCTTCACCTTCCGGCTCAGCTCTCTCTTCACCACGACAGACTGGTACAACGCCCCCATCAGTGCAGACGCAGCACCAATCTGCCTATCGATCTCTCACTCCATCTTTCCCTCACTCGTGAACAAGACCCCGGGATACTTAAACTCCTCCATTTGAGGCAGGACCTCGTCCCTGACCCTCAATATAAGATATTAAGAAAAAGTTTGGTATGGAGGTAGCTCAGAGTAAGATTAATATATTTCACAAATTCAAATAAATACTGGATAGGGTGGAGCCAGGATGGAGGACTGTCCCTTTTATGTTTTAATAATATATGAGACTCCTCAAAAATTCCAGTGACTTTAATATATATGAAGAGTTAAACATCCATCCATCCTACTTCATATGACTCATTTTAAAATTCAACATCCACACGCATGCATGCATGCCCCCCCCCCCCCCCCCCCCCCCAGCCCTTCAACCCTTTCATCAAGTCAATCAGGTAATCAGGTGTTCTTTATTCTGCTTTTAAGACCTTTGGAATTCAAACTTTGTATTGTGACATCTGTTCCGTATTCTCCATCGGGGAGGCTCTAAGCGTGTGTGTGTGTGTGTGTGTGTGTGGGGGGGGGGGTCTGCCGTGCCACACCCCCACTGCCCCTCCCCCCTACTAACTGAGAACCAACTGTTGTAACTCAACCAGGGGAGAACATTAAAGTAAAATATTTATTGTATTTCTTGGCAGAAGGCAGAGCTTCTCCCAAAAATAAACAAATAAATGCATCTATGCAGCAAGAACGGAGAGAAAAAACAGCCTTTACCAGTAAATGAGCATTAAAGGCAGAGTTTTGAATTTTAGCTATTTTGCTAGTAATCACCAAACCAGGATGACGTAACGACAGTCATGACAATGTGGTGAAGATCAGATGTTCACTGATGGATAAGCAGCGCTTTAAAAATGGATTTAGTTACCGTATCTCAAGTAGAACTGTCATCTAGCACTTTGAGATTTCCTCTGTAATGTAAAGTGCATTATGAATAAAATGTATTATTATTATTATTATTAGCTGCAGTCATTTTGGGCAAAGATCAAAACAATATTTGCTCTACTTTTTCCCCCGAATGCTAAAATAGTTTAAAAACTAAGATTTTATGAATAAAACGATCCTCACCTCGAGTCTTTTCAGCTTCAGTCTGAAATGTTGCCCAGACGGAGTTGATTCCACATTTACCATGCACCAGTCTTTGAGAGCAGGGCCAGCATGCTAGCGAGTGATCTTCAACAGGTTGCCTCCTCTTTAAACATGCAGATTTTAACAGCACCTCCCCTAACTTACTGCTATAGATAAGAGTTGTTGAGATGGGGATTCTGTGGATGTAGCCTTCTTTGGATTAAGCCAGCATGGAAGTGTCCAACAGCCTGATTCTACATTAGCCTTTGCCAGTCAACATTCATCTGTTTCTGATTAGCTGCAATCCTACACTCAAGGGTTTTTTTTCTGCTAGTGACTGCCTTATTAGGTCTTATTGGGTGAACCACGAGATGCTTGGAATTTCCTGCTGATCTGCAACTAATAAACATTGCCAGTAATCATTTTGGTGATCCTAACTTCTATTAACCTCAATGAATCATTGCAGATATTTCTCAAATGGCGTAAAAGTAAAACAGATAAGCTAAAACTCTGTAGTTCCAGTTTTGTTGGAAAAATGTACTTTCTGGCCATGCTGCAACTTTGATCCAATCTATTTCATAACGTTTCAAAGTTCCAAACTGATCATTGATTAATGTGAATGAGGCAGCAAAAAGGGTTGATACATTGGGTGATTGTGAAACTGAAAGCTATTGATTAAAGCCTGATTTCATCAAAAGTTGAGAAAAAGATAACTGAAACTGTCAACTGTGACACTTTAGCATAAGATCGACTGTCTGCAAACACTCATTGTTGCAATCAGTGCGTTTACATGCACATCAGAAAACCGAACTTTTGCCCTAAAAAGACTAACATCGGTTTTTTTAAATGCATGTAAACGCGTTAGTCTGGCTGAAAGTGAACTTCTTCTAGTCGGGCTGAAGCACCCAGATAATGCGGTAGTTATCTGACTTCCTTCTGCATGTAAACGGGTCAGCCGAGCTGAACCGAGTAGACGCTCGCGTTCCGGAAGTGACGCGACCAGAGTAGCGCTCGTCTGATAATATCACCGCCACAACGTACCACGCGTAACGACATCTAACAGCGCAGTACGAACCAATAAGCTGTGCTGCAGCATTGTTGTTGTCCATTCTTTCATCCACGGTGTATTTCCTGTTTCAATTCCGTCTCATTTACTGCCGCCAGCGTTTGTTTACAAGTTGTGTTGCTACAAGCTAACCGGAACCGGAAGTGACGCGTCCGCAGTAGCGCTCGTCTGATCACCGCCACAATTCAACACGCGTAACATCTAACAGCGCAGTACGTACCAATAAACTGTGCTGCAGCGTTGTTGTTGTCCATTCTTTCATCCACGGTGTATTTCCTGTTTCAATTCCGTCTCATTTACTCCCGCCAGCGTTTGTTTACTATTTGTGTTGCTACAAGCTAACCGGAACAATGCCCGACATGAAACGGCGCATGTCGCCCCCTACTGTACCGGAGTGGAACGAACTTCATTTGCGAGGTCGGTTTTCTAAAGCGCATGTAAACGAGGATAAAGACTCGCAGCTTATTATCATAAGTTCGACCAGGATCGACTTAGATGTTGATACTGCCCATGTAAACGCACTGAGTGACTCCTGACAGTAGAGAAAATGGATTGAAGAACAGAAAGTATTCTGTGCTGCAAGCACATCATACAACTTTCAAGTGACCAATTTAGACAATTAAATACACAGACTTTGCACAATTTCATACCTACACAACTGGCTCATAGCATAACAACATCAGTTTGAGGGTTGTGTGCAATCAGAGACCTTATAAGCAAGGTCAAAGATCACCCAGACTCATTGATGGTACTTGGATGGGAAGACTGATTTATGAGCAGAAGAGTTGCTGCTGTTTAAATTAAAAACAAATAAAAACAATTCTAAATAATCCAGGTAATCCTAATGCAACTAGACTTCTGTACGTCCCTGAAGATGTGTGCTTTCCTTCAAAAGTGCTTTAGAGCAGTGTTTCCCAACCCTGGTCCTCAGGGCACACTGTCCTGCATGTTTTCCATGTCTCTGCTTCAGCACACCTGATTTAGATTGCCTCCTCAGGAAAACATCAAGTGCTGCAGAAGCCTGTTAATCACTCATTCATTTAAGTCAGGTGTGTGGCAGCAGAGAAACACTGGTGTTTGAAAGGACAACATGGAAAACATGCAGGACAGTGGGCCCTGAGGACCAGGGTTGGGAAACACTGCTTTAGAGAGATAGATAAGCTGCAGTTCCACTAGTACACTCAGCACAGCTCAACTTGCGTGAGTTGATCTGTATGAGACACAAAAGTAGCTTCAGGTTAGCCCCGCCCCTCATTACACCCCTCTCTCCCCAAGAGAAGGGTATGGCTGCAGACCCAGAGACCGCGGATTCATGCGTTTTTGAGACAGCACCGCCCACTCAAATAGTAAATAATGCTGTTAATGTAAATATAAACTGAATTGTACAGTCAATGGTAGGGCCACATCCATGGGGAGGGAAATTCTGCACAAGAAGATGCATTCTCTGTAAAGGTGCCCATGAAGCACGTAGAGCAAGGAAAGAGGAGAGAAAAAATATCAGACACAGGGTGCTTTGCCAAAACGACTGAGGGCACGTAGCATCAGATCAACCAGCAATCAAGACTATCGGATCTATGCAGGTGGAGAAATGGCCTCCAATTGGCAATATAAATCCAGAGCAAGCAAAAGAAAGAAAGAGTCCAAACAAGAGGATGCCTCACTTGAAGTTGGGTATGTTGTTGAAATAAATGGAATTAAAAAGAAAAACGTTGTCGCATAAACACCCCAGCTGCTAGCCTGCTAATCATGACACAGAAAAGAGATTAGATTATAACTGCATATACGTTCACTTCTGTTGAAAAAATTTGATGCATTTGTTTGTTGCATGTTGTCTCAATAGTGTATAAATGTAACTGTGCAAATGTTTTACGCAGGAGCGAAAAAATAAAATAGAAATCAGAAATATAAATTATGATTGTTTCAGACAAACATGATGGATTCCACCCCAAATCCAGTATCCACAGACTATACGCCAAGTGCACAGAAGTTTGAAGGGGTCTAGTGAGAGAGAAACTGCTGAAGGAACCACCGTGGGAGGAAAAGCATGTGATATACCACTGACAGATAGCTGAAGTGGCTAATGTGACCAAATCATGCCAATGACTAGAGAGGGCTGAACCTAAGGACAGCAAAAGGCAGCACAGGAGCAGGCTTTGAACACCAGAGCAGTAAACTCCCAAATCTACCAAACCAGGCAAGACCCAAGGTGCAGGCTCTGCAATGAGGCCCCAGAAACAGTCCAGCATCTCACAGCAGGGTGTAAGATACGAGCAGGAAAGAATACATGGAACACCATAACCTAGTGGCTGGTATGGTGATTTTATATATTATTTTCTTCAGCTGACTGAGCTGAACAAATAAATTAGACTTAAGTCTTTGCTTTAACGACCACATTTAAAAGTTTCAACAAAACCCATGTCCTAACTCAAGATTTTTATGTATATATTTTCTTTAACTGCCTCTTAATATCTTTAAGTTCATTCTGTGTTGCTTCTTTTCTATGTTTTGGTTCTTTTATACACAGAGTAGCAAAAGCTTTGTTTTTACCTTTCTGCTGACAGTTATAACTCCAGAGTATCGCCTTCGTCAGAGCGTCACATAAAGTTCCCTCTTAATATATTAAACATTTATATAGCCCTCCACAAAGAGGAAAGTGTTTATAAAATATCTGAGCAAATAAATAAATCTGCCTTCTAATTGATAATTCAACAAAATTAAGCAAACATGCATACTAAAAGTATCTCTGTGGTCACAAACAACTGAGGCAGAACAAAGGGAGGACAGGTGTCTGGCTGACGTTAATCAAACCTCTATCTTCCTCCACACAGAAGTAACCACACCTGATTACTCATGGCTCTATACTGCCCTCTTGTGTGCAAATAAAATCAATACCACCAAAGGGAAATCCAATACATTTCATGTTCAATATAACATCTCCCACTTGACCTTCTGGGTCTCTTCTTTTGAATCAGCTCCTCTCCTACAGAGCTTTTTTGGCACATTCGGAACCCCATATCATTTGGGAGGAGGACCACTAGACATCTTTTTCCCTATAAAGAACAATAGAAGGGATCAGATATGAGATTTTTTTGGATTCTTTTTTCCTTCTTTGTGATGTTTTCTCCTTGTCTAGCTTTGTGGTTGGCACTGCGTGGAAAAGTCCTCACATGTGCATCCTTCACTATGCCCTGTTTGTCAGGAGTTACACTGACAACTCTGCCCGGTTTAAATTGGTCACCTCAGTGTGTTTTGATCTATCAACCACACCACACCTCCTACATCAGCATTCCTTTCCTTTGTTTGCCATTTTAAAGACATCACAGCACTCTTGACTCTTGTCACTCCCATCTGAGAATCTGATTTCCCGTGGATTACCTTTCAAGTCAGATGGTGTCAGACTTCTTTCGAACCTAATTTCCCCAAACTCCATATATCCTTCAAACAGCTTAATGGCGTCTTCGCAAAGGCTGTCTGAAAGTGGTTCATCCCATATTTCTTAGGTCATTTTCCCAACTACAGTTTAGTTTTACCAAGATGAAGAGATAGTTTGTTTGAATCAAACCATTGTTTATAAGTATGTAGTTCAAGAAGCTGTTCCAAATTACCTCTGCTACAAAACAGTTTTATCATCAGCAAAAGAATACAGTTTAGGGACTTTGAAACCAAACAAATTTCATTAACTTATAAAGTAAACAATGGACCAAGGACTGAAACCCTATTACTCCACCCTGTGGTACTCCACATGTAACCTTCCAATAACCTGAATTATATTAGATTGAACACGCTGAGTCCTATTGTGTAGGTAGATAATTATCCAATCATGTGCTAATCATCTAATGCTGTACTAAACCTATTTAATAGTAATGTGTGATCTATGGTATCAAAAACTTTCTGTAAATCAAAAACTACCCCAACTGTGTATTGTTTGTTCTGTATTGCATTTATTATTTGTTCGACAAACTCAATTAAAGCTAGTGAGGTGGTACATTTTTTCCAGAATCCATACTGCTGGTCACAGAGTATATGGTGTTTTGTAATCACAATGTTTAATCTTCCCATTTTTGTGATGTTTTAAATCATTTTGCATTTATTTATTTATTTATTATGTTGTAATTTAAAATTATTAATTAAATTATTTTGTCCTTGTGAAGCGCATCGTGATTATTTGTGAGATGCACTATATAAAAGATTGTTTCTTAACCTTATTCTTATTATTGGAGTATTTAGCAGAGCAGAGTGCACTCCGGAGGGAACGGCTCTTTCGTGAGCGCAGCGCACTGATCCGATTCCAGTCCAGATTCTATTTTACAAATAAAACAACCTTCCAGAACCTCCTCTGCTCCCCGATCATACACGCATTGTCAAGTGTCCGGTGTTTCGATCTCGCTGTCAATAAAGTTTGTCTTTTTTTTTCCCGGGAAGAACCCAGGGAATCCTCTCCCGACCTGAGGATGTAGTGTGACCAAATATGGTTAATTGAGGGCGTTTCTGTATGTAAATGACGATACACAGGCACGAGCTCCTATATGCGCACAGGTGGGATTTATCATCTGACGATTGAGGAGGAACATGCGTACGAGAGGCCACCGCATGTTTCATAAATCAGGACATTGACTGTTCGTACACACATTCTAAATTTCATCCGTAGGAGGGAATATAGGAACGTTTCTACGAACGTTTGATAAATGAGGCCCCAGATTTGAACAGTGGTATTGTGGCAGACCACCAGGAGGCTCCACTCACACCCAGTAAACGTCCATGGCATGTATGGGCTTGTAGGTGGTGGGTGTGTTTTCTTGTGTTTGTCTTGAGTCGAGTAAAGGATGTGCTCAAACTTAACTCCTGTGTCGTCATTGTATTCCTTTCATTTTCTCATGGTATTATGCTTAAGATTATACATGGTCCTTGATAACAAGTAGTAGCAGTTGTATACATCCTCCTTCCCTTCCTTGACCTTTCACACTTCCCTCACTTTCAACTGGTCACCTGACTGTATAGTTGAATTCACACTTTTAGAGGGTATTTGGATCCCAGACTAGTGGGACCTAAAACCTAAACCTGCTATTACTCTTGTTGCTTAACCAGAAGCCCCCTTTGCTATAGTGTGAACCCTGCCTAGTCACCTTGGTATGTAACACCAAAGGAAACAAATGCAACAATGAATAGTGAGACAGACTGTAAAGTTAGATCCAGTCAACATGGACCTCCCTTCAAGTGGAGACATGCTGTCTGATTTTAGACAGCTGGCATAAATGTTGCCGTCTCTACTTGTACAGCTAAACTCTGTGCCCTCAGTGCATTTGTTAGCCTAGAATCTAGACCGTCATTTGCCACAGCAAAATGATTTTGTTTGCATATATATTCACAGGATGGTTTGCATTTGTCTCTTTTGACATGGTCCCTCTGAGTTCTTTCTCTGCCATGTCATGAGTGAACTCTGGCAATAGCAGAGATTAAAAGACAAGCCCAGCATGCTGCTATCATATGTCATGGTAGTCTCAAAGAGAGAGGGAGGGGGTGGGCTGAGAATGCTTTGGCGCTACGATTCAGTTTCTTTAAAAAGATCACAAGCTCTGCTGCCACTGGCCACATGATCCTGTTTGTGATTTTGATAGTCTACTAGCAGCTTTACAGAAGGGTTTCAAAGAATGGATCTGGAATATGTGAGACGCCGCAGGTGTGACAGCGCAGGTGAGCTCCCCGATGAACTCCCTCTGCAGAGCATGCAATAGCACAGTGTCTATACATGTGTAAAACACAGGCATGTCAGACTGACAGTTAAATAATATGTGCCCCGTCATGCATCACCAGTGTGGAAGAACAGATTCACTCAGTACCTGACCTACAGGTGTAAATGTGAAAGAGAGCTAGGGCAGTCAAAGCCCTGGTATTGGGTTATGTGAAGTAATGCATTTCTTTATTCTTCACAACTATAAGATTTTATGGTAAAATGTGATTTTATGAACTTTTATACAACAGGGTGTGTAACAGTCCCTAAAATATATCCTAACAAAAAAAATCAAACAAGAGCGATGCAGTACAATATTCTTAGACTTTCCTCAGTTCTGGAGAACTCGTTTTATGCTGTTGCATGTGAACATGTGAAAGGATGAAATAAAATGAAACGCTGCACAAGTGTTTTTTTAATAAGTTGAACTTCTGAAGACTAAAGGTCAAATAGCTCTTTGCATGTTCCTTGATTAAAAGGTTTAGCTCTTCCCAGAACATAAAACAAATCCAGACTGCAGCAGGTACCCGACTGTGCACAACCAAAACCCGGGAACATGTTGTTCTCTGGCTGGAGTTTCTTGGAAGACAGAACTTGAAAGTGGATATGATATCACACTCAACGTAACCAGCTTCCAGTTGTGAGTCAAAATGCCACAAGAAGATATCCTGGCAAGTCATCCTATATAAATATATAAAACAAAATCATTTTGCTTTGGCAAATGATGGTTTAGATTCTAGGCCAACAAGAAGTCACATACAGGGGACCATTGCGCAGAAGAATCTATTTTTAGCCCTACCAGTTGATAAGTCTGTATTTAAAGCACACAAGCAACTCCACTTTTGATGTGCAGAGAACTGGTTGTGAGGTTGGGATGATCCCATTCCTAGGATTTCATCCATCTAGCATCTAAACTCCAGTTTTCCTGTCTGTATATTAGATTAACTGAATGTCAAATAGAACACAACAATAAACTAAAGTGACCCCTCGTCCTGTGTTTGTAAAAAACAATGATTTAAAAAAATTATTAAAGAATGAATTATTTGAAAAATGTTCCGCTATATTTGTTAAAAAAAACAACAAAAAAACAGCAAAATAAATAAAGATTTGATTTTGGGTATGCATCATTTGTTAGGGTTAGGGTTTTGGACTAAATATATTACATTCTATAAGTTAAAATGTTACATTTTACGGCTGAGCTAAAACCAAAGAAGGATGGTTCCCATTTCCTTTATGATTTCTTTTCTGTCACAAAGTGTTGAGGTTAGGACCCAAACACAGGTGAGAGGAGATCTGGATGGGAGCCAGGTGTAGTAAAACCACAAAGGAGGTTCCTGTCTCCAGTGATCAGTTAGACTACATTCACACCTGTCTTTTACAAGGCAACACACACACACGCACGCACGCACGCACGCACGCACGCACACACACGCACACACACACACACACACACACACACACACACACACACACACACACACACACACACACACACACACACACACACACACACACACACACACACACACACACGCACAGACTGGTGAACTCCACCCAAACCAACAGCGTTTATGAAATGATGATAGTGATGTTTAGACGTGAGTTTCCATGAATCAAACTCTGATCTGGGGAGATTAACGGTCTCCTAGATGTGACCCTCCACAGACGCTTGACATCAGTAACCTTTACAGTATGTAGTTTATTTATTTATTTGGTCGTAAAAGTAAGAAAAATTCAATAATAATACAAACACATGTACTGATAGGGTTAGTGTCTTTGACTATGTCTGTTGTGTATTTTTATGGGTATCATGAACAGGACAGATGCAGTGAGATCAATACAGATGTTTTGATGAGAGATATCAGGAAATGTAATTATATCCAGTATAAAAGCATTTTAATAAATGCTCTTACTCCTGCTGTTTAGAAATGTTGGCTTTTATTTGGGATCCTTGACATCCCGTTACTCTAATACCTGAGTCTCATTTCAGGATAGCTTTAAGCTAAAGGTTCCGTGCTGCCCTCTAGTGGTGAGAAAAGGAGCCCGCTTGTAAACAAACACCTTGTACTGAACTTCCTGGGCTCATCTGAATTCATGAGCAGCTCTCTCTCGTGTTACACTCGTCTCTCAGGCTGGACCTTTCTGCTCGTGTTGCCACTGTGTGACCAGCTGTGTCCCTGAAACGAGAGCATGTTATATTCTCACAGATTATGTCTGATGTCACCAGAAATATGATCTTAGTTTTTCTCTAGGCTTTTGAATAAAGATGTTGACTTCCTGGTCTGAGGTGCACCCCCTCCTGCAGTACATCTCCTTAGCAACCGTCAGCTGACTTTCTGCTGGTACTCTCACATGTAAGCAGATCACAGAATTGTACATCTCAGTCCTCCAGGCCTCTACCTGCCACTAGGGCCTCCTGGCTTTGGAAAGCATCATGTCCACAGAGCAGAAAACCCTGACTCAGACGCCGCTGCTCAAGGTCTGGGTGCCCTGGGTAGAAGGCAACCTGAACCGTAGGAGAGGATGTAAGTGTTGTTACATACTTGAGTATAAAGTTATAATGCACAGCTGTATCACTCCCGTTAGTTATTCTGCTTCTTGTTATCTGACAGACAAAGTTTTGTGTGTTTTAGTCTTCATAGGTTTGTGTCTGTAAAGGGTCTCCTGGACTGAACTTGGTCAGGTTGTGGCTTCAGGATATAAGAACACAGCAGTCTGGGGGAGACACAGTAGCCGACCATGTGATGACAGGCATGCTGGACCAGACCAGGTCAGAGCTGTCTCTCCATGCTGGATCTGACCTGAAACAGCATAACCCTCATTGTCTAACGTAGACACACATGGGTTATTTGGTTACCCCTCAGAGCACAGATAAGTGGTCTGTCCTGTGAATTAGGGACACTTTCCTGAGTTCATAAAGAAAAAAACAAACATCTGGGCTCACGTCTGGGTAAGACATCAGTATGAGTTCAATGTTTTAATCAGCTTGTGTGCACATTTATGAGCAGGAGATTTTCTAAAATTAATTTAAATCTACAGTAACTTAGAGTTGAAGCTCAGTCTGAGGAGAGCTGTGTGCAACTAAGGTAACTGATGGGACTTTTTGGGACAATTTAACACACATACACACTTGTTGTTCTAACATCTGACCAGAAAGGGGAGGTTTGTCTCCATGCGTTTGTGTAAAAGTGCCAGGACTACTTTTGAGAGCGTTCTGGTCCTTGTAGAGCCAAAGCAGGAGTTATTTGTAATCTCAGCTCTAATTTAACTCATTCCCAGTGCAGGTTGGATTCTACCTGGGCTCAAGTCATACAGCGTCTGGTTTGGGAACCCCAGGTTCTTCTCTCTTATTGCTTTTAACAGATGATGCTTCTGTTGGCCTTTTCAAGCTCCTTTAGGGAAAATGAGGAGATATTTCTTTGGGTGACACAAAGGGGGTTTAAAGCAGAAATCCAGAGTTTTTTTTATCCAACAGCACCATCTAGAGGCTGACAAATGTATCACACCTTAAGCCACTGTCACCATTAACATATTTACGGCTGAAAGCCATGCCTCTCATTCATGAATGCACACCTCTAACCGCTCAACAATGCTACCACCACACATTGTTAAACAATTATTATTCTCACGTTGTACTGTTTATTCATATATACATAAATAAATGATTAAATACACACACACACACACACACACACACACACACACACACACACACACACACACACACACACACACACACACACACACACACACACACACACACACACACACACATATAAGACATACTTGTCCATGTGAAAGGTCGCCATCTCTGCATCTGTCTAGATTCGTCCCCAAATACTCGAGCACGCTCTGTGACTGACATCTGTGTGTGAGCGGATGTCTAACATAATTGGCTAATGCTGAGTGGCACTCAATTCAATTACATGGGGCTCTACGGGACGGGGGACAGGCTTTGCAAAAAAATAAATGACATATTGCCTACATTATATCACAGGTAAGTCTATCACATTTACAAATTTCTAAAGAATCATACATAATTCCTGAAAGGGGGAAAACTCTGGATTGTAGCTTTAAAGGTGTCCTAGAATGCAATTAATCAACAATCTAAAACAGAGCTTTGAGCCTCCAAAAAGCATAAGAAACTTTTTTTTTGGCTTTAATCTGTCCCAGGAGCCCGGATACAGGCCATTCTAAACCCCCTTACTCAGGCCTTCAGTGAAAAGAGCTGTTGACCCCTCCCAAATTCAGCTTGACATACCTCTGCAGTCTGGTTCCAGCATGTTTCCTGCATGTTTTAGATCATGAACACAGCTGAGTTGTTTAATTGTAAACATTAATTTAGTGACAAATAACTCCCGTAGAAACTAATGAAGGCTGGGGAGACATTTCAGCATTTAGATTAAGGTGTTAAAAAGAGGAATGCACAGCGAGGAGATATAAGTTTTACTTTCGCTTTCACCAATGAACACTAGGGGGTGCTAAAAACAAGCCAAAACTGACTAGTGTCCCTTTAAAACAGGGGTGGGGAACGTCCGGCCTCAGGGCCGTATACGGCCCGCGAGACCATTTTAACCGGACCGCCAGACCAAAAACCTTTAGAATTTATCAATGAAAAAAAAAATTTGAAAGTAGGGAAAAAAATAATCATTTTTCTACGATAAAACAGATGGATTTGTATGTCCGAGTTAGGTTCAGGGTCAGTGAATGCACCATGAGATCCTGCGCATGCCTGTTTGCGCACCTCAGGTCTCCGCACCGGGGCGGAGCCGTTGTAGAGCGGGAGTTCGGAAGCGAGCGGCTGCGGAAATAGTGGAGTTAAGCGTTAATCATGGCTGCTGTCAAGAAGAGGAAGGTGGATGCAGAATGCCGCGTATTCCAGGAAAAATGGACAAATTATTTTTTCTTCGTTGAAGTGAAAGGCAAGCCAGTGTGCTTAGTTTGTGGTGATGCGCTGGCAGTAATGAAAAAGGCGAATCTCGAGCGCCATTACACTTCAAAACATGGTAAACTTGCAGAGTTAAAAGGACAAACGCGCTTGGATAAAATAAGTGCTCTTCCTCTGAGTTTGATTGCTCAACAAGCAGCTTTCGCACGCCTCACCAAAGAAAAACAGTTCCAGCCATCTCATTAGGTGAGTCTGATGTGCAAAAATTCAGCAATTACCAGGCAACACATTAGTTACAGACTTTATTTTGTTCTTTCTATTCAATTGCATCCCTTGGTATGTGTTTATCATCGCATGGCCCTCAGAGAACTATTAAAAAAATTTAATGGCCCTTTATAAGAAAAAGGTTCCCCATCCCTGCTTTAAAAGATGGACAATGAAGAAGATGTAATCTGTAGTGGAGGCAAATTCTATAACACCCCATTCCCCACCCACACACACACCCACACACACACACACACACACACAGAGGTATCAAACATTACAGAAAGGAGCCAGCGATGGACCAGAAGGGTCTTCATCATCAGAGGGAGGTGCTCCTCTCTGTCAGAAACAAAGAGCTGAGTTGTTTCAACTCTCACCTAAACTCACAAGATCTGGATTGTGACTAAAAGATCAAGGTCCTTTCCACAGGAGGGTAAAATGAGCTTTCTGTGTAGGGTCCATTTTCTTTTCCAGGAACCTCAGACCAAAACACATGAGCAGGGTAGAATGTTACCTTCCCTGTTAAAGAGAACTTTTAACCTGGAACGTTTGTGTGCTGGTGGAGTACTCAACTCTTCCAGCTGGTTGAAACTCCCAAACATTTGTAAAGTTGCTGTCGCTCCTCATCTAAAGGAGTCAGTTTAGGTTGTTTGGACATCTGATGAGGATGCTTCTTGGAGTATTTTCAGGAACATCCCACTGGAGGTGGCAAAAGTTTTCATTTCCCAGGAAACAGCCTCCAATGGGATCAGGTATGCTAGTGTTAATGAAGTTTAGCTACAATCACAGACTCTCGAACATGAAACCTCAGTGAACTGAAAAGTGAGGCAGGTGCTATAATGTATTTCAAAAACAGCACAGTCGTGAATTTCTCTTCCTTTATGGTGTCGTGTCTGATTTCTCCTCAGCCTCTGTGCCTCAGTTCTGTAACTCCCCAACGGTGATAGTGATGGTGGGACTGCCAGCCAGAGGGAAGACATACATCTCCAAGAAGCTCACTCGCTACCTGAACTGGATCGGAGTTCCCACTAAAGGTCAGTTTGAATCTTTCATTTAATATGAATCCCTTCACACCATCAGGGAGATTTCTGCCAAAAAAAGTGACTTTTGTATTTCCTAACTCTGTAAGTGTTTAACGTGGGCCAGTACCGCAGGGAGGCAGTCAAGACCTATAAGAACTTTGAATTCTTCAAACCTGATAACGAGGATGCCATGAGAATCCGCAAGTGAGTACAAGGAAGTCATGGCTTCCTTAGACGTTTCATGATTTGTCTAACATTTACAAACATCGCTCATCGTTCATTGACTCACATTTTGCAGCGTTTGTTCCATACGAGTGTACCTTGTCTCTCAGGGCCTGCGCTTCAGCTGCACTCAAAGATGTTGCTGCCTATTTCACTAAGGAACATGGACAAGTAGCCGTGAGTAAGAGGACAATGAAGACTGTCCCTCTTATCACCATTAAACTAAATATTTTGAATCTACTAAGTAACTTAGTTTTTAATTTTGGCTCTAAATGTCACTAAAACTGATGTAATTTAAACATTTTGTCACATTCTGCAAGTTCTTGCTTTGTTATGCTTTCCAAATGGTCTTCTCTTCCTCCCTTCCCAAAGGTTAAACACACATGTGTGTTGTCGTTGGGATTTAAAGGGACAATGTGGAAGTTTAACAGCCAATACAAGTATAGAAATTTAAAATGTCTTCCTCATACATTCTCCTGCAATGCCCTGGTCCTGTAGAATGAGTCCTGGCATATTTACTGTGATTGCCTCTGTAGGCCTGTAAACTCACAGAAAAGATCTTGCTCGGGTCGAGCAAGCAGGTTTCCCCAGTGTCCTCCAGAGGCAGCGTAATGCGTGATCACGTCATGCGCGCTCATGCGCCCGCAGCGTTTGTTTGCTAGCTGTAGCTTAGCGGTAGAGCGAGAGGTGGTTTTGGTAGCTGATTGGATTGACTTGATATCTGTTGGCTCTCAAGCATGGGTTTATCTTATTACTATAGGCTATGCTATGTATTCACCTTCATAGGTTAAAGGTGAAGCATTCGATCTTTTTCTTCCGGGTGGATCACCTAAACCATTGGTCTGCATAACTGTCAATTTCTGGTGAAGCCAATCCTGGATTAGTTTTCACTTCCTGCGCATGTGCACTCCGTGCATTCCAAATTTAATTCAAAGCTGATTATGATGTAGACCTATTTTTCACCAGTTTTCATTATTCTAGAAGAGAAACAGACCTGCTGCACTCAGCTGGGCAAAATAGGGCAGTTTTATTATATTTCATACCCAGGTAAGGCACACATAGCCTATGTGTCGATGGGTTAGCGGAGTACATATTATTATATCATTATTATAATCGCTAAATTCGCATTTTCTTTACAAAACTCCCCAAAACAGCTGTTCTGTTGGTGGCAGGAGGACAGTCTGCACTTAGCGAGGGAAGAAGGTTTGCTGCTAAATGAAATAGCCAATCATAGGAGAGCCCTTCTAGCCAATCAGAGGTGAGAAAGGCGGGATCTTCCTTGGCCATCCTACGATTCCAAATCACGCTTCAAGTCAAGAGGAGCCAGATGAGGTGGTTTGGGTGACGGTGGCAGAAGAGTTACATGTTTGCCCCATAATTGGAAGGTTACAGGTTCAAGCCCTGCTCAGTCTGTTGCTGTCATTGTGTCCTTGGGCAAGACACTTCACCCACATTGCCTGCTGGTGGTAATCGGAGGGGCTGGTGGCCCCAGTGCTCAGAAACCTCACCTCTGTCAGTGAGCCCCAGGGCAGCTGTGGCTACAATGCATCTCATCACTAGGACTAGTCTAGGACTCTAGAAGGTACTATATCAAATACAGGCCATTTACCATTTGGTTAGGATGCCTCCTGGTCACCTCCCAGGGGAGGTGTTTCAGACATGTCCTGCCAGCAGGAGGCCTCCAGGTCGACCAAGGACATGTTGGAAAGATTACATCTCCACATTGGCCAGGGAGCACCTTGGGATCTGCTGGTGGAGGCTGCTGGGAAAAAGGCGGTTTGGGCCTCTCTTCTGGGGCTGCTACCCTGCAACCCGGACCCACATAAGCACAGGAAAAGAGAAGGATGGATAGATTTTTCTCGTGCTTAATAACCCCTAACGTTTTATGGTAGTTTAAACTGATTCTTGTATGATATCATGTTTTGGTCCCGCCTAATGACCACTAAATAGAGAACCATTGGATCTTTGAAGCATCAATTTTATCACGCTGACACTCATAACTAGCTCAGCTTGGTGCTTCTGTACAAATATTCTGTCAAATGTAACATTTAAATATCAAATGCACTGAAAAAAACATTTATAATGATTATTTATGATTCTAATGGGTCACTCTGACTTTAGCAGGCTGAACATGAAAATAGTCTCCTCCACCTATCTCCTGCATTAGCTTCTGATAGAAAATAGACGATGAAACTCTAGGATTAGAAAATCCTGACAGATCTACATCACACTGTCACTAACATTCATGGACTCACCCATCTTGACTCACGACGGGGAAGGCTGTTGTTGGTTTAGCGTCCAGGAAACAGCAGAGAACGTCTCGGCTAGTAGAAGCTAACTGTTAGCATTAGCAGAACTCCTCCAGGCTTGTGTTACTTGTGGAGATAAAACATCAGCGTTGCACAGCAAACAGAGTCAGTGGTTGAGTCGTGTTGCTGTTAGCCAATCAGAGGAGAGATGTCCACATATCAGGAAATAAGACTCCAGATTCTGCCGTCTGAAGCTCAGCTCTGATCTGGCTCACTGATACTTCCTGAAACAGGTGCACCTGAGCTTTTTTTAATCTTTTTCAGAAAATGACTTTAATTCCTAATAGAGACCACTGCAAATGTGTTAAAAATATGAGTAAAGTTGACAGCCAGGTTTCATCCCATTTCCAAAACTCTATCACTGCTTCTTACAGTAATGGTGCCATTTTAGATGATCTAATTTGCTAAATAATAAAATTACTCTTTAGTAAATGTTATAAGTGAGCTTGTATTTTCCCCCATATGTTGAATGAACAAAATAGTAAACACTTTGTTTTGTGTCACACAGGTTTTTGATGCCACCAACACCACCAGGGAGAGGAGGGCCATTATCAACAGCTTTGCAAAGGAGAAAGGCTATAAGGTGAGACACACAGGTTTTTATACGATTGAAGATTTTTTTACATTTATACAGACAGCATTGTGTATTGAGGTGTAATATCTTTAGTAACCTACATAAGTTAAAGAAAAACACTGAATTTAGACAGAGTTTAGTGATTCAGTCCAAAGGAAACACACAACCTGCCCACCTCTCCAGATGGACACTGAGGATTTTCTGAAGGGGAAAACTGAAAAAGAAGAAGATGCAGAAACACACTTCAGATTTACCCTGAAAATCCCTTTAGGCTAAGCAGATTCTAAACTAAAATTCAAGACTTTTAAATCAGAGTCTTATCAGTAATAATGCATTTTTATGCTGGTGAAGGTTCTCAGTCATCCAGGTCATGGAAATCCAAACCAAGGATGTCCTTCATTCAAATCCCTTTGGAGAATGCATTTTTAGAAATGTTTAAATGATCACATTTTTATGTTTTCATGTATTTTCAGGTGTTTTTTGTAGAATCGATCTGTGATGACCCAGAAATTATTACAGAAAACATCAAGGTCAGAAAAAAAATCATCATTTTTTTTAAAGAAGTGTTTTCTTTTGAGTGTAAATCAAAAATAACTTTTTTTTTCTTAGCAAGTAAAGTTTGGGAGTCCAGATTACATCGATCGTGACATAGAAGAAGCCATGCAGGACTTCATACAGCGCATTGAGTGCTACAAGGCTTCCTACATGTCTATAGATGACGAGCTGGACAGGTACAGAGTGACACGTGTGTGTGATCACAACACAGGTAAATAGAGTTATTGTTTTGTTGATAAACACAGGGATACATTTAGATGTATGACATCATGTTTTACCAGGAAACTCTCCTACATAAAGATCTTTGAAGTGGGCAGTAGATACCTGGTGAACAGGGTGCAGGATCACATCCAGAGCAGGATCGTGTACTACCTGATGAACATTCATGTCACGCCAAGATCCATCTACCTGAGCCGCCACGGAGAGAGTGAACTCAACCTGTTAGGTCGTATTGGTGGGGATTCAGGATTATCCCAGGGAGGACTAAATGTGAGTTTGGCATCTTCAGCAGCTGATGTCTCAAAAGTGATGTGAATAAAGTCTTTTCTAATGGCGATGGTGGCTCAGGGGTTAAGAGTTCAACCTGTAATCGATGGGTTGAACCCCGGCTCTGTCCGTGCCAGTCGTTGTGTCCTTGGGCAAGGCACTTCACCCTCCTCACCTGCTGCTGATGGATGGAGGGACTGGAGGTACCTCGCCTCGGTCAGTGTGAGCCCAGCCTAGGGCAGCTGTGGCTACAATGTAGCTCATCACCACCAGCGTGTGAATGATTGTACTGCAAAGTGATTATTATTATTATCATTATTATTATTATTATTATTATATTAACGTTTGTTTGCAGTATGCTGCAGCTTTGGCGTCATTTATCAGGGGTCAGAGAATCAAGGAGCTGAAGGTGTGGACAAGCCACATGAGGAGGACCATCCAGACTGCAGAGGTTCTAGGGGTTCAATATGAACAGTGGAAAGCTCTCAATGAGATTGATGCTGTAAGTCAGTAAAGTACTAGTATATGGTATTGTTATTAAAGTAGGAGATTTGATGGTTAAAAGCTGTAAAATAGATATTTCTACCAATATTTTCACCTTTGTGTTTTCTTGTTTTGTGGCAAAAATGTATTTCTAGGAGTAGTTTTACTGCATTGTACTTTTACTTGGGTAATACTACGTATAATGATGTATCACTACTCTTACTTGAGTACAAACTCTAGTACTCTCCCACCTCTACTTCACTGAATGAAGGTGAAGTACTGTCAGTACTTGTGTAATTCAGTCTGTAAAGATTAGATTCTCTGCACTGATTTTACTGCTGTTGCTTTAAGATGCTAATAGTGAGCCTCCTCTCTTAGGGTGTGTGTGAGGAACTGACCTATGAGGAGATTCAAGAGAACTTCCCTGATGAATTTGCAATGAGAGACCAGGACAAGTATCGTTATCGTTACCCAAAAGGAGAGGTGAGACGTTATTCATGTGAATAGAATGAGTGTGTTGTTCAATACATCAAATATTAATCAGAGTGTGAAATATAGCAAATATATTTTACTATTTAATAATGTTACAGTACAATGATAGTAAGAAGCTTTAAAGCGATCCTTGTACACCTGTAGTATTCCTATCCTCCACCAGAGGGCAGAAGACATGTCTGTGACATACAGGTGTTTGAGCAAAGTACCAATCCTGTTAAAGAGGTAGAGTTATTGAATTAATTAGTGCAGTAAGCAACCAATAGTGTTCTTTAAATACTGCACAAGGAGAACGGCTTTTTAGATTAAAATGTACATATAAATAGAATTTTATTATTACACTGCCTAATATTTTAAATCTTAGAAATATTACAACTTTTAATGGACCTCATTTGAATCTGCAACACATAAACTTCCCTAAAAACCTGAAATATTTTGTTCAATCAGGAGACAACCCAAAAATAATCAACTACAGGTGCATCAAAGTTTAGTGATGTATAAGAAAAGTTGTTGAGATGCCAAAGGTTTTGTGTTTATTTCCAGTCCTATGAGGACCTGGTCCATCGACTAGAGCCGGTCATTATGGAGCTGGAGAGGCAGGAGAATGTCCTGGTTATCTGCCACCAGGCTGTAATGCGCTGCCTGTTGGCCTACTTTCTGGACAAACCTGGAGGTAGTGAAAGGAAAAAGATTTCTACTTTTGTGTTTGCTGATTTCTTTTCTATTTGCCAATACTCAAAATATGTGTTTGTATAAAAGGCACAAAGACTGTTTATAAACACGGTTTTCCTCTTTCTGAAGACGAGCTGCCGTACCTCAGGTGCCCCCTGCACACGGTGCTTAAACTCACACCTGTAGCCTACGGTAAGTTAGAAATGCTACAGTGTGAATAATTGATCTCCACTAATCTCTTCCTATAATTTCTTTTGTTTTCTTCAGGGTGTAAAGTTGAGTCCGTTTTCCTCAACATAGAGGCGGTCAACACACACCGAGAGAAGCCAAAGGTGAGTTCTCACAAGCACTGAAGCTCAGAGAATGTGTTCTTCATTACTACGTCTGATGACATGAGTCCAGTAGATGGAAGAAGTTTTGAGCTCCCTTTTTAAAAGACTGGAACCACCACCTTGGTCTGGCAGCTTCCAGGTCCTCGTGTGACAATGCAGAGGCATGTCAACCACAAGAGACCCTCTGAATCTCCCATTCTTCTGGCCACATGGTTCCTGATACCTGATTGTTAAATTTCATCAAAACAAGTGTCCTTTGTGACCGTCTGGAAGTTTCATTTGGAGCTACACCAACAATAGAGGCTTGGAACAAAAAGATTTCCATTCTTTGCCAGGATGTGTGAAAACTTGTAGACGTCACAGACTGGGGATTTTACCAGATCTTCCCTGTTCACCTTGGGTTTACAAGACATGTCCATCAGTCGTCCTTACCACAAATCCAACTCACCACATGGTGGAGATCAGTTCACAGCTCTAGTCTGCGTGTTTCATCAAGCATCTGTGACATAACGCTGGTGTGATTACTAAATAAATCAGTGACCATTGGCTCAAGGTGGCTGTCCGTCAGATATATTTGTGGATCACAGGGTGTTTGTTACAAATAACAAAAGTCATGCACTGAGGTCCAACAACAAAGCCCTACTTGGGTCTACATCATGAGCCTTGAAGTCCCATAGGGAATGGTTACTGTTTGGAGCATGAGTACAAACAACAATCAGAACCTTTTTTATGGAGCTCTCACTTGGCGAAGCCTCCAAACATCTTTACCCTTAGGTAGCAGGTAGTTCAGCCTCTCTTCAGGGGTTATGCTGTACCTCAAAACTCAAGTTGTGGCCAGTGAGATTATTTTCCCTAGAGTCAGGCAACTGCACACCTCCCCATCCCCACCTGCCCCAGATCCCCAGGTCTTGAGTTGATGTGGAGCTGGTGTCGTTGAGCTGTTCTGGTTTTGCTATGCTGAAGTCTTTAAATCACTTTCCTCTGATAGTCATTGAATCATTGAAACAGGTGTGTTAAATCAGTACAATGGCCCCTCAAGGCCTAGACATCACAGCCCCTGTGCCCCATCTTTAAAGCAGCATTCCGCAACTTTGCAGTTATATGGTCTCTGTCGCCCTCTAGAGGCTTGCTGCGTAACGTCACTGTCGTAACATTAAATCTCTCTCTCGGGCATAAGAGGCATGTTTACATTCCTAATGTCAGGCAAAACAACGAAAACAAACTTTTCCACCTCCACACATTGATTAAATAGTTTTATCAGGACTGTATAACAACTTTATGCCCAACCAAACACAATAACCCTGGTGAAATCATTTATTACTTACCTAGCCATTAGCAGCACGGCTAGGTTAGAGTCCGTAGTTCATGCTGTTCTTTCTAAAAGAGCTCTCCAGCGAGGAAAAGACGGCCCAATAATAACTCTGGTCTTTGCTCTCGCTCTATCACGTTCTTCTTTTCTTTTCCTAGATTCCTCTGATAAGGGATTTCTAGCTTTCTTTGGTGAATCTGCCGCTGCTACAGCGAGTCTACATTATACAATTATGGCAAGCCAAAGGGATAAACAAAATGCGCGTTCTAAACATATATAACACCAAAACGCTCGTTCAAGACGCGTGTTTTGGTGAACATAATGCTCGCTTTAGAACACGTGAGTTTTTGCCCCCTTTGGCGTCAAAACGTGCGTTCAGGACGCACATTTTGGCAGACATAACGCACGTTTAGAACGCACGCTTTTTTTATCCCTTTGGCTTGCCATATTGCCGTAAAACAACACCCAGTCAGTACATCCTGCAGCTACCCAAAGCTCAAAAACTGTATAGTGCAGTAAACAGACATGGTACTCCCCAACACTATCACAGGTATGAAAATGAACATAATAGATGATAGTATGATGCAAAAACTTCACAAAAAAGCATCATTTTAAGGTGTAAAAGTTGAGGAATGTTGCTTTAAGGTGGCAATTCTCCAGCGAGAGGCTTGTCTTAAAATCTCACAGAAAGGAAAAATATTTGCAAAATAAAAAAAAAAATCTAAAGTCTTTTATCTGTTGTGTTTGCAGAATGTCAACGTTGACAGAAACCCAGAGGAGGCTCTGCAGACTGCTCCTGACCATATATGACAACATTATGAGGAAAATGGACTGTAGCTGTGTATGAATGAATATGTTCTTACTCAGAAGACTCAAAAATGTTAGAGATATGGTGAAACACCTGTGTGAAAACAGAGAAGAAAGGGTTGATCACAGCAGAAGGATATAAAGGCTGTAGCTTGCAGCTGGTTTCTATGTCTGTGAGAACTATTCCTTTTGCTTATCTGTATGCATGAAGTTTGCTTTTAGTGAAAGCGTCATAGAAATACTAAAGACCTCCATGTGGAGGCTGAGAGAGTAAACAATAAGCTGTTTTAAAGATAGCGTCACAACCTTAGCTTTCATGCACATCCATCTGCTGTTCAGGTAACAATAACTGGTTAAAAACTACCAAATAGTTCCCAAGCATGGCCGTGTCTGCAGCTCACTGCTCCCCCAGGGGATGGGTCAAATCTGGAGAAATAATTGCACCAGTGTGTGACGACTAATGGGACTGTAACTTTAAAAATTAGTAGACATTGATAGCAATCAGCACCATGGACAGCACCTAAACAAACAAAGCATTTATACTGTAATTCTCCTGACTGACGAGTTGAAAATGCACACACAGGTTCTAATGGATAATTATAAATAAATATATTAAAGAATAAAATATTTCACAAGTAGTTTTATTGTCCTGTTTTACTCAAAATGTTTCTTACTCTATTATTTCTTTTATTTGACTAAAATTCTCTGAAATACAATAAATGACTCAGTATTTACCAAAAGAAACTTTTCCAACTCTTCATCAGTTGAGCCCTTGTAGATCACGAAGCTCCCTCCATCTTTTAAAAGTGTCTCCAATGTTAGTTCTTGTCATGGAAAAATTTTAATAACGCAATGAGAAAGCAGTCCATGATTCAATCAAAAGGTTTTAATTCCAATATTGCAATATGAGAATGAGGAGACAACCAACAGAGACCCTTCCCAAAGCAGTCTCAGCAGTGTGTCCTGCCCAGCAGAGATTCTTCACTCTATTTATCCCCCTTGACCCGCCCAAGGGTGAGCACAAACAAAGGACAGTGTTATCTGGGAGAGGAACATTCCTTTGGCATGTAAAACATGAAGAACAAGAGTAACAGGGTAAAAGATGAGACAAAGTAAAATTATTCCACCATGCTGTGGTCAAGCCATTGTGAGACAGAACATTAATGACTATAACCCCCAACTTCTCTGATCCCAGAAATATCGTCCCTCTGTAGAATTGTATTAAATAAAAGTAAATAGAAGAATGACATTTTTTCCATTACAGTTCACCCTTTTGATTATTTACTAATCATTAAGGGAAAAAAATGTGATTAACTATAAATGACATTAGACAAACATACACATACAATAACATGGAAAAGAAATACATGGACAGGCATGGACAGGGTCAGAACAATTCAACATGGAAGCACACAACATCAGAAAACTCAGTAAAATTTTTCCTAAACCCAGAATCAGACCTGTAAATACGTAGAGATCACATAGAAAACATTGTCTCACAGTGCAATGAGGTGACACTCCAATCAAATAAAATGAACATAACAAAATGAACAACCATAAAATGCATAGTTACACAATGATTTTTTTATACAACTTGTGAGAATATAAATAGTCCTTTGATGAGATGACTTCTTGCATTTGGGGGAAAGAAGAAAAATGCGCACAGGGAAACAGGAAAGGTCAGTGACCTTGTGGACATGGACAGGACAGAACCTCATGAGGGATTATTATGCCCTGTAGAAGAGGTTTGTCAGAGGTAACGCAAATTCTGTAGGATTGGAATCTTGACGAAACCAACAACTTTTCTTGTTTCAGAATAAACACTGGTCTTCTGAAGTCAGGGAGACAAGTCTGTGACCTCGGTGGGGACACCTGTAAAATCCTCCTACAGGTGGCAGCTTATGTGCATGTCTTCAGCACACTCCCTTTCAGAAATCAACACACAAAGCAAGGACTCCAACTCCCCAGGGGTTCCTCAGGAGATGGAGGGAGAGGGCAAGCCGTGGTCACTCCTTACTGCATGTCATTATCAGGACTTGATCATCAGGACTTGATAATCCTTTACTGCAGCTCGTAAAATCAGGGGGGTGGAGAAGGAAGGTGTAGGGTAAACAGCTATTTAGAGACTGGCCCAAGGTCCTGGCCCCCAGGCTTAAGGGAATCCTCTAGATTCCATAACTGCTGCTCAGTCCTTTAGTGTCTGTAGTCTCGGCAATACACAATCAATTAAAACATTACAGTCATCAAATCGAAGGTCATGAAACAATAGGAAAACCCATGGAGCAAAGAGGTCATTAGCTACGTTTACATGGACACAAGTAATCGGATTGAACGCCCTATCGGATCAAAAATGCGTCATGTAAACATGTCAATCGGAATATTCTGATCCGATTCGGCCTGATCCGAATGAAATTTCATTCCGATTGAGAGAGGTGGTTTTGTCCGATCGTCAATCCGATTGGCGTCCATATACACAGCCATTCGGATCGTTGGGGTAAAATGATGCCCACTGCGCATGTGTGCAACTTCAGCGTGCCCTCTTTTCGCCTCTGCGCATGCTCAGGACAGATCGAAAACATGGCGGGCGGTGAACAGAAGTGGTCTGTTGCCGACGCTATTTTTTACTGGAAATACTACGGGAGCTCAATATTGCTGAACGTCTCGATGGCCGAACGGTTAAAAATGCCGAGTTATACACTCAAGTGCAACTAAAGTGCATCTAAAGATGCAGGAAGCGGGAATTCACCGAAGCTAGAGAATAAGCAAATAAAATGCAAGGGGAAAGACGTGCGGACAAGATGGCGTTTGTTTACAATTTCTCTTCCGGGAAAGACAAGTCTGCGCATGCGCAAGCTATGGTGCGGGCATCGCGGCGTGATCGGATCATTCCAGTTAGTGTGGGATTTCCGATCAACCAAGATTTGAATCGGATTGGGGAAATTTGGCGCATGTAAACGTAGCTAGTGATATCCAAACACTTGTGATAGGTGCTATCTCCTAGAAGAGCAAACAGTTATACAAAATAAGAAAATTCAAAGCTAAACAAGAATTGTAGAATAAGTTTAAAAAATTTAAAATAAAACCAAAAAAACTACATGAACAAAGAAAAACCCAAGAAGATGAATTGAACACGTCTGTCTCGAACCCGATCCTTTAGAGGAACACTGAATACCCCCTTTTTAATTTAAATTTTCTATCAACACTCAGCTTGTGTAGAAACCAAGCAAGGAAACAGCAAAGAACAACCTCCAGTAACAGGGGTGGACAGAACTTTCAAACCAGAAAAAACCTCTAAACTTAATCTGACAGTAAGCCATAAAAACTAATATACAAATGAAACACCAAAACAAGTCCAAAACACAGTAGCGGTGTGGTTGCATCATACACATGTGTACCAGCTGGAGGCCTACCAGCTAGAAGTTTGTTGAATCTCACCAGAGAAGTGATTTCAAGCCTCACAGAAAAATCTGACCACTTAACCATAAAATTTAGGAGATTGCACTGCCTACATTAACCACCTATGAGCTCCCACAGGAGCTGACCTCTGACGTAACCTTTCAGGAGAGGTTGATATGTACTGCCAAACCTAACCAGACTAGAGAGCAAACTACGTTGTCTCGCAGCTAAGCCCCAGATCACAGGTTATCACAAATCACCTCCAGTCAGACCTTAAGATCTTGCAGGCACGGTCAGGGAAACGGACGTCTGTCTGTGACAGTGGTTTTATCAGCATGCAGATCTCTGTTCAGCCCAAACCTGTCATTAAGAACAGAAAAACTTAGTCTAGAGGCAATCAACCCAGGTTTTCTGGTGGGAAACAACAAAGGAGATGTTAACATGTGTTTCTGACTCACCCAACTATTTCCAGATAAACTAAATTAGCATATAATTGTAATGAAAATGCTTAAATGGCCAATGGGTTAATTCATTATCCATAAAAATGAGAAAATAAAAAAATAAAATCAAACAACAAAACAGTCTGTTTTGCAAGACAAAACACATTGAATATAACAAAACCTAAACAAGATGGACACCACATTGACATTCAGAATAGGCTATCAGGAATTAACTGTGTACAAGCGGTTTGCTACAGTTAACCAACATCCAATTTAAATATTTTAGACCAAAACATGTTTCACACACACACCTAAAGGTTCTTTCTATACAGGTGAGAAACTTTTCATGGTCCAGACTTTGATGTATAGACACACACACAAGTACACATACATCATTAAAGAAAAAAAAACAAAAAAAAAAACAAACAAAACAAATTGATAAATAAATGAAATAAAACACTTAAAAAACAAGTCATGAAGGAGAACTAACTTAGAAATTTGTGTCATAAGATGTCACTTTCCTCAAAGTCCAGTGAACAAACACAATCAATCTACCCATAAAACCTAATCATAATTTACAAAATAAAACATATAACTGGCAGAAGTTAAGTTGAGATCCGGATAGAAGTTGAAGCTGTGAGTTGTGCAGACAACAAACACCAGACAATTTTCAAAAGAAATAACTCTATCAATAACTCTGTATTATTTTTCCCTAGTTAAGTCAGAAGGGTATGACCAAAGGAAAAAAAGAAAATGCAATGGTCGGGCAGCATAAGACTAAATTTGAATTAACCATTTCATGGAGGATGCTGTGCCTCCACCTGATGGAATACAATTTGGGATTAGGGACTGAATTTGACTGCTTTCCACAGATTGCATATCACATCTCTGTCCCAAATACCTCCAGGCCAGAGGTTACAGACAATGAACAAACACTCAAAAGAAATAAAAAACACAGGGGCAGAAAACAATTAAATGACTTAAAAAAAAAAAACACATCTCTGGACCTGGAAATAGTTTGGATTTTGTAATGAAGCGTGTTACAGTTTTCTAAACTATAACACCAGAGTGCATAGTCCTTGGGACAACAACTATAATGGTTTTTTGAGAATGTTGTGGAAATTCTGCTTAACAAATGGTGAGATGAATAAAGATTTTGTAAGCCAGATTTCTGTGTCCCAAGAATCAGCCGGTCAGGAGCTGAAGAGCCCTGAGCAGAAATGTACATGTCAAAAAGTGTTTGCATCTTACAGTGGACCCTCCCGTCCTAAGGTTTAACAAAGACACAGAGAAAATGTCTCTGTTCCTTTGGCTGGTTGGGCTGGTCCACCCCCAGGGTGGTAAGGACAGACTCAGGAGTGCCGCAGGCTGATAGAGACATCAGAACATTCATTTGGCATGCTAAACAAACATTCCATAGAATCAAAGTTAAGTTAGTCATTGTTCATCACTGCTCTAGTCTGTGGTCATGAATACAGCACTTAAAACTGAATTTTGAAATATCAGAGTGTTACTCTATATTTGTTGCCATACTACTGGAAGTCTGTTAGCTAACCAGAACTCAGTAACATAAAATAAAATAAAATAATTCACCCTTTGGATTAAAACACTTGGTCAAATGGGACAAGGCAGGTTTACATTTCCAAGGCAACAGGAAAACTCAAAAATAAAATCATTAGCATATTACACCTAAAACACATACATTTCCCGACAAAACATATGTTTTCTGACAACCTAAGGACTACATTGTTCTGTACAGCACTTTATCTCCGCAGATTGCTTTTTGTTTTCGCTAATTTCAGTGTTCTTAATCTGTTTCGTTTGTGCTCTCCCCCTTTCTTTCATGTTTTATTTTCTTTAGTTTATATTTCCCTTTTTTTATTAGACTTTCAATTAGCCACCATCTAAAGGTGCTTTAACTAATTCACACATCTCAGTTATCTTTCCCACATTTTGCTTTAATCTGCTTACATATTGGATTGTCGGGGGGTGAGAGAACGCCTTTGGCACTGGTCGACCCCATGATACTATAAGGACGTCTCCCTATAGGCTTTTCTACGTTTAATAGGTCAGAAAATGCTAAATCCACCTTGGAACACACCCTGTGCTCCCTGTGTTTCCTTTTCTTTCGGCGAAACACACAACACCTGGAGGATTCCCAATCACTCCTTACACTGTGCCTCCACTTGCTCTCTCAACTCCGGACAGTCACATACAGCAAGCAATTTCCCTAGTTTCCTTCTAAAGTATTTGAAATTAAATTTAGTTTGTGTCTCACCATAGCAATCGTCTCTGGGAGGCTAACTCACACACTTCTGTTCTCACACAGAACCTGAGCATGATGTTCTGAGGGGGAAAGCACAAACTCAAACCAAAATGAGCAATTAATAAAGGCCAAATCAATAGTAGTCATTATAGCTGATCAACCAATATATTCTTAATGTATACGTACGAAACATTCACACAGATCACACTGAGGCACAACAGAGAGACAGACACTCAGGACAGTGACATCACAGAACAACCTCACACACTCAAAACTACATACCCTTAATAGGGAAATTAACACACAGGCATATATATGTCTGTGATTGCATAAATACTCAACAGAGTGTTGTTTTGCATTCTAAGTGTATGATTTACCTCTGTAAGCATTTATATGTGTAGTGGTTAAAGGTGTCTTACTTCCCTGTTCAGATGTGTTGGGGAAAAACCCCTCTCCTCTCATCTTCTCTGAGGTCCGATCCTCCAGCCAGTCTGCCCAGTTTTGGCTGCATCCACTCGGATCCCTCAGTTCAGCCACTGGGTTCAGGCATCTCTCCTCAAATATCAGCAGGTTGATAAAACCATCATCATCTGAGCCAAAAGGAGAAATGTCCCCCCCAGAACAAAGACTGGTGAACTTCAGTTCCCAGCGCGGCTGCAGCCTGTCGACTGTGAACTAGGGTGGTATGACTGGAGGACGGAGTTCAGATCTGGTTGAGGATTTTTCCTCAGTTTTAAATCTGTGACCTGCTTCTGTGAAAATAGCATGAGGATGAAATGTTGTGTTATCAGACAGCCTATATGGTGTTAGTTTAACCAGCAAGAGGCTCTCAGCATTCAGGTTTCCAATCATTATTAAAGACATTATTTAGTCCAACACTGTTGAAATCCTCCTTTTTCTCCCTTGCTGAGCTAAATTGACCCAGTTTCCCATCTTTCAACTTCCTCTATACACATTTTAAAGCATTCCATGCATCCTTCAAAATCCTTCAGCACTTTAGATTCAATCTTTCTGTTACCTAGGTTAACTCTGCCCAACACTTAAACACTTCTACTTTCTGCAATCATTCAACACTCACCAACATACCCAAGACCTATTGGTCCATTATTTAATACACAAAACTGTCAGGAAGCAGTTATTCTATTTTCTTGACTCAAGCTCATAGTTTCTGCTGGAGCACCCTGCTCCCATCACACAAAACAAATGGAAAACCCAGCACGCAATGCCTCCAGACAGGCCCATGTCAAAGGGAAAAGATAGAAGAATCTGGACTGAATTCTCACCGGATAGTTGAAACCGGTCTCTAAAGACAGGTTCTTTCAGGATCCAGGCAGCTTCTGACCCAGGAGGTCAGCTCCGAGTTTCCTCCTTCTCTCTCTTAAGCCCAATCGAGGTTTTTGGAGGACCAAGGAAAATTGGTTCCTCGGGTGGCCTGGACTCGGAGCAGAACCCCCAAGGTTTCAGCATGCTGGATCCTGTTCGTGACGCCAACTGTCATGGAAAAATTTTAATAACGCAATGAGAAAGCAGTCCATGATTCAATCAAAAGGTTTTAATTCCAATATTGCAATATGAGAATGAGGAGACAACCAACAGAGACCCTTCCCAAAGCAGTCTCAGCAGTGTGTCCTGCCCAGCAGAGATTCTTCACTCTATTTATCCCCCTTGACCCGCCCAAGGGTGAGCACAAACAAAGGACAGTGTTATCTGGGAGAGGAACATTCCTTTGGCATGTAAAACATGAAGAACAAGAGTAACAGGGTAAAAGATGAGACAAAGTAAAATTATTCCACCATGCTGTGGTCAAGCCATTGTGAGACAGAACATTAATGACTATAACCCCCAACTTCTCTGATCCCAGAAATATCGTCCCTCTGTAGAATTGTATTAAATAAAAGTAAATAGAAGAATGACATTTTTTCCATTACATTCTGCACACCTGTCATAAACATCAAACAGCGACTTTTGCAGAGCGATTTTTAAACTGTTTGCATTTTCTTTGAGAAGTAGAAGACAGTTGAGGAATTGGTGACTTTGGTATTTGCTTTCATTACTCCATTGCAAACTTCCAGCTTCTTCCGGCATCACCCCATACCCTGCAAACAGTCAACGTTGCATGGACGTGCAGATCGTGTCTATATTGAGTCCGTCGGTCTGGACCACGTCTGTAGGACATCCTCACTAGGTGTTTGCACAGTGGGCAGTGCATGCTGGGAACTGGTTCGCATTCTCGTTGATTGACAGCTTCCTCTTGTGGATATGCAAATCTATTGGTTAACGCTCTAGACTTGCATAAATAATTTGTTTTGCTGTAGAGGCCAAGGGAAATATAAATTCTGAAAGATGACATATTTATATCATAGAATAAAGTCAGATAGTCAAATTTAAGCATTTTTAGTACATTTTGAGTTTACCGATGTCCCCCAACTTTAAATGACACATGAAATGATAAAAAACCTCACATTTACAAGCTAAACTATTTGTATTAATATTAATATAACAATTATATTTTCCTTTTCTTTTGTTTTTCATTTTTCTGTCCTGTCTGGCAGTAAAGCAATCACATTTGTTTTCTGAATGGCAAAAACAAGCCTTACAGGTTTACTCTCAAATGTGGAGCATTACAGCTTTTGCTATAACGCTCCACCTGATGTATATTCTTAGAAACATTTCATCAGAATGGCTCTTTGGTTTAAATTTTATTTCTAATGGACATGAAGATGGAAATTAAAGCAACAGGACGAAGAAGAAAGGAAGAGACGTGAGGGGAGAAAGTATCAGAAAAAGTATCAAGAAGTAAAAAAAAAAGATGTTTCTAGAGCAAAAATCAACAAAAAAACACAGCAACAAACAATAAGCAAACAAATAAATAAACAAATGGTAAGATATCAACCATTGAAAGCTACATGAATAAAGACAGCAGCCAAACGGAATAACCTGAAGTCCAAAGGTGACGCAGAGCTTGAGGAAATTAAAGAAGACCCGGTGGAGAGGGGGTGGAGGAGTGGGTGGAGGCAGACTTGATGTTTTGTCTGAACGCTGGATGAGGAGCTGGTAACCCCTCATTTCTCCGGCACCTCAGTGGCAGCAGCCTGTGAAGTTTCCAGCATGCATAATAACAAGCTGTGCACTGCTCTGTGTGCACAATCAGGTCTGGGTCAAACCTGTCTCTGAGCTGCAGCCACAGTCCTCTTGACTTTCTACAAACACCTGCGGCAGATGTAATTATTTTATTCTAGGACTCATCAGATGGAGCGGAGCTGTTCACACTGAGCTCAGACTGCACCTTACAGGTGATAGATGTGTCCTGCTGGGAAAAGACTGCGTTGGACCGCCGGACTTGTTCTTTAGTCTTGATTTTGCAGCTTAAAGACTGAAAGGAAAAAGCAACCATGAGGTTTTTAAAAATCCATTGGGTTCTTTTTTGTCTCTGCTTGAATGTGCAAGAAGGATTATCAGAGGATTATGAGGCGCATCTTGGTGAAAATCTTCAATTACATGTAAGTTTTATGTTTTAAGGGTCCATTTAAAAATATATTTCTATTTTTTTTGTACTTTATGTACACGCCCCTTTAGAAAAAAGGACTACATCAATTGATGATTTACTATTATAATTATGATTATTATTATAGATGCTATTATTATATTATATTATATTTTAAGTGTTTTTTATATATATTTTTTATTTTATATTTAGTTTAATTGCTACAAAATGTTTAGCCTAAAAGGGATTGCAGCTCGGCTAAAAACGAAAACTGAATGCAGTATTTTATAAGTTGCATAATATTTTCTGTGTGACGGCTTTCCACTCAGCTTGTTGTTTATGTTAAAGTCCCACCAATGCCCAGGATGTTTGGTAATGGGCCGACACAGCGGTGACTTGTGTGTAGAATAACAGGCCAAAGGCTGCTGCTGTGTACAGTGAAAGCATTTATTTCCAGTTTCACTTCCCCTCCATCCATCCATGAATAGCTCTGATTCAAACAGTTTTGATACAAAATCTGGACCCAGCTCTAACTTCGGAAGATTGTGGACGTTTCTTCATGAAGGTTAAAATTACAAGTACAAAACTTCCTTTGTGTATTTTTTAAATGCTATTTTGTTTTCTTTTTCAGAGAATAAAACACGAGAGCAAGCCAACAAAACCAGTGGTAAGTTTGAGGAGGTTGTTTTATATGCTGCAGCTTTAAAAGACTAGTCCCCCTTGTGAAAAAATAAAACCCAACGAAGCTAAAAGAGAAAAAAGATCATTAGAGCGACCTTCATACATAAGAACCCTCACAGAGAAACAACTGTCGCTGCTTTTCTGGTCTTCCTCAGTAGCTCCACTGTGGCTTTCCCCCCTGTTTGCTTCAGGGCTAACGGTGGAGTCATTTCCCAAGAACATACAGTAACTGTTTGTGTTACACAGGCCACAGATTTAGAAAAGTCAGCCTGATGTGGCTCTTTACCTCCAGCATGTCGCCTCATCGTGTACTATAGCTGCTGCTGACTAGATTGGTCCTAGCATGCACCAGAGTCTCCCAAGTCATCAAAGAAGGGCAGCAACGCCATGCAGGAAGCTGTTTAGGGGATGATTTATTTGTTATGAACACATCAGATAGGCAGGTCCAGCTTTTTTTGTGCAGAATTATGCGTTTAAATTAAAGTGCTAGAGTGCCTTGAAGGAATTCCCACCATCCACTGCTTTTCAGGTCAAAGATCATATTTTTGGTAAAATTATATAATAATGTTTTAAAGACCATCAGCTACCAAAACCCCAATATCTTTATAATTTGGGTTTACCCCATATGGCACTTACCTGGCAGCCATCTGAGAATGAGCTTGGCTAATGAGCTGTCCAGTTATTATTTTCCTGAAGTTTCATTAGAATCCATCCAGTGGTTCGTGAGGCATGCCGCTAACAGTCAGCAGTGTTCTAATGACAACAGATCATCATGTTGTGTTGTGGCTCATTCTCAGCTACTAAAATCAGCATTTGTAAAACTGAGAGAACCAGTTTTATAGTAGCCAGTGTAGATTAACTGTGTCGGCCATCTTGAATCAGACTGACTCCAAATGATTATCATATCCAAAAGCTGCGCCCCTCCCCCCATGATGCTAAAAGCATTAGTGATGGGTGTTTGTTCTGTCACCAGCTGAAAGTAACCGACTACCATGTGAAGTGTTCTGTGGTGTCCCGCTACGCTGTCACCACGGTCCAGAGTTCAGTCTGGAACCAGCTCCCCATCATTAAGGAGGCAGCATTTGAGGTGGACCTGCCATCCTCCTCATTCATCTCCAACTTCACCATGTGAGTCTAAGGTTCTCAACTGTTTGTTGTCAGTATGTGTTCATTTGACTTCTTGAATCTTTTCTCCCTTAAGAGTTAAACTCTAAACTACAATGAAAGTACCACACACACTGGATCAGAAACATTGAAGCTGGAAAAAAAGGAAAATTGAAATGATCAAAAATAAAGTTATTGATGACACGTCGTATTTAGAAATGACACTTGGATTAATCGGTTTGAATAACTTAATATTTGATGTGGAGGTGGCGCATCATCTATTTACTGAAAGGAGTGGCGACCACACTCTTTAAAAAATGCTAAATATAAATAAAACAAACAGTTTGGTCCTGCTGGAGTTGGATTTGAGAGCAGAAGCAGGTCAGGAGGGGGAACCGGAGGGCAGATGAATACCAGGCTTTGTGAATGGGAGTCAGAAAGTTACCAGAGAAAATGACAAGAGTTTACCCAGTCCCCCTTTTCCCTCCACACAGTTTACTGAGGCAGTCTGCCAGCTTTCACACACACACACACACACGCACACACACACACACACACACACACACACACACACACACACACACGCACACACACGCACATCTATATATCCACTGTATACATTCAGCTTTGGATGTAGACTTTGGGATGTAGCAAGTATGTGTGAGTTTGGCGTGAAATGTATTTTTTTCCAACATACATACTTGTGCAACCTTACACACACACGCGCGCACAAACACACACACACACACGCACGCACGCACGCACGCACGTACACACACACATTCATGGTATAAATAAAATTGCTCTTCCAGTCTTCGAGTTTTACATCTCAGGGCATGATTTTAATGTTCTAGTTTTTTGCCAGATTCAATAATTATTCAGATCTAATACATCAAGTTGTAGTCATTATTAACTTGAGCAAAATGAACCAGGAGTTGCAACTCAGATGTAGCTTGGACTCCTGTTAAAGCTGGAGTTTTTTTGGTCTGGAGCATACAGGCGTGTGTTGACACAAGGTGGAAATTTGGACTATTTGATACAGTCAATCAAAGGTTAAAGGTAAACAATTTTGAATCAATAATTTTACCAGGGAGAGGATTATTTACAAATATTTGAAAATCTGTCAATCTTCATTGAAGAGAATATCTCAGCAGGTTCCACCCAAGGTGAGAGACTAATCCTCAGAGAAGTTATAGTAAAAAAGGAAACTCAAGAGCTCCAGGACTGAGTGACCAGGTCAAAGTTAAATTTGGCTTGCTTGGAATGGTTGCAGGAGAAAACCTCTTCTTTCTAAAAACAGCATGGCACCAGTTTAATTTGAATTGACCACAAAATGTCTGGAGCCTTTTGGACAGATGTAACCATAGTGAAAATATTTACCCATAATGCACAGGGCATTGAGGCTGCTGCTTTGAACCCAGGCTCCATCTGTGTCAGCCGTCGTGTCCTTGGGCACTTAACCCTCCTTGCCTGCTGCTGGTGGTCGGAGGGACCTGTGGCATGGATTGTGTGTCAGCCTCGCTCCTGTCAGTGTGCCTCAGAGCAGCTGTGGCTAAAGTGTAGCTCATCACCATCACTGTGTGAATGATTATAATGTAAAGCGCTTTGGAGTCCTTGACTTAGTAAAATGCTAGACAAATGCAGCATCTTTTTTTTATCAGTACAAACAGCTGATCCCAGTCAGCATGTTGGTGGAGGACTGATGGTTTGGGCTTGTTCTCTAACAGCCATTAGGCCCATCATTGACTCCTTATAGACGAAAACACTCTAGAGATAAATGTGAGTCCATTTGTCAAACAGCTGGTTGAGCCAAACTGGGTCATAAATCTGGACAGAGGTTGGACTTAGTAAACGTCTTCTTCTCTTGTGATAGACATTACTTGATTCAGTTACAAATCCTTTTAGTTCACTGGACTGCAGCCAGGATGGCAAAAACCTTTCCAGATGTTGACCCCTCCTTGTAAAGGTCAGCCCAATAAACTTGTATTGCCCGTGACTTAGGTCATCTTCAGGCCTACTCAAATGTGCCACCTTTGACTTGATAGATTTAAATATATATTTTAAATTAAATTTGCTGCTGTCATTGTTTTTTCCTTCCTGCTCATGAGACATTTGATACTGCATGAAGGTAAGAACCTCATCTACATTTAGTTGATGGACTAGAGACACTGTCTCCTATCTGTGTTTGCTGGCTCGGTGACTCCTTTATGGTTTCTCTTCTCCATGAGCTGACTGTAGTGCTCAGCGTGCGGAGCACCTCATGGAAGAGAATGCATCCTCCTGCTCAAGATGGGGTCCGCCCATGGATCACGGGGCCCTACGTACAGCGCGTGTTCTGCGTATAGAGAGGGACGGTGCTGATTGTGACATCACAATGAAGGGACTTTTTGAAACGACTCATTTTAGGCATATAATTCTTAAAACTACACATTAGCTACGTGTACATGGGCACAAGTAATCGGAATGAATGCCTTATCAGATCAAACATTCTTCATGTAAACATGTCAATCGGAATATTCTGATCCAATACGACCCGATCGGAATGAAATTTCATTCCGATTTTTGAGAGGTTTTGTCCAATCATCATTCTGATTGACGTCCATGCACACACCCATTTGGATTGTTGGAGTAAAATAATGCCCACTGAGCATGTGTGCAACTTTAGTGTGACGTCTTTCCGCCTTTGCAGACGCTCAGGACAAGTGGAAAACATGGCGGGAGGTAAACAGAAGTGGTCTGTTGCTGACACAATTTTTTTACTGGAAACACTACGGGAGCTCAATATTATAGAACGTCTCGACGGCCGATCAGCTAGAAATGCCGAGTTATACACTCAAGTGCATCTAAAGATGCTGGAAGCGGGAATTCACCGAAGTATCGACCAAATCAAAAACCGCTGGAAAAGTTTGAAAGCAGCGTATTACAACGGACAAAGCTAGAGAATAACAAAATAAAATGAGAGGGAAAAGATGTGCAGCCAAGATGGCGTTTGTGTACAATTTTTTTTTCCAGGAAAGACAACTCTGCACATGCTCAGCCTATTTAATCTGATTGAATGCTTGGTGCAGGTATACTCACGGCATGATCGGATCATTCCAGTTAGTGTCCATGTAAACAGAGATCTGGGATTTCCGATCAACCAAGATTTGAATCAGATAGGGGAAATTTGGCTCATGAAAACGTAGCTACTGACAGAAAATGGACGGGTTTTATTCACCATTGGAGTGTTTATAGAGGAACTAGAAACCCACAAGGCAGCACAAAAGCATGCAAAAAGTGAGTTTTGTACAACATGTTCCCTTTTAAACTGCTGAATGTGAGCAAACCACAAATAACTGAAGCAACCTTTTGAAGAAGAGTGGGCCAAAAAACCTCCTCCAGAACTATGTGAAGGACTGTTAGAGTCAGAAAATGACTAACACTTGTCAAACTGGAATAATTTACAAACCTGGTAAAATGAGATCATCTTATCACGTCCTGGTTAAAAAGGGAAGCCTTGTGTTTTCACCGTGGCTGTATGTAATCAGGAATAACACAACTGTCTGCATAACACCAGAAATGGGGAAGTAGTTGCAGCCTACACGTTGCATTAGTTCTCTGGCATTTCTGTGAAACTAAGACTTCTGTGTTCTGCGCGCAGGTCACTGGTGTTCAGTCACTTCCTTCGCCCCTCACTCAGCCACATGTATAAATATGTGGCACCTCTACTTTCCACTCAGATCGCTCAAGTTTTTCTGCTCTGTCTCAAACAAGAGCCCTCTGTGGGTTTGTTTTAGTCACACCTTCTTTTCATTTGGAAAAAAGGACATGAACTTAAATTAGCACCTCCTCATGTGACACCATTGATCATCAAAGTCTAGGAAGTACTCTGAATCCCTATTTCGGAGAACTGGGTTTGGTTGAGATCATGCTGGGTGTGGCACCTAGAAGATTGGCCTATAGGATCACTGTTTTCAGAGGGAAATTACTCCCTTTTTTGTCCACTCAGCGACTTTACCTTCCTTGAGTCTGTAAACAAACACGATGCCTGTTTGTGAAACAGCTTTACTGCTCTGGAAATACAAGAGGTCAAATTAAAGGAGACCCACCTCAACGAGTCAAAGCGGTCCACAGAGTGTAATATAATCTGTCTACTGTAAGTCACACAGAGACCCATTTATTCCTCCTCTGTCCTCTGTCCCATAAGCACCTCTAATGGTAAGGTGTATGTGGCCCAGGTGAAAGAAAGAGCTGCAGCCAGGAAAATATATGACGCTGCAAAGAAGCAAGGAAAAACAGCCGGACTAGTTGCTACCAAGTTAGTACTTCTCCTACCTAATTAACTCAAGATGTTATTTTTATTAATGCCAAACTGACTCTTTTTGTCTTCTATGGCGTTCCAGAGAACGAGAAATAGAAAAGTTTCGCGTGGCAGTGAGTGTGCCTTCAGGAACGCGAATGTCCTTCCTACTGTCGTATGAGGAGTTGTTACCTCGTCGTCTTGGCCGCTATCAGCTCAGTTTGGGTCTGAGGCCGGGCCAGCTTGTGCAGAACCTCACCTTGGATGTCAGTATACATGAAAGGACGGGCATTAGTTTTGTCAAAGTACTTCCTCTCAAGACAAGTCGACTGCTGTCAAACTCTGCTCAAGGTAAAATCTGACGGAGTGTGCTGCCAGATGAACTATAACTGTTCTAGATCTTTTCATCAATACGTTGTTTTTCTTTCTGCAGCCAATTCAAGTGTCCCTGCCTCCACTCGTGTTGAGCAGAGTGCTTGCTGTGCCAGAGTTTACTACAGTCCAACTCTGCAGCAGCAAAACAACATATCTCCTAAAGGACTCAATGCAGATTTCATTATACAGTATGACGTTGACCTCAGCGAGCTCATGGGTGATGTCCAGGTCAGCAGCATCTTCTGGCATGGTTATCTGTTTGTAAAGGAATGTCCTTTCTCTAACGTGAATGTTTGACTTCTCACTCTGTAGGTGTATGACGGCTACTTTGTGCACTACTTTGCACCCAGAGGACTCCCTGTGGTTCCCAAGGATGTTATATTTGTTATCGATGTCAGCGGTTCAATGATAGGAACCAAAATATTGCAGGTAGAGTGATAAGGCTAATGGTCCCAAGGTTTGTAGATTGATAAGAATACTAAAATACACCGTTTTGAGGTTCAGTAACACCTTTGATTTCTGTCAGTAGACCAAGCAGGCCATGAACACCATCCTTGGAGACCTTAGAGAAGGAGATCAATTTAACATCATCACCTTTTCAGATAAGGTTCACACGTGGAAGAGAGGGAGAACAGTGCGAGCAACTCGACAGAATATACGAGAAGCTAAAGAATTTGTCAGGAGAATCATTGCTGAAGGATGTGAGTTGAAAACCTGCGATTTGGAGTTTGAAATGTACTTCTTTATTTTGTTTGTGTTATTCCTTCTAATCTGATTGTCTCCACTGTCTACATGTTTTATTAGGGACCAATATCAACGCAGCTCTGCTTTCAGCAGCACAGCTTGTTAATCCTTCAGCGTCTGGGTCCTCCAAACATTTTTCATCCCACCGAGTACCACTGGTCATTTTTCTCACAGATGGGGAAGCAACCACTGGAGAAACATCTGGTGACACCATCCTTAATAATGCCAAGAAGGCTCTGGGCTCAGCTTCTCTGTTTGGCCTTGCCTTTGGTGATGATGCAGACTTCCTTCTTCTGAAACGCCTGGCTCTGGAGAACAGAGGTGTGGCCAGGATCGTCTATGAGGATGCAGATGCAGTCTTACAACTGAAGGACTTTTATGATGAAGTAGCCAGCCCTTTGCTGTCAGACATCCAGCTGTCTTACCTAAACGATCAAGCTTTTGATGTAACCCGCTCCTTGTTCCCAAACTACTTCCAAGGATCTGAGCTAATTGTGGCAGGGAGGTTAAAACCAGGGATCAGAGATTTAAAGGTGTCAGTGTCCGCAATCGATTCAAAGCAGCACATACAGTTAGAGAATGATGTGTTTGTTTCCCACACAAAGGGAAACGGGAGCTCAGGTTTTCTAGAGTGTGTGGAAGATCTGGAAGGGATCTCCAGCTTTGTGCATCGTCTTTGGGCATATTTTACCATTAAAGAACTGTTACTGGCCAAACTGAATGCAACTGACCCTGTGATGCAAAGGTTACTGACAGAAAAAGCCACCAATCTCTCACTCAAATACAACTTTGTAACTCCAGTCACGTCTTTAGTTGTTGTCAAACCAGATCCAGATGAAGCAGCTCAAACTCCAACCACAGCAAAACCCACAACGACGGGCACAACAACCACAACAGCTGGGACACCCATCAAAACATCAGTCGCTGGTGTTGCAAAGAAAACAAGCCCTCCCGCTAACATCAGTCCTAACAAATCCAAACCAAGCCCACCTCAACCACCTTCAAAGACTATAAAAACAAAAAAGAGTACGTTGCCATCTTCCACATCAAAATCATCGGTGATGCCTTCCAAGAAAATAACTGCAACCTCAAGTCCTAGCCCCATCAGAACTGCCCCAGCGTCACTTTCTGGAAAACAGCCAGCTGACCCCCAAAACAACTCAAAATCCGACGCTCCTCCATCATCGGGAAGGATTTCCACATCTATGCTCAATGTTCTAAAAAATGCATCGCCTCCGGCACCTGGAAAAATATCCAGTTCCATACAGAACATTATGAAAACAACCACCCTCTCAACGAGTGAGGTAACATTCAGTACTGCCTCTCCACCGCTACTTACCTTAACCAGAACTGACCCTGCTGCTCTGCCTGAAAGGACATCAATCCAACAACTCAGTCCTGTGAGGACAGCTCTACCTGCAGGACTGTCCCCAGAGGGAGAGAACATCACCACTGCAGCTCCACATCTTCATCGGCCTGAGACCACTACTATCCCAGCCAAGCGGCCATCTGTACTCACGTCTCCCACCTCCGCTGCAGCTCCAGCTGTGGCGAATAAAAACAACACCAGCTCCAACGCTGACATTGACCTGAGCATTGCCACCTTTGTGTCAGGTACCTTTGCTCCTATGCCTGGTTTGACTGATGAGGCTGGATTCTGGGAAGCAGCGGGGCTTCAGGGTAAATCACACAATGTGGCGAATGCATTTCAACTCTTTACTTGATCTGTTGCTTTTTGGTCTATTTGTGTCCATTTCCCATAGCCTAGCAAGCCATCTTGTATATGTGAATATATAGTCTGGCCACGAGCCCAGTCATGGGGTGGAATCTGTGGTTGTCTTTCAAACCGTCTCTGCTTAATATTGGACAATGAAAAACATGACATACTCACTGCTACGGATGTCAGTCAATGGGACAGTGCCATACACTGTTGAAGAAAACGCAGATACATCCTTTTTCTGAATAAAGGACTTAAAGTAACACAGAGCAGTTTCCTGCTCCTCCACCCTACTGGTTGAAAGTGGAATTAAAACTACCATAAATAACCCTGCTGACACCTGCTATAGATAGCGCTAACAACAAGTTAACACTAACATGAGCCAGCTAACACTAAAATAAACTACAAAGTAAAATGATCCACACTGTTGGACAAAAATATTATTACTTACAAGTCCAGTAGCATCAAAGCCATGCAGTTCACTATCAGTCCGTGATTTTGTAGCTAGCTAGCTACAAAATCTGTAGGCCGAGCTGATGTTTTGGCTCTTTGCTTTGCCTCCAAAGATATTACTCTGTTACTTTTACTTCCAGGCTCCGTCATGATAGCCTGGCCTGCCAGAGAAAGAGTCTGGAAATTCAGAGGCAGCGAGCACCATGAGGGGTGGGACTAGCCAAATCAAAAATAACCAATCCAAAAAAAAGGTGGAAATGACGACTTATCGCGTGACGCTGTAGTTTTTTAGCCGCAGTCAAAGATGGCGTCAAAGGAGCAATCTCCCTCTCACCGTTCACGCCAAGCTGCACTGCAGTTTACCCCAGCTTTTTAAACTTGTTGCTCCATCAGCGCAAGTAAAGGTGACACCACTATAAAATGTGTATTTAGCTAGGTAAGCACCTTCCTCAGTAGAAATGAATGCACTGGGGGCGAATGGAGACCCATCTAAGATGGCGGCTGGCCACTATGGCAGCGCCAGTCCACAAGGCGTCTACGTACATATGTCTGTGGGTAGCACAGCGCAAACATCTTTCTATAGGAGAAAGGCTTTTAGCGCTAATTCTTGTTGTGGTTTTAAAGACATTTCCAAGTCATTTAGAACAGAGGAAAGAGCCGCAGCGAACTTCCCTTCAGACGCCATCTTTGTTGTTTATGAGAAACTGAGCATTGCGGTGTGTGACGTTCGTTGCTCAGCGCTGATTGGCTCGGTGAGAACTCTCAGGGGGTGGGGTTATTTGAATGGGAGCGTTACCAGACTAGCTCTCTGTGTAGAATAGACAGAGGGCGAGTCTGGCAGGCCAGGCTACCGCCATGATCAGGGCCAGTGCTAGCCATTTGGGTGCCCTATGAACAAATGCCTGGGACAGAGAACCGAGCCTGCCCGTCCCATCAGCAGCGGGTGAAGTGCATTGCTCCCCCCGGTGCCTCTGTTGGGCCAGAGCGGGCGTGACAGAGGCACATCAACTTAGATTAGACAGATGGGATTTTGTGTGTGAAATAACGCCAGTTTAACGGTCCTCTCTGTGTTGTTTGTGTGCATGGTGTCCAGTAGCTGATATTATAATTAATTTAATTTTTTTCATAAACCTGATTGCTTGGCAATGGTGTCCCCCTGGCCACTCGTTGCCCTACGTAGTGTGCGTGATGCGCGTTTAGGGAACGCCGGCGCCGGCCATGATGCCAACAGAAAAAACAAACTTCTTCTTGTTCTTTTTATTGGCTATTGGTGAACTGAAAATACTAGCCGCTAGCATTACAGCTAACAGCCTTAAAACAGGTATAAGAGCACCCTCTAAATCACCAACCCGCTCCTCAAAACTGTTAAGTGCAGAATCTGGCCAGCAGAGGGCTGCAGAGTGGTGTCGAATATGAAACTGGTCAAGTTTCTAAACCAAGATCAATGTTAAAGCTCTAGTTTAAAGTTTAAAAAAACTATTTAGACATATCAAGACACAAAACTGCTCAGGCCAATGGTAGACCTGCTGAGGGTGGCTAGAACGACCTGCAGAGCAAACTCCTTTTGCTTCTGCTACGGTCTGTCTAGATTTCTAGGCTACATTCCTGCCCTTTCAAAAGCCAAATGATTGGGGTGTATGCGTTCTCTTACAGTCAGTCTCTTAAGATTCATGTTGGTTCATACAAACAATATTTTATAAACCCTTACACTGCTGTCAATTTCACGTCTGACTTACATAGAATTCTTGCATATTAACAAATGTAGACATCAGCATCAGCTAAATCTAGTGCTTCTGGTGCATCAATGGGTTGAGTCTGCTGAAATAAGCACACAAATGAAATTGAATGCAATGTAATGGTTTTTAAATAACATTCTGAATAACTGATAATATAGTTCTGGACACTTGGAAGCTATCTTCTTCAGCATTTTTTCACAGAAACTGATAAAAATTAACAATTTATTTTTAAGGATTTTTATTTTAAACACTTTTCAAATTGAATGCTTCATTTTCTTCCTCAGATTTTGCAACTTCACTTCACATTCAGAGAAAAGGTGAGTAACTGTCTCTTAACACATCTTTTTCATTGGGTTTTGAGTGTCCAATGCAGATTTTCAACAGAATTAGGAATAAAAACACTTGAGAGGCTGAACCTTTGATATGGGGCCACTACCTTATTATTGAACCTAATAAAAGTTTCTTTTTCTTTCCTGCTGAATAGATAGTGATCTTGCAAAAGGTGATTGACACTTTTTAACTTTTCCCATTATGTCTTTTATCTCTAAAATATCAGAAGTCATGTGAATCTATTATCTAATTACTTTATTTTTCCAGATTATGATGCAACATACGACTATGATTACGACCTCAGCTATGTTACCTGTAAGTTTTATTTGGTTTGTAAAAATCTTAAGTTTTTTAGCTGGAAGATTTTTTTTGTGAAATATGTGTCTTAAATTTTCAGTGGAGGATACGGAGGACAGTCAGTCATTTGGTGAGTATCTCAAAGGTTTGTAAATATTACACAGCTGTGCTCCTACAGGTTAAAATAAAGATTTTTTAATATGGTGCAAAAGTTCATTTATGTTGATGATTCAACTTAAAAGGTGAAACTAATCTATGAGATGGACTCATTAGATGCAAAACCACATATTTCAGCCTTTATTTGTTCTAATTGTGATGAATATGGCTACAGCTGACGAAAACTCTGCATTCAAAATCTCAGCCAATTAGAATATTATTAATAGGTTCAATATTCTAGACTCAAAGTGTCACACTCTAATCAGCTGATGAATCCAGAACACCTGCAAAAGGGTTCCTGAGCCTTTAGATGGTCTCTCAGTCTGAGTTGGTTTACTGACATAAATGGACTTTTGCACCATTTTTTTCAGTTTTTCCTGCATATTAGTCTTGTTATTGGTTTTGGTTCTTGGGAGACTGGAGGACTGTCCTTTACCTACATGTCTTGTGCTTTTAGAGCCTCCATCCAGACTGAGTTCTGTGAGGATCTTCTCATCATCAGGTCAGGAGTCATCCTACTGGTTTGTTTGTACCTATTCCACAGTTAGTTCCTGTGTTTATATTTAGTCTCATTATTGTCTGTTGTAGTTGATGGAGATCCTCATTTTGTGGTCCAACTTCCAAAACTGCACGAGAATCTGTGTTTCACAGTTGATGGCAGAGCGACCGATGTTCTCAGGTTATTAGAGGACCCAGAGCAAGGTATGCAAAACAGTAATATTAGTTATTTAGTTTAACATACATTTTTCAATTCTTTTATGTGTTTCTTTTGAAGGTGTGATTGTAGATGGCCATCTGATGGGAGCTCCTTCAAAGCACGGATTAGAAAGCCGTTCTCGAACCTACTTTGACCAGCTCATCATTTCGTTACCCACGGGCGGTTCTGGTGACATCATGATCACAGTGTCACTGGATGCTGTGGTAGTAGAAGGGGAAGGACGCGAAATTCTGCCCACCAATCAGCAGGGATCCGTGAGGAGGCAGGGGGTGGCCATAACCGTTGACAATCATCAGAGCTGCTGGATCGAGTTGGCAAAGGGTGTGAAGTTCCTAGTTTTGTTCCATCACTACAAACACCCCAACTATCTGCAGATGGCTCACTTGGGTTTTTACATCATAGATGGGCAAGGGCTTTCAGAAACAACCCAAGGCCTTCTGGGTAAGCAACCATAATGTTTTCAATGTCATCAAAGCCCCCACCGACCACCTAAACCAGTAACTCACTGGCTGCAGCTCAGAATATGCTAACCTTCTGATGGAATCACGTTAGATTGGTGCAGTTTTATAATGGCTTCTTATTCATTTTGAGAACAAGCTCCTGTCTGTTACTACTGACTATGAGAGGAAACGTATCTTGCACATTTTTTGATTGATTCAAAATTCCAGCAACTTGTTGGAGAGTCCAAGTGATTCACACATGCTGACTGTTTGGAAACTGAATACCATTCACCTGAACTGACCTGATATTTGAAGGTAGTCACACTAGTTTAATTTCAAAGCAAGTTTGTTTTCACAGGATAAAGAGACATAATCCAAATAAAATGTTTTTGTGTCTAGGAATATGATTATTAGTGAGTTTTTAATTCACGTGTGATTGCACATGAATTTCTTTTGTATCTTAACAAACTCTTAGTTGTTATGAAAGATGCTGGATGATGTGCATTCCTCCAAGAAAGGATAGACATTTAATTAGCATGGCTGTCTGATGCTTTCTCAGGTGATTTAAGCTGATCGGGCTGCTTAATTTTCTCAGTCTCACCAGGACATGGTTGTGTTTGAACCCAACCAGTTAGGTTTGTTGTCCACTAGCCAAGCAGGAAGTGCAAAAAGTAAACAGCATTTGAAATATATAGTGTTAATGTAAATGCATCAGATTATAATTTGAGATGTTTCTTTCTTATGCCGCTGCAGCTGCTAAAGCACAGCAGACAAATGTAGTAAGGGATACCAGTCTTTGTGGATTGTCTTTCTGCAAGTTAAACTGGTTTAAAACCAGTCACTGAGCTTGTAACAATTAGAGAGTGCAAAAGGTGTATCTCTCTGGGATTTCTCTAAAGGAGTTCCCAAAAGTGGCATGAAATTAAGGATCTACAATAACCTACATTGTTCAGTGAGTCAGATTAAATCACTGCTGCTCTTTGTCTGCCTACAGGTCAGTTTCAGTACGCTGACATGAGGGTGGCGGCGGTGAAGAATCCTCTGGATGGAGGAGCTCAGAGACTCAAGGAGGACATCATAGCGAGAGGCATCCTGACATGGGGATCAGAGCAGATGCCGGTAACCCTGCAGGATAAGACGCTGAAAGACTCGTTGCAAAAGCGCCACCTGGGCAGATGTTGGGTGGTGCCCAAGGCAGAGGTGGAGAGACTGCTGGGTCATTCCTATGAGAGCTACGTAGTGAATCGTGTGTAACTCTAGCTGATTCTGCTCCACCCTTTGGTCTCTCCTCAGCACAGCTCAGGTCACAGCAGTTTATCAGTTATAGAAGAATGAAGCTGAACTGGGATTCCTCTGAGCTACAAGGACACTTCCCAGTCAGGGAAATGGTTCTAAAATAAGAAGAAAGGGTGTGATGGGCTGGAGAGAAACAAGAAGTTAAAGGAATACTGAAGATGATCCAATAAAGGACTGATTGATGCTTTCACAACATCTGGACTTCTCTGTATGTTGGTGTTGTGGAACCTGAATCAGAACAACAACACCAAGTGTCTGGATTTAAATCAAAATGTCCAAAATACACCTGAACATGTTCTTTTATTTTTATTTTTCTATAACAACCAAGAGTTCTGGAATACCTTTCACTGGGTCAACTAAAAAAGAAGACGAGAAGACGTGCTGTCTTTGTTCCTGTAGTAGCATTAATCACAAAAGTTTAACTCACAGAACTTCCTTCAACCTTTCAGAATAAGAGTCTCAAACCTTCACAGGTGCCTCAAACACACAGAAAACAGCTGAAGCTCATAAAAATACATTAATATTGTTATTCTCCAGTAAAAGTCTTGTTGCAGTTTTAAATAAGTTCTTTACAGGTTCTGTTCAGCTTCAGAACATATGAGGCATTATGGGTATTGTAGCACTTGTGATGATTTAAAATCTGATTTCTTTCCCTTTAAAGCGTGAAATATAAAAACACACAATCTAGTTTTAAAAGTTGAATTATTTATTTTATGTTAATATAAGAACTATATAATAAGCAGTTTCATTTTGTTATATATTTACATATAACAATAATAAATAATAACTGCCACCCATAGCTCCTCCACCAGAGGGCAGTACCCATGCAGAAGAACGGGTATGGCAGGTTTATGATGAAGGTACTAACCCTGATGCTCCATCAGGATGTGTTAAGAGGTTTGATGCTCATTTGTGACAATAGTCTTGGATTTAACTCAAAATAATACATATTACATTTCTACTATATCCTGGAAATGTAACTTTATTGACTTTTTTTATCAACACTGACATCATTCTGGAAATATTTTGACTTCTCAACGTTTTAACTTAAATTTGACCATTTTAACGTTACTGTAAAGTCTTGGTTATGATTCCCTCATTTCTTATTCTGCATTTTATTCCATGCAGGCCTTTGAGCTTCCTTGCACACCGTCTCTGTTATTTATCAGAAAAATCGTAAATTTCGTTCTGAGGTCATTTATTATGTTCCCACATCATAATAAAGGGTAATTATTAAACATTTATCACTCTGTAAGTTTGAGATTAAGTGTATATAAAATATTAAAAGTGTGTATAAAGTAAAAGTGCTTTGCATTAGTTCCATCCATCGTCTTCCACTTATCTGGAGTCAGGTCGCGAGGGCAGCAGCCTAAGGAGAGAGGCCCAGACTTCCCTCTCCCCAGCCACTTGGGCCAGCTCTTCTGGGGGATCCCAAGGCGTTCCCAGGCCAGCCGAGAGACATAATCCCTCCAGCGTGTCCTGGGTTTTCCTTTAGGTCTCCTCCTGGTTGGACGTGCCCGGAAAACCTCACCAGGGAGGCGTCCAGGAGGCATCCTAACTAGATGCCCGAGCCACCTCAACTGGCTCCTCTCGATGTGGAGGAGCAGCTTTCCATTAGATGCATTCTTAAAAACACACACACACGTCAGTCTTTTCAGGTTTGTCATGTGCTTGTTTATTTTCTATCATTTCATTCATATTTTAATTCATTTTAATTGTTACACAAGACATTAGGCATTGTTCACATACTAGTGATCAAACAAGGACAGTTAAAGTTTTCTACTACTCAGCCTGGACTACGTCTTTTGTCATTTTGAGGGGATGTTGTCGATAGTGGTTTCAAAGGCCATACTGGATGAAAATCAAACAGTAGAACCACACACAAGGCTTTTGTTTTCAGTGACTTAAAAAAGGAGAGGACAGCATCGGATGAAGGGGTTCAAACATATCTAGGATCTGGAAGGTAAACAATATTCCAGTTTTCATGGGATCGTGTTTCCAGGTTGATCAGGCGTGATGTTTAGCTCCACTGCTGCTCTTATCCTTCAGCGAAAACCCGATTCTGAACATTTAAATCATGGAATGACGGCAGAATAAGGTAAACCTAACACATGACACAGCAAATAAACAACAAAGTAATTCTGATGTGCATCAATTTTCTTCATTTGACAACAAAACTAACAGCGTAGCATATTCAGCATTTGACGTAAACTTTTCAACGATACGTCAGCGCAAAGTTAAATAAATAGATCATAAGGATAAGACACAGCAACACCCCAAACATGACACGCGCTTGTTTAGAGTTCCTAAAAGATCCGACGAGGTGGGAAAAGTGAAATGAAGCTGCTTCTAAAGCAAACAATAGCAGTATCTGGTCTGTTTTCCTCCTTTTAAGCTCTAAATGTGTGCTGCAGATAAAAGAGGTATTGTCTCCACTCAGGTGTATGATAACAGAAAATACCCCTCTTCAGGAGTCGGTCAGCTCCTCACTCACAGCTGGGGTGAACGTTTTATGTTGTCAGCAGCTTTGCCAAGAACAGAAACACCGTTTTTGGCACAAGACTGACGTGTTGGTTAAAATAAAGCAGTCATTTTTCTTTAGAAGCCCAAATAAATAGAGCCCAAATAAAGGCTAAAACCAAATAAAAGCATGTTGCTCTGCTGTGAAAGGGCTGCACTGGGAACGTGGCTTCATTTATTCGCTAAGTCCTTGAATTAGGGGAGGTTCCAGCTTCTCCTTCTGCTTCACATCTACAAGGATTAGGTCCCATGAGTAATGACACACATTACTCAACAAACACACAACAACAAACACAAGGGCTCAAACGTCCGAGACACAGTCTGGAGCTTTCACTGTGAGCTGAAATTTCAGTCTTCGTCCTTGTTCCATATGAAAAAAACTTCAACAGTCCTCACGTACGTTCCTTCCACCAAGCTACACTTCCTTCATATTCACGACGTGTTCTAGTGGGCTTCACAGGAAGCCACACCCACCCGCTCCGACCCTCTGCTGCTCCCCACGCTCCCTTTTATAAGCCACGCTTGAAGACCAGTTTAAAACAGCTGCTCTGTAAACTTCATAACTTCAGCCAGTGAAACCCGTTACATAGAAATAAAACTCTTCAATAATTTAACAAGTTAGAAAGTAAACTATTCAGTTTCAAAACTGACATTACACAACTGAGATAAACAAAAGAAACTAGTGTTTTTATTTATTTTTTGTTTGTTTTTGTGTGTGTGTGTGTGTGTGTGTGTGTGTGTGTGTGTGTGTGTGTGTGTGTGTGTGTGTGTGTGTGTATGGGGTGACAGTTAATAGCCACTGGTTAGCTTGCCTGCTAGCACGGGGAACACGACAGCGTTGCAAAGTGAGTGCCATCAGCTGACAGAACAGCTCATTTACGTGTCACCTTTGATTACAGATATTTGCCCGACAAAATTTGCCAAAAGGAGCAGCGTCTATTGAAGTAACGCAGGTAACAGACCAGGTGAGAGAGAGAGAGGTGAAAGCAGGGCTGACAGGAGTGGTGTGTGTGGAATGATCCAGCCTTTTCACTATATGTACAACTCTATCATGTCTAAAAATGCTTGCATGCTGACTGAAGGTGTTCCCTTCAGATGACTCTATCCTACAGATCTCACGTCGGAGCTCAGACTTCTCAACGCCATCAGCTGATGTCTGACGGGGAACACCGTGATGAAAGGAATGAAACAGCCAGAAATCTGTAACAAGTAATAAAATCACCCCTAATGCTAAATACATGATTATACTGCTAAGTCTACCATGAAATGAAACAGCATATCAACCCTGCTTTACAGTGACAGAAAGAGAGTGTCTGAAATGTGTGTGTGTGTGTGTGTGAGTGTTCCAGTGTGTAGAGAGAAAGAGAGAGAGACAAAGGTAAACAGAGGGTTCAGACCAACTACAGCGACCCAAGAACCCATGGCTCCTTATCGCCTCAGTTAGCTTGTCTGACTCTGCCTTCCTCCCTTAGAAGCCCCTCCAACCCTGTCCCCCTCCCTCTCACTGCTCATCCTCCCCAAACACGTCGTTCTGTTTGCGTTTCATGTTCTCAAAGTCAAAGTCGCTGCCGGTCATACGTTTGTAGATGTCCTTGATGTCGTTGCAGGTGGTCTCGAAGTGAGTTGTGGCATCGTAGGACCTCGAGGCGAAGACCTGAAGAAGAGAGGGGCGGGACGGAGAATCTCACTGCTCTGTGAGCTGAGGCTGTTACTCTAACATTTACTCACACTAGAGCTGGGATTTAAAAACAAACTCACTTAAAATGATCTGAACCTTCATTTTAACAAGATGGAGCCACAAAGGGCTAAATTAGTAGAAGATTTCACAGTAAAAAGTTGTAGCGACACTTCTGTAGAACATCTCATATCTGCTATGAATCATGGAGACATATGTATTTTAGTTTCAATGTTATTTAAAAATCATCTTACCTGGCTCTCAGTACCGTCATCTGTGGGTTCATAAAGATCACTAATCGCCACAAACCTGCAGAAAATAAAATAGAAATTAAAAATGCTGTTTTAGATCGCATTAATTGGGATTAACAGCCTGTTGTTTGTTATCATGTTTTAGAGCTCAGATGAACCCGGTGCTGACTTTTGGTCAATGGGCTCCAGCAGCTCCAGAGCCGGCTCGATCTCAGTCTCTGGTTCACCGGTCTCCACTGTGGTGCTGGCGATGGCGATGTACTTGCCCTGGGCCGCCACGTTGTGAGCGTAGGAGATCATGCACACATAGATGTCTGGAGATTCAGCCAAAAAGTTGTCAAAGGCAGAAAAAAGTGTTAAATCAGAGTTATATTAGGGTCCAAATGAAGTAAATTCATGCTGGAAAACCTTCTTGGACGTTGAATAACTAGGTGGTGGGCAAGAACCATCCTTACAGAGTGAGTAACACCTAAATCAACTTTGTTTTGCTGATAACCTGTATAGATGAGTGTCTAATAGTGCGTATGTATATGTATGTATACATCTGATGGCTGTAGAGCTGCAGGGTGACGTCGGTACCGTACTACTGGCTGCGCTGCACTGGACTCCAGCTCAGTCTCAGCCACACCTCCACCTGACGCAACCACTCACCTGCCGATATGAAACGTTACGGCTCGGAGCCGCTCACCTCTTAAAAAAAACGTCCTCCTCCCCACTTTCTTCTAGCGATCGAGGCGGACAGGAAATCCTCCAGCCTGATGCGGTTTCTGAGTCTGCTTATTCTCCTGAGCGGTGTGTGTGTGTGTGTGTGTGCAAGTGTGCGCCAGGCGACACCTCCTTTAGGAGCATTTGTCTAACAGGAAGTGTGGGTGTAATAAGTCTCCACCTGTGGACTCACCCTTTAAAGCCGTCCTTTGCCTGTGGTCTTCTACATATGGCAGAACTTATAAATACAAGCAAGTGAGTGTAAACACAGGTTGCCCATGTGATATCAGAGTATTTGTGTCACAGGAAGTGACGTTGCAAACCCATAAAACCCCGGTTGTTTACGTCCACAAGCTAATGCTGACATCGGAGAATTTGCAAATCTTCACTTTGGCATATATGGCATATATCTTCACTTTCGTGTGGATGACAGGCCAAACCATAGACAAATATCTTTGTTTTGTGGAATACCCGGCTATGTGTGTACAGTGTCCAACAGCTGATTTAAGCAAAATCATGATAATAATAAAAACTTCAGCTATGAAGTTTGATTCTAACAGTGATGATATGCTAGGGTTCACTAGCTAACAAATATGGAGAAATATGTATTTCTCACCTGTGACAACAGTGAGATTCTCTTAACAACAGAAGTCACATGTTTGTAACCAGTTTTACTATTCTGACTTTAATCATCCGTTTAAAACCTGTTTATAAGTTAAAGGTGTTGATGATGCGCACCTGAGTTACGGTTGACCTGATTCTGAGGAATGATGATCTGACAGGAGTTGGCGTCATTGGTGTTTTTTATGGGGTGGCTGAGGATGCAGATGACACGGATCACCTGACCCACCTTACGAACGCGGTCCGAGATGTAGCTGGGGTCACAGATGAGCTGCTTACAGCGAGCCACCTGCAGACGAAAGGAGACACAGAAAGACCACATGGATCACACCCTTTAGAGAACAATAAACAGAAAATTTGCTACAACTAGAGCTGGGCGATAATATGATAGCAATATACAGTCAGGTGCATAAATATTGGGACATTGACACAATTCTAACATTTTTGGCTCTATACACCACCACAATGGATTTGAAATGAAACAAACACGATGTGCTCTAACTGCAGACTGTCAGCTTTAATTTGAGGGTATTTACATCCAAATCAGGTGAACAGTGTAGGAATTACAGCAGTTTGCATATGTGCCTCCCACTTGGGACCAAAAGTAATGGAACAGAATAATAATCATAAATCAAACCTTCACTTTTTAATACTTTGTTGCAAATTCTTTGCAGTCAATTCCAGCCTGAAGTCTGGAACGCATTGACATCACCAGACGCTGGGTTTCATCCCTGGTGATGCTCTGCCAGGCCTCTACTGCAACTGTCTTCAGTTCCTGCTTGTTCTTGGAGCATTTTCCCTTCAGTTTTGTCTTCAGCAAGTGAAATGCATGTTCAATCGGATTCAGGTCAGGTGATTGACTTGGCCGTTGCATAACATTCCACTTCTTTGCCTTAAATAACTCTTGCTTTGGGTCATTGTCCATCTGCACTGTAAAGTGCCGACCAATGAGTTCTGAAGCTTTTGGCTGAATATGAACAGAGAAAATTGCCCGAAACACTTCAGAATCCATCCTGCTGCTTTTGTCAGCAGTCACATCATCAATAAATAAATACAATAGAACCAGTTCCACTGGCAGCCATTCGTGCCCACGCCATGACACTACCACCATGTTTCACTGATGAGGTGGTATGCTAGGATCATGAGCAGTTCCTTTCCTTCTCCACACTCTTCTCTTCCCATCACTCTGGTACAAGTTGATCTTGGTCTCATCTGTCCATAGGATGTTGTTCCAGAACTGTGAAGGCTTGTTTAGATGATGTTTAACCCTCTGTATGCACTCTGGTGAAGTCTTCTGTTGATTGTTGACTTTGACACACATACACCTCCTGGAGAGTGTTTCAGGCAATATTATCTGCCCATATTCAACCAAATGCTTCAGAACTCAGAATGTATTTGGATGTAAATACCCTCAAATTAAAGCTGACGGTCTGCAGTTATAGCACATCATGTTTGTTTCATTTCAAATCCATTGTGGTGGTGTCTAGAGCCAAAAATGTTAGAATTGTGTCGATGTCCTAATATTTATGGACCTGACTGTGTATCTCAGAATAATTTTCCTCAACAGCAATATCAGAACTGGGGGATATAAACCTTCAATATAGAGAACATAAGAATAGCCAATAATGATAAGAGTTGTTCCACGTTGGACTGATCATGAGGCTGGAACCACCCACACAGCGCAGGAGCAGCCGGACGCTCTAACGTAAACAAGCAAATCTTTCAATGCTTATTTTATTTATTTGACATCAATAGAATATTTCCATTTTAATTCTGTTCTTCTGTAATCCTTGAAGGTTTTAGCTTAAAATAGACATTTTTTGTTTATCCAAAACAGCTGTTTGATGACATGTTTATCTTTTATAAATAAATACCTAAATCAGATATAACCTGACTTCTTCAAATCTCACTTTGAAAACATTGAAGATTAACATAAATAATGATTTTGCTTATATTGTGATATATCGATATTCACTGATATGAAAATTATTATCGTGAGAGGAACTTTTTGCCACATCGCCCAGTCCTAGCTACAGCTGTGTTAGCCTTGCATTTATTTCAACGGTGACGCAGCGGGGGCTTACCTCGCCCTCAGACTTGACTCCAACCACTTTTCCACCCTCCATCACGATCTCATCCACTGGCTTGTTCAGCATGTACGTTCCTCCATAGATTGCACTCAACCTAAAAGTGAATAGGACCTGCTCCATCATAAAGGATTTTTACCTTTAAATAAACTTTTTAAAATATCCTGAAAGTCAGAACAGAACAGAAAACCTGGCAAATCCCTGCGGAAGTTCTCCCAAACCATAGAGGGGGTACAGGTAGGGGCTCTTGCCGTAACGTGCCAGGGATTCACTGTACAGTTTGATACGGTTGATCGTTTCCAAACAGGGAACATCAAGATACCTAAAGGTAAAATCATTCAGTCAAATGAAGCTCTGAAATAACTGTTGATGAGTCGTTTTCTGAAATCCTTACTCATCTGTGCGGTAGAGGGCCAAGGCGTGGCCGGTGAAGTCGATGACATCTTGGCCCAGGTCAAACTTCTTGTAAACATCCCTCATCATTGTGGTTTTAGGGTCCACGCCCTCAAAGGTCTTGGGGTCATTCTCATCGAAGTTGGCCACAAAGATTAAAAACTTCCGGAACCTTCGCTTTTCAAACATTCCCATCAGATCTGGAAGTTGAAATAAAAACGTATAGAGTCCCACAAACCAGTGTGTTGGTATTTCCCCATTAGCTCAGATGTGTTGGGAAATCTTACTTGAAGCTAATGCCTCGGTTTCAGTTGACGGCACCTTGTAGATCTTTCCTCCTTTGTAGACGAAGCTTCCCTCCACAACTTTAAAGTCCAAGTACCGTGTCACTTCTGTGTACAGCAGCATCTTCACAAGCTGACCTAAAATCACAAAAGTGGTCTCAATCGCATCTTTTTGACTGAGATAGAAATCTTTTTTTAACAGTTTGACCAGTTAACATTAAACTCTCAACCAGCCTTTCCATTAGATGCGTAAGCGCCGTGTAACGTAATAGACACGTTTGAGCTAGGAGCTCCCTTCCCACCGGGAGTGTTTCAGATGGAAAATGGCAGCAAAAGCGTTCCACACAGCGGGTCCTGTGAGGTCATGAAAGAATTGCAACACCACGCGTGATTTCAGTAGTTCATACGATAACAAGCAAGGAGAAAGATGACAGCGTGTATCCAATAAGGTCTGTGGTAGGGATGCACCGATCTACTTTTTTTACATTCGATACCGATATCAGAAGTTTAGTATGGGTCGATATCGATCCGATAGCCCCCGCACCGTGAGAACAAACATCACGTGTCTAAAGCGGATCTTAATCCGTGTATGTCACACGTCATGTGATCAGGAAGCAGAAAATGAATGGATTAGGAGTTTGTTTTGGGCCGCTGCTGTGAAATAAACGATGCGCCAACTGGAAATGCTTCTGGAGCGGCGCTTGGGCACCAGGTTGTGAACGAACGGATAAAGCTAGAAATACGGCGATTCTTCCTGATGTAAGAAGTGAGTCTACTCTTTCTTTTGGTAGTTTTGGCGTTTACATGATCATAGAGCACAATGTTCTGTGACTCTTCAAAAAACAGTAAAAATGCTCAAAACGCTGGCAGTCAGGGGCTTTCTGATCAGAAAACGCCTGGCAGTTAATGAGTTAAGCAACTGTAAATCTGCATGTGACTTTTATTTTGAAAGTTTCCAGATGTTTTACGCTGCTTTGGTGTTTGACTTCCTGTCTAGCCCGGTCTGGACTGCGGAGTTTGATGCATTCTGGAAGCGTGGTGCGTAAAAAAATACACTCCAGGTGTAAGCGACGTGTCCCTACACATCTGGGACACTTCCAAAACGCTTTGCAGCCAACAGAAAATGTGCCCATCCACTATTACAGCAGCTAACTGCTGCGTGCTATGTTTCACTGATGCTTACGCGTCCAGTGGAAAGGCCTGGTTAGCTTGAGTTGAGCTTTAACCCCTTTCTTTTTAAAATAATCTTTCATGACATTATAACACCTCTAACTGATTATCTAACACTGACCATTGGCCATGAGAAACTTGGGGATGAGGTCAACGTTCCAGTCCCTTCCTCTGCCCATGGACTCTTGTGGGCTATCTGAGAGACTGAAGCGCTTGTAAAGCTGCAAGAATGGACAGGGAGAACATGCATCAACAGGAAGTCTAACAGGCTCACACAATCAGATGGATAAATCCCAATAAAGCATCTGCAGCTGATGCTACTGGGAGTAAACAGAGAGCGGATGAAGGAGAAAAATGGTATTGATTAGTTTTTACAGATCCCCAAACCTCCATACCTCCTCCAGGGGGGTAATAGAAGAGCTCTCCCCTCCATAGTATGGGTTCCTGTCCATGTGCAGAACCTTCTTCCCATTCACAGACATGATCCCAGACAGAATGCATTCCTACATAAGACAAGATTTAAACATCAGTGCATAATCTCTGAAAACTAAAGATGAGCAATGATGCCTAAGAATCTGTTTTATTTAACAAGAGAGAGAAAGATTTTATATAAAGAAATGGTGGTGTTTAGGGCTGCACGATATTAGGAAAACCTGCGATATGCGATAACAATGCTTAATATTGCGATATCAATATTACTTGCGATAAATGAACAAACACTTAAATCTGAAGTTTTTGTATATATATTTTAGACACACCACTCAGTGTTAATATAGTAACAAAATGAAATCATGCAAGTTTACATTACAAAATTAGCATGATCTGTTTCAATATTTTTGTAAACAATAATCATTCAAATATGTTGGAGCGATTTAAAACAATAGGACATTTACAGAGCTAAACGGATATGTTTACTCCCGTAGCACTTACTGACTACTTCCCTTATTTCCTTGTACCGCTTTGATGGTTTCTCATAAGGAGTTCCACCCATGGGCATCTGCTGGGCTGTTGTGATCTTACGTCAGAGACTTTGGGTTTGCTAACGCTAGCTTTCTAGAGCCCAGTATATAGATCTTTATGGTTGCATTGGAGGTGACAACGGAGATTTGTTGTGTTTCCCCTCATGGTTGCCACAAGTGTTTGACATGTCTTGCAAAGTGTTTTTTGAACACAAGTACTTTGAAATAATAGCCATGCTGTTGGAATTATGAGTTCTTTCTCGCTAACATTTTCCGCACACGTCTCACCCTCAGTCATTGTGACCATAGATATCATATATATCACTAGACGCCTTACACGCGCTGTTCGTCGATTGGACGAACGTCCTTACGCGGTGGCCATCTTACCTCGGACAGCTGCCCCCTTTCGTAACATTGGTGTCAATGGTGAATGTACTATTTAAATAACTCTAACTTGCTCAATTTTCAACCAAATTTCAAACGGTTTGATTTGTTATAAACGCAAGAGATGTGGCTGTAAAATATGACGGATTTGGCCCATTAATTTAAAAATGTGAAAGTATGTCCTATCAAGCCTATGTGTCATAAGGTTTGTAATAAGGCAACCCGCTTGTAAATCCGTTAATATTTCATCGAGTTATGAGTGTTTTTGATTAAGTTGTTCAATCACCTTCCATCTGCTACCATTGAGAACGGAACGTAAGCTGTCCGAGGTAAGATGGCCGCCATGTATGGACGCTGTCGACTCCCAGTTAAGGCATCTAGTGATATATATATATCTATGATTGTGACGCTCTCTAAGCTAACTCAGGTGTTTGCTAGCCATCCAAATGAAGTGCCGTCCACCTAGGCACCAAGGCATCTAACCTATAAGAACCCAACCGATTGGCCAAATGGGTGAAGGGCTCTATTTGATTTGTCAAAAACTTCATGCTTCCATTTGATTGACAAAATGCATTATGTGTAGCAAAAATCTGAGATGACCATTAATTGCGATATTTTTCTGTTCTTTGCGATATGCCTATTGTGCATGCTGATATTGCGATAACAATAAATTTGCGATATATTGTGCAGCCCTAGTGGAGTTAGAGCCATTTTGCTTAAAGAAAACATGGAATGCAATCCCACACAACCAGTTAGTGCTCGTTTTATGTGTTGTAAACGACTCTACAAGCTAATAACAGTTCAGATTTTAGCTAAATATTTGTAAACAAAAAACAACTGAGTTGAAGGTATTCTTGTGTTGGTTAGGGTAGATTAGCTGTGGCTGACATCTTCAACTCAACTGACTCCAAAAGCTAACAAGTTGTAGGTCAGCATCTGATGATAAATGACTGACTTTCCTTAAATTCAACCACTGGTTTATGAGATATTTACAGATAGGCTTGACAATAACTATGGGTAATGTAATAATAATAATAATAATAATTCATCGAACTTATATAGCGCTTTGTTAGGACACTCAAAGACGCTGCATGCACTCACACATTCACACACTGCTGATGATGGTAAGCTACTGAGTAGCCACAGCCGCCCTGGGGCAGTTTGACAGAGGCGAGGCTGCATCATTGCGCCATCGGCCCCTCTGACCACCACCAACAGTAATAGTAATAGTTTTATGCTAATTTGTGCCACAATGTGCGGCAGTCAGAGTTGGGTCTGCCCTGCACAATTCTAGAACATGCAACTGTGACAATATAGCTGAATGTTGCAATGACAAGATCTGTTGTGTTAAAGTCCTTTTCTCCTCACTCCTCCCTTCATGCTCCATCACCACAGTGTTCAAATCTTACCTAGCTGTTGCATGTACTCATATGTTTCTCCTAGTTTATTAGTTATGTTATGCTTAAAAGGGACCATAATTGGGAGTAAGTGAGTCAGCAGGACTTTCAGCCCCAAATTCCAAGTGCCCAGAAAAAAGAGCATGGCTACACCTGTAATCAGGATACTTTGGCTTCACTTTTCAACAACAGGAGGCAGCGATGAATGTTCTACCTTTATGCTGCTGCATTAATAGTGAACACATGAAAATTTTGATGATGATCAATTTTCGATCTATATTGTGCAGCCCTACCAAGACTACTCTCAGCTGTTATTACATCAAATTGCATCTCAATGCCTGCAAAACTGACCTAAATACAGGGATGTTTGTGTTGACTCTGGTCACAGCTGTGGTGGCCATCACAAATTGAGTTATCGCCAAAGGTTTATCAGTGGTGGTGGTCAAAGGGACCGGCGGCGCCTGTGTTCGGCAGCCTCACCTCTGTCAGTGCGCCCCAGGGCAGCTGTGGTTACAATGTAGCTCATCATCACCAGCGTGTGAATGTGTGTGACTGGATGAATGATACACTGCAGAGCTTTGGAGTCCTCTGACTCTTACTTCATCAGTTGAAAATAATTTATTTTCTCTCTTCTGTAATTTTTAGCTTTTATTTCCTCACATGCACATTTGCACACTGACCGCACAAGTGTTTCAAATTATTGGTCTATAAACTATTAGCTATAGACAGAAAAATCTGACAGAAATAGAATGAAATAAGGGGTTGGGAGGCTCTGACAGGGACCGAGGGAGCGGTATGCGCATGCGTAAAACGCATGTTACACTACACACGCAACAACAACAACAATAATAACAATAATAATAATAATAATAATAATAGTTATTATTATCATTTGTGCTTAAATAAAGACAAATAAACAGGACAGTAGACGGATCTTTCATAACTTGTTTGAAACCATAATGTCAGATTTTACGGATGCGCCTGCGAACAAAAAAATTACGCGTAAATGCCGCAATCACAAGCGTCCCTAGCGCATTTCTGCCGCACTGGGTGTGTTGAGTGAAAGTAGTTGCGGCGAAAGTGGTTTCCTTGAATGAATAGCAGTGCTGAGGCCTGCGCCACCTCAGGATGGAGGCCTGCATGCAAAGAGGACCATGACACACGGAGGGGTTACGCCTAAAAGATGCTACAGGGTGTAACACAACACTGAGTGCGCCGGTCTGCGTCTGGGAAAACAAAAAATAACAGCCACTACAGGAGAAACTAGGGCTGTGCGCGATACGAAAGAAGATAATTGCTATAATTTTATTCTGTGACCTTAATTTTCTCATATTAACAGTCATAAAATACTGGAGGAGTTTTTCACTGCAGGTTTGGAGAGGCGACAGACCGCTGCAGGCCTGCGCTCGTGTAAAACAATCATCCAAGACTTCCACACACTCGCTTTTTATTCTGTCTCTGAAGAGAACAAACGCAGCTTGACTACTTACTGTGAGTCCGGTACCCAAAACGATCACATCATATTCCTCATCCATGTTGTCTCACCGCCTCTCCCGTGTCTCGCCCTCTTTTTGCCTTGAGAAATAAAAGAAGGAAGGAACGCCAGTGACTCCAAAACAAGCAAGAGTCTGTGTGTCTCAGCACGCCCGCGTTAAACGTCTCCTTAAAGTGAGATGTTATTCATTAATAACCAGTCATGTATAACCAATGGGAAATATCGTCCACACAGACTGTCACCGGCGAGGACGACCAAAGATGGCCCTGGTCGCGGAGCAGTCCAGAACAATGTCGGTGCGCGACATCAAATAGTGCGCATCCTCTTCCCTTTCTTCCCACATCACAACTGAGAAGCTTTCCGCGTGGGGGAGGGTAACGGGGAGTTTTCATTAAACATGCAGCATTCTCCTTTTACTCCACAGTGACTATCAAGCATTCATCCTGGATTTTTGCATTTGACTAAAGTGTCTCCACTTGTCCATCCCTCCTTCCAGTTGTAGGAGCAGCGTTGCGTGGATGCAGGGAGTGGTATCCCTCCGCCGCCACAGCTGTGGATGTGAGCTGCTGAACGGAAAGCAGAAGCACACAGGCCTGGCAGATACAGTTACCTGCTTTTGTTGTGCTTCTCTAACTCGTGTTATTTGCGACAATGAGACATTTAAACAGAAACATTTTGAGACATGGCCGGACCCTGTCAGCACCGTGGACAGTTACCCCCCCCCACACACACACACACACACGCGCGCGCGCGCACAAACTCTTTCTAAGTAAGCGCACAGGTGTGGCATACTCAAAAATGTGATTAGAGAAATTAGCTTTGCAATTAACGTGAAGATTGTAGTCGTTGAAATAAACTAGGAAACAAATCCACCTGGAGGTTTTTAGGATTCTAAACAAACAAACAAACACAAATAAGTTCCAATAAATATCTAAAGGGATTTGTGAGAATAAACCAAAGACTGTATATATAAGAGAATAAACATGTGCCTATGGTTGTGGGCAGGTCAGGTTTTCACGAAAGAAGCAGGAAGTCCTTCCTTCAGCATTAGCCACATGACTGTCAGCTGCTTCGGGTCACGTGATCGCCATTAGCGGAAAAGCTGAGGAAAAATGTCAGGCTCGATGTGTCGCTGTCGAGGACAACTCTTGTGTTTTCTTTTGTTTTTGGCTACCTGCTTAGCTCCGGGGAGCTCCACGGCACAAGTCCCACTTCTTATGTGGTCTAGTGACAGGTAACATTTGTTTTATTTGTGTTTTGTATCTTTACCGAGACTCAGACTTCTTGGTCTGCCGTTCATGCTAATGCTAACACTTTGTAGCTTCGTGGATTTTGACAAACCAGCAATCTTAGTTTGAGAAGCATCAATAGATCAGCGACTAAATGTAGTCTTTGTTCTTAGAGAAAACATCAAAGTACTTAGTTTTTGGGTTAGTTTGTTAGGCGGACACTAAGCTAGTATTAATCAGCTGTTTTTGTTGTAGGTACAGCTAGTGTTCTGTTTTGGTGGGTAAAAGTTATGATCAATGACATGAATAAGAACTCTTATGTAAGTAAGTTTAAATAAAAATAAACAACAATAGCAGATGTGTTGCAAAAAAACGTATTTGACGATTGCACGAAGTATTTTTAAGCGGCTGATGATGTATTTCTCATATGTTTTTATTTTTGAAGTTTGCTCCCCCTGGCCACATCCACGGCTGGTCACATCACATCCTATGGAGAGTTGACCGCTTATCTCAGCTCCGTGTTTGGCTCCGGCCCACACACTGTGCTCCTGTTCCTGCAGGACAAGGTCAGTGGATGGCACATGACATCCTCCTTTCTGTTTGGTTGTAAACTTTGACTAAAATAGGCTGGAAACGGTCAGTCATTGGGAGAGGGAGTCGCTCCCACGTGACTTCTCGTTCTCCTGTACTTCCCATTTCCAAGTTCCCCACTTGCATTGTGTTCAGCAGCAGATCGTTTCTTTATTAGAGCTGCTACTAACAACTTATTTTATATAAATTATTCTGTTGACTAAATATTTAAATGATACTTCAAAAACTGATATAAACACATGTTCTGACTTGAACTGGATATGGCTCCTTTCTGCCATGAAGAATTATATATTGTATGTATTATTTTTTAGACTGATAGGAATGTTATTCACTCATCTGTTAATGTTGTCTACCCCAATTAAATTTTCCTGAAATAGGAATAAGTAATATGTATGCATTAAGAACAAAAACCTGCACAACACACAAACTCAGAATTATCCAATCAAACTTAGCCACAGACACTGGAATGAAATGTCCTTCAAACCGTTTATCATTAGAAAATGCAGCACAAAGACAAATGTATGGATTCCTAGTGCATTTAAAAGCCCGAGTGTTTCCCTTTCAGATGCCCTCTTAGATTGTTTCTGCTTTGTCGAGAAAAATAAATCTTAGAGTGAACAAACTGCTGATTCTTGACTAATATCAAGAAGCATTATACTTAAAATTCATTGTTTCTAATAACAAAACTTTGGGGCTTTTTTTGTTTGATCCTGAGTCACGAGAGACCTCAACTTTATTTGCTACGATCGTTTTGAAACCGCTGCTGAGATTGAGCTGACTAATAACTGGACTTGAGTAAATACGGTGTCCTTATTTTGTTGCTGAAATCACCAAGTTACAATATTAATGCAATACAGAACAAACTGGAGTTCAGGAGCACAAAGGGGTTTCATTTTATTATACTGCTATTGCAATTCTCCTGCTTCAGCTTTAATCTGAAACAGAGAAAAATAAATCTTCAAAACTTTTATTTTTTCCTGACTGACCCTAATACGCCAACATTATACTTCTTCTGTTTTCTGATATCTAAATATATTTCTATATTTATTTGTCTATTTATATTCCCAGTTAAGCAAAGATGACTTCACCCTCTATGGAGGAGTGTTTGGAAACAAACAGGACAGTGCTTTCAAAAACCTTGAGGTAGGTTTTATATTAGGCAATTATCATGAGCCGCCTAAATTTTCCGAAAAACAAAAGCAACAAGAAAAGATAAAGAGGGGTGATAAAACTCTTTCCAGGCTGCGCTCCAGTCCTCTTCTTCAGTGACGCTTCCTGCTCTGGAGTGGGCCGGCCTCTCCGCCATCCCCACCCTGCTGCAAGAGAAGCTGGATGTTTCACCTGTGCTTATTGATGCTGACACGTTGTCACACCTGAGCCTCAACACGTCTGTCAGCAATCTGCTTCTGGTCAATCTGCCTTACTGTAGCAAGTGAGACTTGTTTTTGTTCTTAAATGTTTAATATTCTGAAGTAGAAATGTTAACATCTTCATTGTTGTCTTCAATTTCTTACAGCTCACCCAAGTCGTGCAAGGAAGTCCTAAATGACAATGGTAGTTTAAAAAAAATCATTTAAAATGTTAGAATATCTAAATTTTGTTGGATGTAGTGTTAAACATCTGTGTGATTATACTGTGTGTGTGTGTGTGGTGTCAGCATAATAATTTTTTGTTATTGATATCAACAGATCAGATTATTGGAAACGTTCTAAGTTTTTTGAAAGACGAAGCTGTTTCGTACACGGCAATGTACACTGGACTCCACCCATCTCGAGTAAGAGCATCAGTTTTTTTATATTATCACAAAGAATACTTTGAATCCTAATCTAAGAAGATACTGATGACTAGTTTTACGTTGCAGGTGATTTCAGAAGCTCCTGTGTCAAACCAGCAAGTCAGCCGCACCTTACTGCAAACTGTTGAGGAAGATGTCAAGCCACCCATAATGTACAATTCATCGGGAAATCCTTGCATAATGCTGTGGGCTCAGAATCTCAATGTCAGGATGACGAGTACCTCGGCCTGGGTTGACCTAGCTGCACAAACCCCTAACACTGATGAGTCCATGTGTAACAGCACTAACTCACAGTAAGCTGGCAGCTGGTTAAGTAGTTAACCTTCTTGTTAAATGAAAACAACTAAATTTTGATATTTCTCTCAAATTAGGCTTGTGCTCAGATATACGAACTACACACTGAGGTAAGGGGATTAATCTTCATATATCACAGTGGCCACACTTAGTAGCATCCATTATCAGCATCAGGTGTCTGTCTATTGTCATGTCCATCCATGTACACGTATGTTCTTCTGACATCACCACTTTATGGTGGTGTGATAGTCACTTCTCAGTTGATCAGGCAGGTGGTAGACGATATAAGCTGTGTGAAAGCATTTCAAAGTGAACACTAGCTACGTTTACATGCGCCAAATTTCCCCAATCCAATTCAAATCTTGGTTGATCAGAAATCCCAAATCTCTGTTTACATGTACACTAACTGAAATGATCCAATCATGCCGTGAGTATCCATGCACCAAGCATTCAATCAGATTAAATAGGTTGAGCATGCGCAGAGTTGTTTTTCCCGGAAAAAAATTGTAAACAAACGCCATCTTGTCCGCACGCATTTTATTTTCTTATTCTCTAGCTTTGTCCATTGACTTGTGTTTTTTTCCCCTTGTAATACACAACTTTCAAACTTTTCCAGTGGTTTTGGATTTGGTCGATACTTCTGTGAATTCCCGCTTCCTGCATCTTTAGATGCACTTGAGTGTATAGCTCTGCATTTCTAGCCTTTCAGCCATCGAGACGTTCAATAATTATGAGCTCGGATCAGAATATTCCAATTGACATGTTTACATGAAGAATTTTTGATCTGATTCATTCATTCTGATTACTCGTGCCCATGTAAATGCAGCTAATAATGACAGAAGTTAAGCCAGATGTAACTTCTGCTCAGCAAAGTTATCAAAGAGGGGGACAAACCCAAACAAAGAACCCCACTTTCATAGACTTCTTCATGACTCTGAATGCAGATAGACAGATCGATAAGATGACTGGTTGGGAGTTCAAACCTAGGCTCTGTCCATGTTTGCTGTTGTGTTCTTGGGCAAGATGCTTCACCCGCCTTGTGTGCTGGTGGTCTTCAGGGGAACCTGTGGCACTGATTATGCACCACCCTCGCTTGTGTCATTCTGCCCTAGGGCAGTTATAGCTACAAAGTAGCTGATCACCATCAGTGTGTGAATGGGTGAATGACTGATTAAATGCTTTGGAGTCATCTTTTTTGGAAAAGTCCTCAAAAATGCAGGTCATTTACCACAAAGTCTGGACTGCTATCCAATGGACTATAGTGTGTAGAATTCTCCAAGTGTTTTTACACGTAATGAAAAGTCTAACTGTAAAAGTTGATGACGAATGTCTAGGAAATATAGCAGATAATGGTTCTCACTGAGATGGTTCAGCTGGGTCATAGAGCCGTCTGCAGGGAAAATGAAGCCCAATCAACCACTTTCAAGTTAAATTAGGTAGAACCAAAAACAGAACTGTATTTTTGGGACTTGATTGTAAATTTGATCCCACACAAAGATATGAAGCTGGAAATTAGAACAGCTTTAAGCTAAAGCTATATGTTCACAAAGATATGTTTATTACTTCCCTCCACCCTCCCTTATCTAAACTGCTTCATCCTCACTAGCTGGTGTCTATCTCCAGCAGACATCGAGTGACAGGCAGGGGTCACCCTGGAAAAGTCTCCATCCTTCACAGGGACACATAGAGACAAAAGGGTCACACTCACCCAGGGACAGTTATTCACCCATTTACCCAATATGCATGTTTTTGGCCTGTGGGAGTAAACAACCTTCTCTCTGTGAGGCAACAAGCATGCAGCCCTTACTGAATTACTAAACATATCTTTCATCTACAGTTTCTCCATGAGTCAGCGGTTCTATCCAGTTTCTGCACGTAACTGGTTCACCCTGGACCTAGTGCAGCTACGGGCTTTTGGTCAGACTGCATCCTTTGTTGGGTCGCGTGGCATCTACGCCCCTGCAGAGTATTCCTACCACTGCCAGTCTGTCATCAGCTCCCAGAATGCACAGGATGCACTGTTCATCCCAACCAACACTCAAAACACATCTCAGTGGATGCTCAGTTTTAATGATTTCCAGGTACAATTATCCGTCCTTCAAAGTGTTGAGTGTTTTTTGATGGCACCTTTTCAAATGACCAGTGTTCACATGACTTTTAAGACATCTTTTGTTTGTTTGTTTTTACCTTTATGCTACAGATCCAGGGCTTTGGTTTGGCCAACGATGGAAACTTCTCCTACGCCAGCGACTGTGCGGGCTTCTTCACACCTGCGATTTGGATGGGCCTGGTCACCTCACTGCTCATGCTGCTAATTTTTGTGTATGGCTTGCATATGATTATGCAGCTAAACACTATGGATCGATTTGACGACCCCAAAGGTCCAACAATTTCAGTGCCTCAGACGGAGTGAAGCTTTTCTACCATCCACAAATGCACTCCGGTGTCTTCAGTGCCTCCTGAACCCAGAAGAATGCCTCTGCCTGGTTGCTTTTGCATGTGTGAATGCTGTTTTTATTTTCGGAATCCTTTGTACAGATATCTTTAGATCCTGTTATGTTCTAAGGCAAATTCTTTATTTCTTAGGTCTGCATGTGCCAAACTTGCTGCAACCTTTAATGATTTGATTTTGAGAGCATGTGGTAGAATGTTGTGCCAGGTACAGCTGATGTCTTCCCTAGAGCAATTTGCACTCTACAACACCTTTGTTGCCAAAATGAATGTAATTGCTGAATACTGTAAGACCATTTCAGACCTCAGATCTTATCATTTGATTATTTCCAACATAACCAATTTAAGGTGTACTGGTGAGTTGCTGTTTAAGGATATTTATTTGTTGTTTGCCATATTAGATGTTGGCCTTCATACTTCTCAGTGGGTTTGGTTTTCTAGAGGATCTCTCATTCAATTTTATCTTGTCTTAAACCTTAATTTATTTGTTTAAAAAATCTCTTTCCAATGTGCCCTTAATTTTAGCCTCACTATGGGTTATCAGACCATTTGACAGTGCCTAAATCTTGCTTCTGTAAAATATGCTGTAAGTTGCCAAAAGATGCTCAACCACTGTTAGTGGTTAGCAGTGAAAGATGTCTAGCCAATAATAAAAATGTATTTGTTGAAGGGTTATTATACTGATTGATTTTTCTTTTTAATTTAGGGAATCAACTCACTAAAAATGCTTGAGCGTAGGAAACATTAAAAACATTCCACTAGCAGTCTACAGAGTGCATTAGTCTTGTTTGGCTGATGTCATAGTTCAACATTTTTGTCAGGTGACAGTACACATGCAGAAGGAGAATAAAGATATGTTCGATTGAGCATTATGACAAACAGTGTGATGATAATCTGTATAACTGGTCCAGATATTTGCTTTCAAAGTTCCTACACCACCTATGTACACTGCTCACAAAAATTAAAGAAACACATTAGATACATCAGATCTCAATATGAAGTTGGATATCTATACAAATAACGACAGGGCAATGTCTTAGGAACAAAAGGATGCCAAGTCTTAATGGAAATAAAAGTTTTCAGCCTACAGAGGGCTCAATTGTGTAGACACCCTAAAATCAGAGTGAAATGAAGATGTGGCAGGCTAGTCCATTATTTCAAAAACTTAATTTCTGCAACTCAAAATGCTTTTCAGTATCTTGTGTGGCCCCCACGAGCTTGTGTGCATGCTTGACAACGTCGGGGCATGCTCCTAATGAGACAACGGATGGTGTCTTGTGGCATTTCCTCCCAGATCTGTGTGAGGGCATCCCTGAGCTCTTGTACAGTCTGAGGAGCAACCTGGCGCTGCCTAATGGACCGAAACATAATGTCCCACAGATGTTCTATTGGGTTTAAGTCAGGGGATCGTGAAGGCCATTCAATTGTTTCAATTCCTTCATCCTCCAGGTACTGCCTGCATACTCTTGCCACATGAGGCCGGGCATTGTCGTGCATTAGGAGAAAACCAGGACCTACTGCATCAGCGTAGGGTCTGACAAAGGGTTCAAGGATTTCATCTGGATACCTTATGGCAGTCAGAGCACCATTTCCTAGGCAGTAGAGGTCTGTGCGTCCCTCCATGGATATGCCTCCCCAGACCATCACTGACCCACCACCAAACCTGTCATGTTGAACGACGTTGCAGGCAGCATAACGTTCTCCTTGTCTTCTCCAGACTCTTTCACGTCTATCACAGGTGCTCAGGGTGAACCTGCTCTCGTCTGTAAAAAGTACAGGGCGCCAGTGGCGGACTTGCCAATTCTGGTGTTCTTGAGCAAATGCCAGTCGAGCTCTACGGTGCTGGGCAGTGAGCACAGGGCCCACTACAGGACGTCGGGCCCTCAGGCCATCTTCATGAAGTCTGTTCCTGATTGTTTGGGTAGAGACATTCACACCAGTGGCCCTCTGGAGGTCATTCTGTAGGGCACGAGCAGTGCTCAGCCTGTTCCGCCTTGCACAAAGGAGCAGGTATCGGTCCTGCTGATGGGTTGTGGACCTTCTACGGCCCTGTCCAGCTCTCCGAGAATAACCGCCAGTCTCCTGAAATCTCCTCCATGTTCTGGAGATTGTGCTGGGAGACACATTAAACCTTCTTGCTGCAGCACGTGTGGATGTGCCATCCTGGAGAAGTTGGACAACCTGTGCAACTTCTGTAGGGTTAAGGAATCGCCTCATGCTGCCAGTAGAGATAATTACTCAAGCCAAAACTAGCACGAGTGGAAAACCAGCCAAAAAAGATCAAGAGGGAGAAACTTGAAATGACCTCCACATGTTAAACCAGTCCTGTTTTGAGGGTTTTGTAATTGTTGCCACTTTAGTGCACCTGTCGTTAAGTCCATGAGCACCAATACAGCTGAAAGTGATTAACAATGCCCTCAGCTGCTTAATCAACCAGAAAATTATCAGACAGGTTTAATTGATTCCATGCCAGGCCCAATAAAAAAAGTGTTCCTTTAATTTTTGTGAGCAGTGTATTTAGTCAGGTGAGAGGCAAACTGCCCAGGTGGATTCTGGTAGAGGGAGGAGCCTCAGATGAATTTTGTAACAATGTGAGTAAACTAGTGTAATGTGAAGGTTGGTGTAAGGAAGTAAATATTTCAAAAGTATGTGTGTGTGTGGTGATCCCATTTTTACTTTTATTTTGAAATGTTTGGACTACAGACCTCGTATAAGTTCTACCTTGATTCAGTAAACATAAATAGAAATCATCAATGGACCGAAACGGCATATGAAAAAATTCCACCTATAGTTAGACAGGCGTCTCCATGGACTATGATGTTTGCAGGGTGCAGGTAGAAGAAAAGCTAGAGAGGTGGAGATTAATCACAGCAAGACAGGACGTGTGTAAATGAGAGGGACACAAGTGGAACGGTGATGAGGGAGAAGTAAAGAAGGTAGAGGACTTTAGGGTCTACAGTCTCAAGCAACTGAGAGGGTGGAAAAGAGGTGAAGAAGCATGTGCAGCAGGTAGGAGTGGGTGGAGAAAAGTGTCAGGTGTGATAAAAGGGTTTCACTACTGTGGGTAAACTGAGAGTCCAACACATCATTCTGTTTTTTATACTTCAGTGTGCCCCCTGGATGAAGAGCTCTTTGTTTACATGGATACATGGTCTTACTATGGGTATAATTGTGTATTTATATAAGCTCTATATTTAAAAACACTAAAGAGTCTCTTTTACTTTCACTTCAAGATGGGAATTGTGACACTGTGGCCAGCTCTCCTGAGGTTAAAGCCCTGTGAAGAGTGAAAGTTTATCAGTTGTTTAAACAGCTACTCACTTCCTTGGAAGCTGCAGTGTTTTATTTTCATTTTGAAAAAATAGAACATGTGCTTACTCTGGAATGTTTGGCTTTACATATCGTATAATCCTGGTGGGTTGCCATGGCCAAAAAGGCCAGGGCCATGTTTTGGTCCCAGTCCAGCCCTGCTCACACACAAAAGGCCTCGCTGGTGTGTTTCTAGTTCTTCCATCTGGGATGATCAGATGTTCTGCCTGCTTTCGAGTCCCATTCAGTTTGATGACCATCTTAGTGTGATATCTATATAAACTGTATTTTTATGTTTTCTCGATGAATGTGCCAAAATGTGTTTTAAGATGGAGATTTTCCTTAAAATAAACATTTATGCTTTTTTATTTCCTGTCTGCAAAATGAAAAATAACAGGTTTTTCTTTTTTTTTTTTGCTGTGTAAAAGAAAAAAAAAACTTTTCTTTATTCAGAAAATCTTGCCTCTTTTTCGGTCTGCATGTTAAACAGAAAAGTTGCTTATAAACCGACTTTACACAAAGTATTTACAAAGCGAAAATGCAACACAACGAACGTAAACAGATGTCAGTCAGAATGTTGAAGTCAGCAGCAGTACTGCTCTCAGTGGCGCGGATCCCTGCCTCCACAGCAGCTTTTAACTCTGGACAGCTCCTCCAAGAGGAGCGAATCAGTACCTGAACTGCTGAGAGCACCAACAACTGAAGAACCGTGAGTCTGACGAAGGTCCTGAATCATTTCTTCCTCCTCACTTTGGGTTTCTTGACCGGCCGGAGGTACGGGTTGTCGATCAAGTTGTCATCGTTGACCTTGGCAGATGGAACAACGCCGCTGGGAGGAAGCATGGAGTTCTCTTTGTCAGCACTCGGATCGTCCTGAACGACAAACAAAAATTGTGACATCCACATCACATTTTAGAAATTTCATGTTCTTTCTTGCAGTTTGTAAGATGAACTAATCCCACTCAGGATCGCCTCCCTGGTCCTGTCTGGGATTTGGAAAGTTAACCAACTAAATTACTCAGGAAATAAAAAGTCCTTGTCCCTGTTCCTGGAGGATCACAACATATAAACACGGAGAAGACAGTATCTGTTTTAGGAACGTTAGGACCTAATCAGCATGAAGACTTACTGTGACCATATTTCCAGCTGTGTTCTCGCTGTCCGTCTGGTCGTCCTGCTCAGAGGAGTCCGTCTCCTCCAGAGTCTGCAGTTCCAGCTCTGAGGGCAGTAGGGCGCTCAGATATGGGATGGTGCTTGGCCGAGCTGCGATCACTACAAACAGAAACGTGTTATACTGGAATAATGAACAAGTTTACCCACAATCTGACAGTTAAGGTCAGGATCCCTCACATGGGAAGGCCGTGACGTCGTCTTTGAAGAGACTTTGAGTTTCTCCGGTTTTGGCCATAAACCGTGTGAGGGCCCGCTCTACATCTCTCCTCTGGTTCGCTGCCTTTTCTCTCACCACTTGGTACTCTGACACAGGCTCTCTGAATGTCTAAGGGAAGGAAAGAAAGCCTCACTGAACTACTGTTTATTACATTATCACCCACTATGGAAGTGAAAAGGGTTTTCTAAGGTTATTATAGAGATTCTTTAGATGAACTTACAGGCGTTTTGATGTAGGTATGAGGGTCCGGAAACTCTGGGAAGTGGCTAGGAATATGAGGTGGGTGAGTGCGCTTGTGTCCAGCTGACAGGGATTTAGGTGTTGTTGGTGTGTTCGTCACTGGAGCTAAACATCAGAAAAGCCAAACATGTAAAATTTAAAACTAACCTGTAGCAGTTTGACTCATCATTACTTGATATCCTAGGGTATCGTCACGCTGTAAGCTAACAGCAGAAATGTCAGGTTTTGTTTCTTACGAGCTGTAATGACCATCCTCTGTGACCGCTTGGCATACACAGGCAGGGTGTCGACATTAAAACCTTTGTAAGAACAAACAATCAATAATTAGGAGTGTGTTCACAGTAAAAGAAATGTCACCGTGTTGATGCACCTTCAGTCTTACCCATTTCAATGAGTGTGACCACCGCGTCAGACAGGGTTGGGATGCTCCTGGCCGTGTGCTCACAATATGCTTTGGCACAACGACCTATTTCACTTATATCTTTACAGAAAAAGGATGAAATTAGTTTTCCAAAAAATGTACTGACAATTTTCTAAACAACCAAACAAATAGCTCATCAAAGGCCAGCACCAAAAGCCCTCAGAGTCGTAACCAGTAGCGACTAGTTCTTATTTTATTTTGTGAGCAATTTATTTGAATAAAAGAGAACTGAACTCAATTTGAAGACGTACATATGAACACATTGTGATATCTTAACAACAACATATTGTTATCATATCTAAAGTTCACTGGTTCGATCCCGGGTTTCGGCAACATTTGCTATCGTTAAGGTCTGTAGAAAGCTCCTTTCATGTCTGGATCATCTCCAGCTAGCGGACCTTAATTTCCTGGTTCTTTACTTCCAGGGGAGGAAAACAGGTAAAACTCTCTTCCTGATACACTCCCAAAAATAACTAATAATCAGTAGGTTGGTTTTATATAGAAAAAGCATAGAAAATGGTACAAACAAGACAATGTGACCCCCTGAAGCCACCCCTCATGGTCATTAGTTAAAAGGGCCCCGAATCCTTCGAGACATTAGTTTTTTTCTTTAGCTTGGCCCTCCCCATTTGGTGACATGGTTCATTTCTATTGGATCAGTACATGGAAATGTGTCCAGATCTGTGTGTGTCACTATCCTAAATGAAGAAGATGTGAAATTCACGGGTGTTGCTGCATCTAGTCTGAATTTGTGTAAAGAACGAACACACTGACATGCTGGAGGCATGATCTAAGCCATGTTCCAGATCAAATAAATTATCCAACAATATAGTTATTCACGTTCTCATTTTTATTCTTCATTCAGAGACAGGTGTGGGAGCTGACTGTGGTTGTGTGTGTGCACGGGAGGGTCTAAATGTGGCTTAAATTCACCATTTGTCATCTCACTGGCTGTGCTGCTAGTTTCCCTGACTCCAAAATGGGCTCACGCTGGTGTCAGCATTTGCTTAAAGTTGTCCCGTCAGGTTTTTCTTTAAAAATCACAAAGTTTGCGTAAATGACATACGCAGTTTTCAGACCCTGTTTTGTTTATGAATGAGGCCCCAGATGTGTTGGAGCAAAGAAACATCTGCACCATAGAGGACAGAGGCCCCTGAGGCCCCAGGAGGTCCATTTCCAGCTACTTAAATTTCTGTTTTCGAACTAAAATGGACCAATGAGTCTAGATGACATCTAAACTCTTTAGCCATATGCTGAATAGTAAACTAACCTCAGCTGATGAGATCAAGTGAAGTTTAGATGTAGAGTTCTGACATGTTTGTATTTATTTTTACTAATCCTGAACCTTGTTGGGAGCACCGTGCTTACCCTACGGAAGCTACTTACAGCTCTGCATCATCTCTGTGAGCGTCTCCACCGCGGCCTTCTCGGCACTCTCGAAGCCGCTCTCGGTCAGCAGGGCGCTGACTACAACCTGCAGGGTGCGACGGCGGGCCAGCTGGTAGTTCTCCGCGGGGCTGGAAGCTGCTTTAGCGCCACGCTGAAGGAGCACACATATAAACCCTGAAGTTTTAAGGTGCTAGCTTAATGTAAATGTCCATCGACATACTACTGCTTGTACTATAGGACCAACATGTTTATGTACAGCAGTAATCCTTGTGGTGACAAGGTGATGAGAGGCGCTTGTAAGCTAAAGCTGCCACGTTCTGAGGCCGAAAAAAGCATCTCTTACCCCGCAGGAGTTCAGCGACCCTCCCGATACTACCGCTGGATCCGCCATAAGCAGTTAGCTCCAGGTTTTCTTCTCTAGCAAATGAAGTAATTCATCTATTTTTTACTTATTCAGCTTCACCGTCGACTGTAAACACGGCTGACATTAATGACGTAGTTTCCGCTTTTGTTGCGGAAGTGAAATTGAGTATAAACATTTTTACACTGCCACCTGGTGGTCATGTACTGACATTACGTACTGACAATTAATGTCTATCAGTAAGGGCTCACATTTCAAACATAGTTTTACTGGTTACTGGTTACCAGATGTATTACCAGAGCCGTGATCAGGCCTTTCAGGCTGTGGCTCCCACACCGTAGATGCTTTACCTCTGTTATTGCGCTCTTTGCAAGCAGAGTCTTTTGAAAAACAGCTGAAAACACATTTGTTTATTTTCATTTTGGATACCTTGTTTTATGCTCTTTCGTTTGCATGTTTACGCAGATTTTATGCTCTGTGATTCAATACGTATGTGGTTGTGTGTTTCTTTATCCTCTGTAAAAGTTGCAAAAACACATTACCTTCTTATATTCATTAGTTTTCTCCTCATCCATAAAGCTTAAATCTGTACTGTGGGTATATTGAATTAACTTATGACCAAAATATTGCTAGCAGAAAAAAAAGTTTATTTAAGTACAAAATGAATTAAATCATACACATTTCATTAGTTCCTTAAACACCCAGTGCATGTCAGCCTTTAGAATCTGCTGCCCAGCAGCCTCTCATCACTGTATCCTGCAGTTTTCATTGTAACATTTCAGCTAATTTTTAGCCACCAGCAAGGACATACTGCACATTTAACCATAACTGAAATAAATTAAAGAATAAAAGAGACCAGCTTGATTTGTTGAAGCAGGGTACACCACTACCTCCAACAACAATGGGATATCTTTGTCCTTTTAAGTGGTGTGGAGAGTTTCTTTAGGAAGCATGTAAGCGGTTGGCTGAGCTTCTCTGGATAGATGCCCCCAGATGTTTAATCTTGGCTCCAAATAACGCTGCCCCCATCATGTCCTCAACTTCAGCATGAACTGCAGCAGAGTCTGATTTGATCGTAATGTTTTCCTTATTTGTCTCAATGTAAAACTTTGCTTGTTCTTCCTCTGAGGTGTGATTCTCTAAAAAGGGCTGGAGAATCATTTCCACCACTCCACCGACCATCCCGAGCATTGCCAGGGTCGAGCCGAGCATGTAGATCTTCAGCATGCTCCAGCTGGGCTTCTGTCTCAGCATTTCCTTTGCAAAAGGGATGATTTCGCTGGTGCTTTCCATTTTCTGATATTCAATGACTCTGCTGAAAGAAAAAGAATTATTTAATACATGTTTTTGTTTCCACAAAAGAACACATTACTACAAAAATTTGGCTAATGAGCAATACTCACTTTAAGGCAGATGTCAAAAACTTGATTTTCTCCAAGCGTTTGGCACGATCAGGCATTTGCAGGTGGAGAGGCTGGAGCAGACTTTGCCATTTAAATACAGAAGAAGCCACGTTTCCGCCCACAACAGAGGAGACTCCATGCATATTTATGAGGCCACCTTTTACAGAGATTAGCACGTGTTTGTGTCAAAGGGCATGGGTTTGTAGGAAAAAAGTGAAACACTCCCCATACGTGTAACATCACACTCAATATGCAGCACATACAGTAAACAGCAGTTTCATGAGTGGACAGTCACTGAAAATAAAGTTTGGGTAAACCCATCGATAAGCACACAAACTGAACACTGAGTGGTTGCTTTACCTTGTGTGATTTGTTACATGCACATTGGTCTTCCTCACGAGAGTTTGAATATTGTCCAATCAAAGTGTTTAAAACCAAGAACAGCCACGCCCATTTATCTGAGATTGTTTAAAAGCTGCTCTGGTTGGAATAGCCCTTATTGAATAGTGACAGATAAGCTCCATAGGAAGATAAGGTCCAACCACCCCCACCCCCAATCATGCAGTTCTGGGCTGCTCTGGCTCCTGCACTCCTGCAAATCGTCTGACCGACACAGGGAAAGAGGCTGCAGGGGGATTGCTCTGTTTCAAACTGACTGCCCTTCGACCCAGATCGTGCTGCACGAGCGGGAAGGGTGAAGTCAGGGGGAGTGAGTTGGGAAATGTGTCTGATCTTTGTCACAGAGGGACATGTGTCATGAACACTCAGAGAAAAGGACTGCACGTCAGAAGACACATCAGAGCTGGATCAGCATCTGCTCAGTAGCCGATGCACACTTAGCCCAATACCGTTTAGTCCAGTTGGAGTTGATTCATGGGTCCAAAAGACGTGATGCCAGTCAGGCAGTCAGTGTGGACAGAGATGCCTCCATGGCATCAGACTGGAGGACGTGATGAAATTAATTCTGTTACACACATAATCACTTTCAGATCAAAGTATCAATACGGTATATCTCATTCAATAGAGTAAATAAAAATGGATTCAGTGGTCAGAGTCGTCATATTGATTGACAGAGTCAACAAGCTACAAGGAACACACAGAGAAGTTTGTCAACAATAACAACATAACGTGTTGTCACCTTACTCTGAAATCCGGCCTCCATTTTTAGGCCACAGAATATAAAAAGTAGTCCAGTGAATAAATATCCTCTAAACATAAAGGAACAGAACTCCTCCTTCCCTACGATAACCTCCAACCAGGTGACAGAAAAACAAGTCGCGACATCTTGCAGACCAAATGTAAAACTTCTGGTTGATCAGCAAAACAGATCAATGCATGAAAACTGAACAAACTTATGACCTGCATTAAGGTGATCATGTAGGAGCAACCAGAAATAGATGTTCTACAGATGGGTCAATACTAGCTGAGCAAATATGTTGGTGTTTACATCATTAGAACTTTGGGTCATGGTACATTTCTGACCTCAGAGTTTAAATATCTCAGGGTTGGAGGGAGTGAAAAATCAACAGGAGAATCAGGTCAGCTGTAGACCAGGGGTTCCCAATGTTTTTTCTTTGAGGACCCCCTTTCCCCATGTCCAAGACAAGCCAGGACCCCCAAACCCCAACTCCTTTATACATAAACACATTAAATGTGATTTTTTTTTTTTTTTTAAACTTTCTACAGACATACAGAGTTATAACTTTTATATGGAGATCTGATTATACTGTAGGGTGTGCTATTGGATTTTTATAAATGTATATTTACAAATAAAATCTTGCTAACCTCACAACCTCAGCACAGACAAAATTGTGGGGACCCCTGTTGTAGTGAAGAGAGCGTTAAGCCAGAAAGCAAACCTCTCAATTTCACGGTCGATCTTCGTTACAATCCATACCTATACTAACTTTGGGTAATAAGAGGAAGATCATATACACGAGCGGGCAGCGGCTGAAATGAGTTTCCTTTGCAGGGTGGTCAGACTCAGCCTTATGGGGATTTCCCATTACTCAGGCTCGACTCAACTTAAAAACTGCACGTTTTAGTGGTGTAGTGACCCAAGACAAAAGTAGGGCAAGGTGATCTGTACATGACACAAAACACAACACAATGCAACAGTGATGGACAAGGTAGCGATGTAAAACTTTCTGCTTAGTCGGTGGCTTTTGGTCAGACTCTGAAAAGATGAGACCCAGAAAAGGCAGCAGGCAGCGAGGCAGAAAACTCTGATGCAACCTGACTGACGGTCTCTGATGTTGCGTTTTCGGCCCTGCTCGGCACACTTGGTACCACGTCGAAGCAGGTGTGTGCCCCAGGGCAGCTGTGGCTACTGTAGCTTATTAGTGTGTGGATGTGTCTGTGAATGACCGTTTAGTGTAAAGCACTTTGGAGTCCTCTGACACAAAAAGGTGCTTCACAAGTGCGGGCCTTTTACCATTGCTTGTTGCGGTTCAGTTTTTTGGATGTTTGCTAAACAAACACGAGCCGTTCCTGGGACGCTGTGCTAATATTAGGAATACAGTCAATAATGTTCCTCTTTGAGAACGGCACTTTGGATTTGGGCATTTATGTTGGCAGCTGCTGGGAAAAGGTTGAAACTGTTTGAATACCTTTACCCCACTTTTCTGTGTGCCTGTTTGCTGAATGGACAGCCTGTCTCTCCACTGGGCTTCACTGGTGTGGTTGAGGAGGTGGAACGGGGGTGGGGGGGTAATGAGCAGGGATGTGAAAGGTCTTTCAGTCGTCACTCAGATGGAGGACAGGATGGAATACCCTGTTTATTTTCTTTTCCAAATGTTTTTGGAGAATTTATTTGAGAGATTGTATTGTCTGGCGTGCGAATGCAGAACATTTTATTCCTGACACACTTTAGGTTTAGGCTCTTAGCTAATTTGCTAATCATTGAGGATTTCATCTCACTTGATTGAGAAATTTGACCTTTGGTAACAAAAGCACACTGGGTTGCTGTAATTCATGCTCTTTGTAATCCTGAGTGTTCCTATTGATGGCAACACATAATCCATCGTAGTGGATTAAAGATTAGAGACACTAGCTATGTTTACATGGACACAAGTAATCAGAATGAACGCCTTATCGGATCAAAAATTCGTCATGTAAACATGTCAATCGGAATATTCTGATCCGATTCGGCCTGATCTGAATGAAATTTTATTCCGATTGAGAGAGGTGGTTTTGTCCGACCATCATTCCGATTGACGTCCATGTATACACCCATTCGGATTGTTGGAGTAAAATAATGACCACTGCGCATGTGTGCAGCTTCAGCGTGACGTCTTTCCACCTCTGCGCATGCTCAGGACAGATCAAAAAATGGCGGGAGGTAAACAGAAGTGGTCTGTTGCCGACACTATTTTTTTTACTGAAAACACTACGGGAGCTCAATATTATTGATGGCCGAAAGAATAGAAATGCCGAGTTATACACTTAAGTGCATCTAAAGATGCAGGAAGTGGGAATTCACCGAAGCTAGAGAATAAGAAAATAAAATTCGAGGGAAAAGACGTGCGGACAAGATGGCGTTTGTTTACAATTTTTCTTCCGGGAAAGACAACTTTGCGTGCATCACGGCATGATCGGATCATTGCAGTTAGTGTCAATGCTAACAGAGATTTATTATTTCCGATCAACCAAGATTTGAATCGGATTGAGGAAATTTGGTGCATGTAAATGTAGCTACTGAGTCATGTCACAGATTTAAAGAGGACCTAGAATGTAAACCAACATGTTCCTTGTGGTTGTTGAATAAGACAGCTTGGGTGGTCAACAGTAGCGTGCCAGAAAGTCAAAGCCGTGTGTGACCTACTTTTTATGTAAATTAGAAAGTTGAAAACGGCGAGAGAAAAACTTCTGTTCTGAGAAAGCCTTCCTTAACACGTCACTAGGGGGAGCCACGCCTCCTCAAACCGGCATGTCTCCAGTGTCTGAGGCCTTCTGGGGAAACCAACCAATCAGCAAGCAGCTCATTATCATATTCATGTCCTGGACGAGTAGGAGGGGCTAACAGCTGTTTTCACAGCAAGGCTGGTTTAGGGGGTTTAGAATGGCCTGTATCAGGGCTCCTGGGACAGATGAAAGCCAAAAGAACATTTCTGATGCTTTTTAGAGACTCAGAGCTGTTTTAGACTGAACTGCATTGTAGCTCCTCTTTAAGTTAAATTTTAACATCTAGCAACAAAACCAGCACTATACTATTTCTGTTTTGCCCCCCCCCCCGGCCACCTACACCCTCCCCAAACTGGTTGCCACTCACCTTTAGTCTCCTAGCTCCAGTTTTGCCTGTCTTTTCCATAACCCCTACCACTTTTATTGATCATTAGTTTATTACAATGTTGTTGTTTTCTAGCTTTAGTATTTAATGTTTTACTGTAATTCTGTTGTTCATTGAATGTTTGTGTTTGCCTGTGAGGCACTTTGTGACTTGTGTCTGTGAAAAGTGCTATATAAATAAACTTCTTATCATGGTTTTTATTTTTATGAAGGTAAATCATTTTATAATGTTTTCTTATACACAAAACAAAGATTAGAATGAACAGAAAGCAGCTCAAAGCTGGGGACAAAAAGAAACATCTTTGTACAAAGTTGTTCTATTCAAGTAAAAAGAAAACACCACTTTAAGCAGCAATTAACAACGATTTAGTGTGCTAAGGTTGGCAATAATAAATATACATGCAAATCTGTTCAAGCAGACAAAAACATAGTCAGCAGGATAAACACAGATTACATCGGTGCAGTTTATCAGAAGCATTATGAAATAGAATCTTTTATTTACAAGTACATTTGGCTTTATAAATATTTACATTGAAGGAGGTGTAGTCATAGTTTAGGATGTTTCTTATTTAATAAACAACCACAGTTCTAAAAAATGTGCATAAATGGTCAAATATATTGACTCCTCCCACATTAAACAAGAAAATAAGCAATCAATCATAACATGTTAAATAAAGCTTTTGATTATTAGAGGTTTCTTAAATCCAGAGCAGCTTTTTGTCCAACAGCGACAAGTCCACCGTATCTTCCTCTAAATGAATCAGACCAGTGCTTTAAAATCTGCTGCTGTGTCTAACTTACATACTTGTGCTTTGGTGAGATTATTGAGAATCTTCATTGGCACTCATTCAGAAATAAAACCCAGTAGACTGGACCGTGCAGACCACCGGTACCCGCTAAAGGATCCACCGCCTTCAACTCTGAGCTCAGAGGAGCTGTCGGCACCAAACAGCCTCATGCTGAGTGAAAACAGCAGCACTGACCTGCAGGAGACAGAAACACAACCACACACTCAGTTAGATGCTCCAGAATGTGCTCCTGTCTCCAGAGTTGTGAAGGTGGTGCAGATTTTAACGGACATGTAGATGAAGGGAACAGAGGTGATGAGGAAGTGATGGGTGTCCAGGGTAGGAACGAAGAGGGACAGATGGTGGCATACTTTGTGAAAAGGACAGAATGCTGTAAATACGTCTCCCAGAAAAGGCCGGAACATAAAGTGACTTATAGGAGTAGAGGGAGGAGCACGTTGGTGGATACGTCTTTTGTAGATGTTGTAAATTGAAGGAGATTTAAGTTGATTGCAAGGTCTGTGAAAGTGTAGAGAGACAGTGTAGAATGATGGTCTATTGGATGAAACTGATGGTGAGGAAGATGAAGGGAACAAAGCCCCAGGTGGTGGAAACTGAACAAAGTGTTTCAGGGAGGAGGTGAGACAGGCTCTTGGTGGCTTGGAGGTGCTCCCAGGTGACTGGACACAGCTAATGTGATTAGGGAGACAGGTAGGAGGATACTTGGTGTTTCCTCTGGACAGAGTAAAGTAGATGAGGAGACTTGATGGTGGAATGAAAAAGTTTAGGAGCATAAACAGAGAAAGACGTTAGCTAAGAAGTGGGATGCTGATGCTCCAGATCCATCGACGGGACCGGGACAGGTCGGAGTGGGTTGGGGCGCTAGTTTGTCTTTCGACCTGGACCGCGCCATCCATGGGCCCGCTTCTGTTGTGGGACTTTTAAACTATAGTTTAATTAATAACACATTTATAAACCATATAGTCAGTTATAAGAGGAGCCTTGTTCTAAAGTGGTGCCAAATTTTTCTTTGAGAAGTGGAAGGCAGTCGAGGAATCTGTAACTGGTATTTGTTTACGTTGTTCCATTAACTTCTGGCTTATTTCCGGTGTCACCTCATAGTGCATGCTGAGGACTGGGAGGGGGGCATTCACGCTGACCGACAGTGCCTTCTTGTAAATTTTCGACTCTATTGGTCATCACTCTACTAGGGCTGGGCGATAAATTGAAAATTGATCGTTATCAAAATTTCTGACTCTAATTGATATCGTTTTTCCCATGTCAATACTTTGGGTAATAAGAAAATGAAAAGATGTGTGTAGGTACACTTGGCATCATTCATGTCCCTTTAAGAAGCTGTACCACCTCGAGTCACATGACAGCGTGACTCAACGTAATACATGCGACAGCCCCATCTAGTGGACAACTTGTGTTTTTGCGCATACATGTAATTATCATCTATTTATCGTTATTGAGTCGAACTCCTCAATATACCGTGATATTGATTTTAGGCCATATCGCCCAGCCCTGATCTGAGTTTCAGATGAGCCATCACTGATTCAGCTGATCATATTGTCCATTTCTGATCACCAGATGATTTTCTTGCTATGAAATAATTTTAATATCTAAATAATTTACACAAACTTACCAAATAAAATCTTTACATCCATAAAACTTCTTCCAGCATTCACATGATGGAGCAAACTCCAGTCTGTAAAGTCTTCCCATTACGGTTTTTAGCATACCTGAAAACAGAAGAGAACAGTTTCATCAGCATCAGCCTCCCCTGACCGTAGCGCAGACCCAGGTGCTGACACGTACCCGTTCAGGTTGGCAGGCTCGGAGTGGTAGACGTTTTTTCCCTGCTCAGCTATGGTAGGCGTGTGGTGCGCTACGCCCTGGCTCTGAGAGGTCTTCAGTGGGTGGAAGTGGTTCTTCAGGTCTACATGGCTCACAGGCAGAGTCATGTGATGTGTCTCGATGTTCCCATTGACATCCGCCACCTTGGGCTCTGGGTTTTCCACGTCAAGATTTTTGCGGTGTTTTGTTGGCGAGGACACGTCGATCACTCTGATGTCTGGGATGCTGGCCTGCCTTAGGACCAGCTCCGTGTGGGCCTGATGCAGCTTCTTCATGTGATTGATGGCTACAGTTGCATTGAAGGCTTGCTGTAAAGAAAACACAGACGATCAGTAACTTTGTCCTGTTAAAAGACACCCAGTATACATAAAACCTAGCATTCTCTGAAGGAATGCAGATTGCTGCAGCAGATGCACATCTAATGATTTTTTTCTGAGAGTTTTAGTACTTTACTGAGTGCATTTCTATTAAAGATGGAGCCAAGAAATGGGAGCAAGCTGACCTTCCACTTGGACTGGGCAAAGTTCTTCTGGATCTGAACGCTAACAGAATAGTAGATGTCCTGGCTCCTGGCTGTCTTCCCAATAATCCTGGAGAACAAATGACATCACAGAAAGCTTCACTTTATTTAGGTTTTTTTCAAATCAAATCAATTTTTCAAAATTTTCTGCAATGACAATGACAAAGCTGATGAGAGCAGCTCACCATGGATGCCTGAGGGCCTGTTCTGTGGTGTAGCGCATGCTGGGATTCTTCTGCATCATGTTACGGATAAAATCCTTTGCTGCAGACCAACAGTAAGACATTTTAGAATGTGAAAACAAACAGAAAAAGACAAGAAATCTACAGATGCACCATTACCAGATTCAGATATGTCATCCCAGAAGGGCGAGTCAAAATCATACTGGGCCTTCATGATCTTGGAAAAGAGTCTGGTCTCATTCTCTTCATAAAAAGGAGGGTATCCACAGAGTCTGGAATAAAAACCAGCAGTGTTAGTGTTCTGGTGAGACAGGATCTTAAAAATCCAGAATAAGCTGCAGACAGTATAGGACACCAACACTAGAGGGTGCTATTTCCCATCTATGCATGTGTAGGGAGATTAATTAATGAGGAAGTTTCAGAGCAGATACTTACAAGATGTAGGTAATAACTCCAATGGACCAGCAATCTACTGCCTTGCTGTAGGGCTTCTGTGCCAGAACTTCAGGAGCTGGGAGGGATCAGAAACATTCAAGTTATAACAATGAAAGCCTCATCATCGTCAGCAGGTTTCTGTCCCAGGACTGGACCTCCACATTCCAGCCTCCGGTCTGAGAACGTCCGTACAGAGGCTCGTTTTATTACCTACATAGCCTGGGGTTCCACAGGCTGTTGACATGATGCCGCTGTCGGCCATCTTTGACAAGCCAAAGTCGCTGATCATGATCTGGGAGTCTTCGTCCTGGCTGTAGTACAGGATGTTCTCAGGCTGCGTGGAGGACAAACACACAGGAGAGCTGTTCATGTTCTGATGTCTGCACAATCATCTTGAGTTTAAGTATATATTTTTTTATTTTATTTTCCAGATATTCACTGAATTTGTTGTTAGTAACAGAAGACTTATTTTCACTTTTATTGTTTAAAGGTAAAGTTATCCCACAGGTGTAGCCTGTTGTATCAAGTATTAAGTAATCAATTTCTTTCAAATGTTTCTATATAATGCACATCATTGTTGCCTGCCATTAAACGAATAACAAATGAAAAAAAACTGTTTTTGACAAATATGTGATTAATCTGAATATTTAACATCAGTTTCAGCGAAGGATTTTTTAATTAGGCAAATCCCTAATATTTAATATTTAGCGTGTGTGTGTGTGTGTGTGCGTGTGTGTGTGTGTGTGTGTGTGTGTGTGGTCATGTTACCTTCAGGTCTCGATGAACAATGCCACTTTGGTGCAGGTAGCTCACGGCCTGCAGGATCTGTTGGATCACTTTGCTGGCGTCCTTCTCTGAGTACACACCTCGGTCCAGAATACGATCAAAGAGCTCGCCACCTGAAACACTGGAGCATGCACACACACGCACACACACACACACACACACACACACACACACACACACACACACACACACACACACACACACACACACACACACACACACACACACACACACACACACACACAGAGATTCATTGTTATGACATGTTCCTGAATCCTTTTATTATTTGATAAATGTAACAAATAAAGAAACTCACAGCTGCATGATGAGATAGTAATGAGTCCGACTTTCATAGAAGTCCTCCATCCCCACGACATTCTCATGTTTGATTCTGTTTGAAAACACAAACAGGGGTTTTATTACGACTACAGACTTTCTGCTCAGTCTAAAGACTCATAAAAATTTTCAGGTAATTTACTTTCTCAACACGGCTATCTCGTTCTCCAGGTTAATGTCTCTCTTCTTCTTCTTCTTAACACACTTCATGGCGAACATTTTTCCCGTTTTCTTCTCTCGGACCATGTAGACCTCAGAAAACGCTCCTCTGTTAACAGAGAAATAAAACAAAACACACAACATCAGCTTCTGTGTTTTGCAACAGAATAAGAACAGAAACAAAGTCTTCACCTTGTGAGAAGAAATAAACCTTCCCTCTCATGAGAGTCAGGATATATTTAAAGAACTTAAAGCAGGAAGCCAGGCTAAAGTGGATTTACCATCTTAATTGTTCTGTTTAATTTAATAAGCTGTTCCAGAAAGATCTCGTTACCTTTTACCTGACTAGCATCCCTAGTCACAATTAGTGAATGCAAATTTTAACCAAAACCAAAATTTTCTCTTTTAAGTAGAAACATGTAGCCAATGAATGATGCCACAGACAGAAATATAACTGAGACATGTTTTGATTTGTAAACTGTATAAGAATGGTAAAAGAACCAAAATGAAAAGAAATGTTAATGCTGCTGCCAGTCTCTCATTTGTGATCACCATGGTAACCACAAACACGCATATCTCTGGCTCCCTGACAAACAAAAGATGGCAGAAAGGAACAGGAACTAAACAGTAAACCTCAGCCGCTACATAAAAACTAGAAATGATGTTTAAGATTTTATTGAACTGGTCTGGTGGTCACACACTAAATGTTTCTGTTGTTTTATGGACTGTAGCTTCCACTCTGAAAAGAAAAGTCAAAGCTCTGATGTATAATTTTCATGTTTGTAATAACGACAGAATCACTGGGATCATAAGTAACAGAACCGTGATTTTATGAGACATCTCCATGATCTGACGTTCCTGGAGTTGAAGAGCATGTTAAACCAAAGAGCTACAGAAATAGCAGCATCAGAGCTCAGATCCTGTGAAGGAACTTTGAGGATTAACATGTTAGCAGCTTGTTATTGTCCTCTGAGATGTGCTGTTCCCAGGCTATCTTCAGCCCAGGCTGGGAATAGTTGTTCCTCCAGGTGGATTAAACCCTTTATCCCTGACGTAATGGAAAGGGCGACCAGCTGGGTGCAAAGGTTAGCCAATCCTGTGCAGGTCAGGTCACAGACTAGTGTCCAGGACCGTGGTCAGACACGGGACGTCATCTAACGGCTGTCGGTCTAGAAGGTGACACACTTCTGCTAGAACAGTGGGTAAAAATGATGCCTTTCACTCAGATTCATGTCAGATTCATGTCATGTTCTTCCAAATGAAGATCCTCAAGAGGGTCCGTCGTTAAACCCGAATCAATTATCAGCAAATGGTTTTAGCTGAGCTGTGTTTTTAGTGAAATGCTGGTTGATTTTGTTGCTAGGAAACAAGGATGTTGCATGATGAATGATGAGGCCCACTGGGCCTCTGGTCCCACCTGGGTTCACTTCTGTTTACTGGGATGGAGAACAGGTGACCCAGATCAGAGGGTCCACGTCTTCAGCAGCGGCTCACTCTGTGATCCAGAGTTTCTCTGCTTCCACAAGTAAACTAACCTCACATCAACGGGCCTTGTCCTACTTTTCCAAACCCTTTTGTTTTCAAGCCACTCAGGTAAAATAACGTAATTGCTTCAGACTAATTGAGGTGCAGGCGGTGCTCTGGGGGGAATGCCTCCTTCACAACCCAATCATCACAAACCCCCTCAGCAGCTTACTCAGCAAGCTTGTGTTCAGCTCGTCGACCTGTTCTGATGAAACGCTCAGAGGTGAGAGAGGATCTGCTGATCCCACTGTGGTTGTTACGACACAGACGTCAGTAAACATAAACTCAACTTAGATTTACAGGCTAGAAGAAAGAAGAAAACCAGTCAGATCTGGGATTTGTTTCAAACTATGAAGTTATTTTCCTTCCTTTCATAGATGAATGTATTGAAATTCATCTCAATTTGGTCTATTTCTAATGTTTATAAGCCACATAAAACCCATTTTGAGTTTCAAACATGGGACTAAATTCAGATATTCTGTCTCTTTTATGCTAAAAGAAGAATGTCCGGCAGGTTTTTGTGAATGAACAGCCGTGCTGCCGTCTAAGACTCTGTAATTAAAGTCAGAACATCTTAGTGGCTAAGACTTCTCTAAAGTAGGCCTCTTCATGCCAATCCAATAAAACGTTTAATCTGTCTGTCCTACATACAGCTGTGGAAAAAAGTGTTTTTGAGTTGAAGCTGGAGGAGAAAACTGCTCCCAGAAAAAGTCACTTACGATCCGAGCTCCTCTATGAAGTCAAAAATCTCCTGAATGTTCTCTGTGTTTTTTTTCCACGCGTAGTCGCCCTCTTGGCGCCCCATGTCTGCAGATGATTTAGCAGGGAATTCTGTGCAAGAGGAACCAAACACACAAGCAGAGGTGTTACAGTGACCTGGTTTATGTTCTGCATCTTTCAGCAGCAAATATAATCCAGGCTTAATGTTCAGACTCCTTCATGGATATAATCATATAGCCAGACAGTCGTTGGAGATTACTGGAGTCATGAAGGTTGCTGCTGAGACGAGGAGACAAGAGTCTCTGTCTGTGACACTCATCTGTTCTGGATGGCAGGTGGGTCCAGTCAGGAGCTAAAGGACCCTGCTAACCACACCTGTCTTTCAAATCCCACCACCAGAGATCCCCAGTAAAGAAAAAAGTGGAGGTTCTTGTGCATGTGTAAGCTAACAAATAACTAGTCAAACTTTCAGAAATTTAGAATTTTTACATATTTTACTCAAATACGTGAAGTTATCACGTAAAAGAATGATCAGGAAGGATCAGAGTTCAGGAACGAATGATGCAACTGATACAACTGAAGGTCACAAGAAGGATTAGGAGCACTTTTAATGAGCAGGTTACCCAATTTGATTTCCTGCCCTGTTTTCTCTTATATAACGGATTAGCAACTCCTGATCTGGAACCTGTTAGATTTTAAAAGCTAATGCAAACATTTTCAGCTGAATTTATAAAGTCTGTGCAGATGGAGAGAGACATTTTTGATAAAAACACTACATCAACCCAACAGAGACAAAACTGGCTCCACACAATCAGAACGTGCAGCTCGTCGTTCTAAAGAGACTCTGAATTCTTAATAACACAACTCCTGAAGTCAACTTGGACATCGTCTCACAGAAACAGTAAACACTAACGAACAGAAAGCAGAACATCCTCTAACACAGTAGCAGCAGCATCCTCAGAGACATCACAGTCTGAATTTAAATCACACAGCACAAAAAACCAAGCACCATCCCACTCAGGTCATAGAATAAACACATTCAGCGAGTAGCTAACAGACCCAGACTTACCTAGAGACTCGGTGCTGCCGGAGCTCTGACTCTCCTGCCAAAAGCTCTCCAGGATCTGCTCAGATTAGCGTGGGAGCGTTCAAATAACTGTAGTCATGTCAGGGATTAGTCCATCTAGAGACGGTGAAGGGGCGGGGCAGACTCATTCAGATCCACAGCTCAGGTTGGTTCTTTCATCCGTCCTCAGCAGGGATGGAGCCAAACAGCAGGTAGACACATGACATAACAAAAACTCATCTACTATCGTTTATCACACACCCCGTTTAGACCGGGGTTGATCATCTTTGGTTACTGCTTTTAAATGTCAAAAATAACTCTTTACTCAAAAAGTTCAATACGTAAAGTGATAATATATTAGTGAACAAAAAAATATTAGTTATTTAATTTAGGTAATAAATTCATTTTGTCATATTTAGCTGTTAAAAACAATAAAATAGTCTCTGATTTTATTGTTTGTTGTTTTTTCCACATTAATGGGGCTGTGCTGTACATTATAAAGTCAAATCTAAACATTTCAAAGTTGAAGGGGTGGTTTTACATTAAATATTTAGCTTTTCAGAATTCTGTTAAAGTCAAAATGTCAAAAATACGACAGATCCGAGGTGTAGTTTTGAAGATATTTTAGTTTGTTTGGCACAACTTGTGAAGAAGTAGAAATGTGCCCTGTGTAGCGGGCGTGCGTCAGATTATCTAAGCAAACATGTGATTCAGCTGCTATTGGTGACTAAATAAATAGGGCTCTTATTCCATTGCCCAACAAACAGATGTTTACAGTTTAGGTACGATAGGAGATATGTGATGTTACCTAAAATTATTCAGTTTTTCTTTTTCATAACAATAATAATTAATATCAAACATCCTTACTTAGAAATAATTTACTACATTAAGCTTTTCTTCTAAATATCTTCATTTAACTTTACATATATAGTTTTTTTCCCCAAAATATTTAGATTTAACTACAAACATTTAAACACAATTTAAATGTACCCCTCTGCCACTTTCTCGTGAAGGAGGGGTTTGAGTGTCCCAATGATCCAATGAGCTAAGTTCCCAGGTGCTTTATGCCCCTGGTAGGCAAATGGGTCCTCGGAGAGGGACCAGACAAAGGGCAGCCCAAAGGCCGCTGATGATAATAACTTTATGGGAAACAGTGTTCCTTCGCCAAGTCACCGGAGCCCCCCCTGGAGCCAAGCTTGTTGTCCCCCATCTTGAGGCCTGTACATTGAAGTTTACCCTGGTGAATGAGAGGGTAGCCTCCATCTGCCTACATGTGGGGGGACAGGTCCTGACTGCAGGTCAGACTACCCACCCTTTTTGGAGCCCTTGGAGGGGGGGGCTGGAGAGCGCTCCTTTCAGAGACTCCCTTGCTCTGCTGGGGGACTTCAACACTCACATGGGCAATGACAGTGAGACCTGGAGAAGTGTGGCTGGGAGGAATGCCCCCCTTCTGAACCCAAATGGTGCTTTGTTTTTGGACTTCTGTGCTTGCACCTTTTCAAACATAAGGGTGTCCATATGTTCTCTCGGCAGCAGGATACCTTAGGCTGCAGCTTGATGATCGACAGTTGTTATTGATCTGACATCACTGAGCTAACATCACATAAGCCCTATCAAATAGAAAGGTTTTGAGCCTAGTCTTAAAAGTAGACAAGGTGTCTGCCTCACGGACCACAGGACCTGCTGTCTAGTGACGTGCTCTGTTAGGAACATATGGAACAAATGCCAGCTGCAGCATTTCTGTTGGGCGTTAGCCTGTGGTCTCTGAGGTTTTCTCTGGGTACTTGGGTTTCCTCCCACAGACCAAAAAACATGCTTTTTTGGTTAATTGGCAACCCTAAATAGCCCATTGGTGTGAGTGTGTGAATGACTTCTTTGTCTCTGTATATCCTTGATGGACTGGCAACCTAAGGGTGTCCCCCTGAATGAAGTTGACAATGAGAGAAGGGAGGGATTTGAGTCGAAATATTTAAATTTAAGACTAACAAAATAATTTTAATTCTAAATGTTTATTTTAATACAAGTTTCTAAATCTGAATTTGATTAAAAAAAATCTTTTAATTTAGAAATAATTTCACATGATTGAGGTCACCTATGTTTAAATCAGTTTCCTGAGTATATTCCTGTGAGACTGAATATGTGTAATTGTAAAAGCCTTTGGAATTCTTTAACAAATACAACTTCCCACTTTTTAAGGGCAAGACAGTAAATGACCTGCAATAGATATCCGTAACCTGAAATCGGAATCAATGACTGTTTTGAATAACTTGCAAACAAAAGCATGTTATCTATTAGTTGCTGCAGAATTTGTAAAAAAAAAAAAAAACACTATAAATGCAGAAACTGTGGCATCCTTGAACAACAAGCTCAGAGAGGTTTTCACATTGCAGATTAGCAGACTCCCTTTAACCTTGCACAGCCTTAATTGAAAGTATGCTGCATTATAACATAGGCTGCATTCTGGATTTCAAAGGCAACCTTTAACAGGCTTATGTTTTAAGCTGCATCAGGTGCTCATGTCACCTGCTGCACCAGCAGAGACAATGGACATGTGCTAATGACTCAGACAGTCACCTCTAGTCACACATTCACAGCTCACAGATGCTAATGCGGCTCAAGCCATGAAGTAAAACCATTAACTAACGGCCTGGCGTTCTTTGAGAGTTTTAAACTAAGATGTTATCTGGAGAAATGATGGAGTAGCTTATTTAATCATCATGAAAACTAGCATGATGCACAATTCAACGTAACAATGAAATTCACTAAACAGCCTGTGATCCAACACTAAACCCAACTTGCCCATAACAGTGACGTTCAGTCCCACATCGTCAGGGCTTTGCCTGCCCTAATGGAGCCACCTATTCAGGGATTATTAAGAGTTATACAAAAAGTGTTCCTAATTTCTTACCAATCCGTAGCCCCCAGCTTGACATCAGATTCTCGTATTAATCATACCCAGCATGCGCTCTGAGGGGAAAATCATTAGTTCATTGAAAATCCAGAACAAAGTTCTCCCCAGAGAAAAATTCAAAATGCAATTAAAAAGTGTTTTTTTTCCTTTTGCAGGATAGAGACATAATTACTAGGCATTTGTCCCCTACGGTCCACGGCCGAGGGCAATCAAACGCCCTAAGATCAAGGTCTGAATCAATAGTCTGCAGGTTCCTTTTAGCTGTAAGTAGATATCAGCACTAAGGTCCAGAAAGAAAATACATATTTCTAACATCATAAATAATAATCCAGTGTCCTTTTTGGAGGCCTTTACCCAGATCACCATGCATAGATTTTTATTTTACATCTGCTGACATAATCAAGGCCTCCCTTCATGACCTTTTCTACTCTGTCTGCATCAGATTTACAAAGTAAACCTAAAACTCTTGTCAGGATCCTGAGTCCAACTGTTAATGTACTATAATTCACCCAATATCTAGGCTTAGTCTAAATGTGTACACAGACATAAACATTCCTTCATACACACCAACACACACACACGGTCAGACACGACTCATATACAGTCATCTGGACAAATGTTGAGGCATTCACAGTTTTGAGTCATTATTTACCCGTGTCCTCATATTCTGCGTGCATGTCCGGGTCTGTAATGAATCTCATAACTAACTAAAAAAATCAAAGCATGTATAAACATGGACCAGGATGTATCTGCTCCAAACATCATTCATGTTAGACTATTAGTTGTTTTTTCAGACACTAAAGCCAACATCTCTTCAGTACCTGAGACCCACCCAAGCCTGGATGGAGTTCTAATGGTGTCATTTAAGTGGTGTAAACCAACACTGCCCTCAGGTAAACAATTCACCTCCTCCTGAGGCGCTTTAGCTCTCCTGCAGCTGAATGATTGCTCAATGAGATTACACTAAAAGGATCAAGAAAACATGCAGCGCCTTACGCAATTGAACTTGTTACTGACATAGCAGCTACCTGTCTCGAGAACAAAGGGTTCAACATTTATTGTAAACACAGTAAAAAGTACAAAGATGGAAATGAATGAATCAGGATACAAAACCTTTCAAATAATTTAAGAGTAAATTAACTCAATCTGTGTTCTTCCCTTGTGTAATCTGGGATTAAACCGGGAAACTGCAACTATGCAACAGGTCTTAAATAATACCTTTTTTCACTGTATTCATGAAAAAAGAATGTATTCAGAAACATGTGAACATTAATTACACTAAAGTCTGGTCATGGAGGAAACAGACATCTCTCTCTCCAGCTCCTTCCCGGCCCAAGAGGATGTATAACACCTCCAATAAATTATTTCGGCGCCTATTACAGTGGGATGCGAAAGTTTGGGCAGCCTTGTTAATCTTCGTGGTTTTCCTGTATAAATTGTTGGTTGTTACGATAAAAAAATTTCAGTTACATCTATCATATAGGAGACACAGTGATATTTGAGAAGTGAAACATAGTTTATAGCATTTACAGAAAGTGTGCAATAATTGTTTAAACAAAATTAGGCAGGTGCATAAATTTGGGCATTACATAAAAGAAATGAACTCAATATTTAGTAGATCTTCCTTTTGCAGAAATAACAGCCTCTAAACGCTTCCTATAGCTTCCAATGAGAGTCTGGATTCTGGTTGAAGGTGTTTTGGACCATTCTTCTTTACAAAACTTCTCTAGTTCATTCAGGTTTGATGGCTTCTGAGCATGGACAGCTTTGTTTAACTCACACCACAGATGTTCAATAATATTCAGGTCTGGGCACTGAGATAGCCATTCCAGAATGTTGTACTTGTTCCTCTGCATGAATGCTTTAGTAGATGTTGAGCAGTGTTTAGGGTGGTTGTCTTGTTGAAAGATCCAGCCCCGGCGCAGCTTCAGCTTTGTCACTGACTCCTGGACATTGGTCTCCAGAATCTGCTGATATTGAGTGGAATCCATGCGTCCCTCAACTTTAACAAGATTCCCAGTCCCTGCACTGGCCACACAGCCCCACAGCATGATGGAACCACCACCGTATTTTACTGTAGGTAGCAGGAGTTTTTCTTGGAATGCTGTGTTCTTTTTCCTCCATGCATATTGCCCCTTGTTACGCCCAAATAACTCAGTTTCAGTTCCATCAGTCCACAGCACCTTATTCCAACATGAAGCTGGCTTGTCCAGATGTGCTTTAGCAGACCTCAAGCAGCTCTGTTTGTGCTGTGGGTGGAGAAAAGGCTTCCTCTGCATCACTCTCACATACAGCATCTCCTTGTGTAAAGTGCACCTAATAGTTGAACGATGCACAGTGACTCCCTCTGCTGCAAGATGATGCTGTAGGTCTTGTGCTGATCTGTGGGTCGACTCTGACTCTTCTCACTATTCGTCGCTTCTGTTTATCAGAGATCTTTCTCGGTCTGCCACGTCGAGCCTTAACTTGAACTGTGCCTGGTGTCTTCCATTACCTCAATATGTTCCTAACTGTGGAAACAGACAGCTGAAATCTCTGAGACAGCTTTCTGTGTCCTTCCCCTAAACCACGATGGTGAACAATCTTTGTTTTCAGCTCATGTGAGAGTTGTTCTGAGACCCCCATGTTGCTACTCTTCAGAGAATATTCAAAGAGGAGGGAAACCTACAATTGCCCCCCTTAAATACTGTTTCTCATAATTGGATTCACCTGTGTATGGAGGTCAAGGGTCACTGAGATTACCTAACCTATTCTGAGTTCCAATAATTAGTTCTAAAGGTTTTGGAATCAATAAAATGGCAACAGTGCCCAAATTTATGCACCTGCCTTATTTTGTTTAAACAATTATTGCACACTTTCTGTAAATCCTACAAACTTAATTTCACTTCTCAAATATCACTGTGTGTCTCCTATAGGATATATTTAACTGAAATTTTTTATCATAACAACCGATTTATACAGGAAAATCATGAAAATTAAACTTTTGCATCCCACTGTATGTGTCTGCATACCCTTCTGAAAGTAGGTAGTTGTGCCCCTGTATGGCAGACTGCCCCATTGACTGACATCCGTAGTGGTGAGTATATCATGGTGTTTGTTGTACAATGGCATGTGAAGACAGTTTGAATGACAACTGTAGATTCTGCCACGACTGAGATCTGTCTTTGGGTCATGGCCAGACTATCTTCACATATAGGATGGCTTGCCAGGCTAGCATGGGCCAACTTCTCCGGACGAATCCCAGGGCATTTCCTGGCCAGCCGAGAAACATATAGTCCCTTCAGCGTGTCCTGGGTCTTCCTTTAGGTCCCTTCCCAGGTAGACGTGCCCAGAACACCTCACCATGGAGGTGTCCAGGAGCCATCCTGACCAGATGCCTGAAACACCTCAACTGGGAATATTTCTATTTTGTTAAATTTTGCAGATGTTCATCTGAAAAGTTAAATAATTTACTTTGACTGTAAAGCTGTAAGAAACTCATTTTATTTTTTTGTTTTCGGCTTTATTTCTCTCCAGTTTATCTGACAATATTTTCAGAACTCTGAAAATGAAAACCAAAAAAAGGGTCTTGAAAATAGAGAATCATTTTTCATTTTTATTCCACAAATTATAAAACAGCTTCAGTAGAGTGATGATTTCATAGATTATTTCTCTTATTCGAATGTATTTTTCTGTAATGAACCATAATATTTTCACAGATAAACTAATCTGGTGCAGCTCCAGTGTTTAGGTCTTATGCGTCTACCATAGACAGTCCATGGTCTTTATATCCAGAGCACACCCTAGAGGTTTGAAGCTGAAACAGCAGCAGAAGTCCAGCCTCCACTTGCTGGAGATTTACAAACAAGATCAAAAGATCCCCTTAAAAACAGACGATAAAAGTAGGTGATCTTTATAGGATAGACTGTGGAGTGCTGTGAAGTGGCACAAAATGGCAACAGGACAATAAATAAGGCTCCCTTTAAATTTTCCCCAATCTGGCCTTTTGCCTTGTTTTCTTCCAGGTGCTGCTTTACCAGCAGCGTCTGCAAAATGAAGCCATTCAAAAACAGATGATCCGGTCCGTTCACCCTAATTCAGCGCTCCTGATCCTACAGGACTGAACCACCAACCCCTGAGATTAACTAACCAACATGAAGAAAACATGCAGTGAAAAGCAGAAAATGCCACAGAATTAATCACCGTTTAAAGATTAAAACTGGATATAAAAAAGCAAAAAAGAGCAGACCTTGAATTCTATCATTTTAAATTTCTCCTAGATTTGTAGCCTCCATGTTTGTTGGTATATAAATTCTAAAGGAGCTCAGGATGTTCTGTATTTTTGTTATTCATTTAAAAACAGTTCAGACCAGCAGCAAATAAAATATCTTATTCCAAAAACTACCATCTTTCTCATCATTGTAATATTTTTTGCTGCTTCGTCTAGGCGTTGCTTTCAGTTTATGTTTCTGATACTGAAGAAGGACAAGTTCCAGGAGGTGTTTCTACATGGCCACATAAAGATCCTGTTCCATTTCAGACCTGTTTCTTTGACTCCTCTCCTGCGAAAGGTCACCGATGCCCTTAAACACATCAAATATTCACACAGTTTCCAGATCTAGATCCTCTCTGCTGCCTTCCACAACAATCATCTTTGGCTTTGCAATTTTAGATTTCAGGTTCCAAATCTGAATACATCCCGTCTGACAGCTAGCATAACCTGCACAGCAAACAGGTTCTGTGCAGCATGAGCACGACAGTTTTTAAGCCCACTGAACCTGATATTCAACCATTGACTGTCTTTTAGCCTCCATGATGGAGAAGGCCTCTTCTTTCTCACTGATCTCTTTCAGCCTCTTTTCATCCAGAAACGTCACCAGAGAGTCCCTCATTTCCACAACCTCGATTATCTCCTGAAAGATACGATCTTCTTCTGCCTGCTGCTCTGGAGTTTTGTCTGTGAGGAAAAATGTGGAACATTTCCAGTGAAAAACAAAACAAAAACTGCAATTTTTCCCTGAAACAACATAAACATCAGGATCACCTGAATAATTCGTAATGCGGTAAACTAACTTCAGATGACAGGTTGAGGGTCAAAACCAACAAGAACAGTGTCATCTGGAACTTTGAAATCTGATCACTAGAATATCTTGCAGGACCATCAAACTAGTGTGAACAGGAGAGGGCCCATAATACATCCTTGTGGAACCCCAAACCCAGTTACACATTGATGGTTTTGGTCCTGAAACGGTCATCTATTAACTGGTGTATTACAAACAATGGTGTTAAACATGACTGAGGCCCTGTCCACACGTAGGCGAGTATCTCCCAAAACGAAGATATTTTTCTACGATTTGGCCTGTCATCCACACGAAAACGCAGATTTACGCAACAAAAATGAATCTTTTTTAAAAACTCCGGCCAAAGTGAAAATTTGCGTTTTCTGCGTTTTAAGCGTTTCTGTGTGGGCAGAAATAACCGGAGTTTAGGTTTCATAACATCACTGTCTGCGACAAAAATGCTGACGGCTCATGTGCGACCTGTGTTACACTACAACATGGATGCCCTCAGAGCTGTGCTCGCGTTATCAATCGTCCAAGCGCTTTTTGTCTCTTTGTTTTTACAAGCAGAATTACTGCTACTTGTCGAAGACCACAGGCGAAGGACGAGGTTACGGACGCTTATTGCCCGCCATCATGTTTCATGTTTTGTTGAAGTTGAGCAGGAAGACGTAATGGATAGGATTCAGGGGAACTACTGCCACCTACAGGTCTGGCATGCCTATGAATGTGCTTAACAATGCACTTATGCGGTTATGTGTGGATGGAGTTTTTTCTAAAAACGAGGTGGTGTGGACGTTATTTTTTGGGAGGGCGGATGTTCGTTTTTAAAAAACCCGGCTACGTGTGGACAAGGCCTCAAACCCAGAAACATCAGTCTGGCATATGAGTCCTTAGACTTCAGGTGAGTGACAGCAGGGTGGATAAAAGACAAACCCTCCAAACACAGACCAGTTCCTCTTGTTTCTCAGCTGAGTCCCTGATGTAGGCCAGAACCCGCATCAGCTCAAGGCATTTCATAACCACTGAGGTGACAGCCTTCCAGCTGAATGTTTCAAGACTTACTGTGTAAAACTTAAATATGTGTAAAAAAATAAACAAGAGAAATGGACATAAAAGAGGCAGATGGTAAAATACCACTAACTTTAAACCACAAATCATTAAAGCCTGAGATTTTAATACAACACCTAGCTTATCCTCACACGAGGAGAGCTGTGTCAACAGCTAAAAGCTGCTACTGTGACCTGCTGTGAAAATGACCCTGATTAAACACAACAGGCTCTTGTTCATCAGCTCTGTGTAAAAACATCTACTCCAGAGTCAACAGTGAGAGCTGCTCTCACCTTTCAGCTCCATGTACTTCCTGTAATCCAGCTGTAATGTGCTGTGTTTGTCCTCCAGTTCCAGCTGACGAGACCTGAGGGGAAAACATACTTCAGTGCAGTCGTGTTTTCAGAACATCCTGATGTTGCTGCAGGTCATCACAGGCTGCTCAGGGGTCTGCTGTTATGATCGTTGTGGCTCTGACCTGAACAAAGCTCAGCTGTTCTCCTTATGAGACTCAACAGGCATTTAAATAAAACCTTACCAATTTATTTATGTAGCACGTTTTAACAATAGCATGGCAGCTAACCAAAGTGCTGTACGATAAAAGAGCAAGATGCTCAGACAAAACAAAAGCTTATCCCAGTAAAAGACTCGAAAACAGATCAAAAATTAGCATAAAAGTTAAGCATGACCTGGTAGAAAGAAAATAACATAAAAACTAACAATTAAAACAAAATATACATGTACATTAATAAGAAGTAGAACAAACATAGCCTGATGAGAATCACAAAATTGAGACTAGGAAGCACTGAAGAAACCACGATATACAGCAGCTGGTGCATTTAATAGCATGTCAGATTAAACTAAAATATGAATCAACCTGAGAAACAAAGCCAGTCAGGGTCATGCAGCTGTTAAAAGAGTGGATCACCGACTGAAGTGCGTCTTAAAGCCACATTCCGCAACTTTTACACCTTAAAATAATGTTTTTTGTAAAGTTTTGGTGGCATACTATCATCTATTATGTTCATTTTCAGAGCTGTGATGGTGTTAGGGGGTCCCACGTCTGTTTATCGCACTATACAGTTTTTCACCTGCGACCCGACAGCGGAAGTACTGACTGCGCTTTACGGGGTGAAAAAAGTGCGTGATCTAAACCCACGTTTAGAATGCGTGATTTTAGAACGCACGCTTTTTTCACCCCTTTGGCTTGCCACAGTACTATAACGTAGACCCGCGGTTTAGAGACTTGAGCAATGGCAGATCCACCAAAGAAAGCTAGAAAACCCTTATCAGAGGAATCTAGGAAAAGAAAAGAAGAAAGTCATAGAGCAAGAGCAAAGACCAGAGTTATTATTGAGCCGTCTATTCCTCGCTGGAGAGCTCTTTTAGAAAGAACAGCATGAACTACGGACTCTGACCCAGCCGTGCTGCAAATGGCTAGGTAAGTAATAAATGATTTCACCAGGGCTATTGTGTTTGGTCGGGCATAAAGTTGTTATACAGTCCTGATAAAACTATTTATTCAATGTGTGGAGGTGGAAAAGTTTGTATTCGTTGTTTTGCCTGACATTAGGAATGTAAACATGCCTCTTATGCCTGAGAGAGATTTGATTTTACGACAGTGACGTTACGCAGCAAGCCTCTAGAGGGCCACAGAGAGCATATAGCCACAAAGTTCAGGAATGTGGCTTTAAGAGCAGATTTAAACCTGCTAAGCGATGGCGCTTGAAGCACATGAAGTCAGAGAAAGTAATGTCATTCTAACTCACGCCACCATGAGGTCGGACTCCTCAGAAACCAACGCATTCTTCTCATGGACCAACTGAATCCACTGCTCAATCGTATCAGGGGAACCGCTGTTGGCTGGAGAAGACAAATGAGCGTGGCTTTAGAAAAGCAACAAACAAGACATTTATACAAGCTTTGGTAAATAATTTGACGCATAACTCTGCTGTACATGAACAAAGCTGGTCTTCAGGGATGCAGATGATGGACACTAGATGAGGCTTTTCCTTCTTGCTTTGTGATTTTAAGATCCGTGCTTCTAATTTCAGTTTTTTTGTACATAAATCAGAAATTTTGTACATAGCCCTTCGTGGTGTAATGTTGACCTTACTGAAGGCTCCTCAAGAGGTCATTCGCCTCTTAAGGAATTGTTTTGACACTGACCGCTCTTATTGTAAACACGCAGTTAGCTACAACGGCTCATCAGAGTTAGCAACAATAACCAAGGAGGTCAGGTCAATTGTGTTCAAACTTTTCAAAGCAAAAAAAAAAGTATAGTGTTTGTGACTCATTCTCTATGTATAACTGATTTCTAAATAACATATTTTAAATACATTTTAAACTTCAGCATAAAAAAATATGACCAGAGATCACACGACATATGCTGGAGTATCAGATACACGATAACAAGGTGTTTACAATTGAAACTTGGTACAAGCATTTAGTGAGGCTTTCAGCTTCAGAGCAGCAAACATCTACAGGTCCTTCTCAAAAAAATAGCATATTGTGATAAAGTTCATGATTTTCTGTAATGTACTGATAAACATTAGACTTTCATATATTTTAGATTCATTACACACAACTGAAGTAGTTCAAGCCGTTTATTGGTTTTAATATTGATGATTGTGGCATACAGCTCATGAAAACCCAAAATTCCTATCTCAAAAAATTAGCATATTCCAACCGACCAATAAAAGAAAAGTGTTTTTAATACAAAAAAGGTCAACCTTCAAATGATTATGTTCAGTTATGCACTCAATACTTGGTCAGGAATCCTTTTGCAGAAATGACTGCTTCAATGCGGCGTGGTATGGAGGCAATCAGCCTGTGGCACTGCTGAGGTGTTATGGAGGCCCAGGATGCTTCTATAGCGGCCTTAAGCTCATCCAGAGTGTTGGGTCTAGCGTCTCTCAACTTTCTCTTTACAATATCCCACAGATTCTCTATGGGGTTCAGATCAGGAGAGTTGGCAGGCCAATTGAGCACAGTAATACCATGGTCAGTAAACCATTTACCAGTGGTTTGGGCACTGTGAGCAGGTGCCAGGTCGTGCTGAAAAATGAAATCTTCATCTCCATAAAGCTTTTCAGCAGATGGAAGCATGAAGTGCTCCAAAGTCTCCTGATAGCTAGCTGCATTGACCCTGCCCTTGATAAAACACAGTGGACCAACACCAGCAGCTGACATGGCACCCCAGACCATCACTGACTGTGGGTACTTGACACTGGACTTCAGGCATTTTGGCATTTCCCTCTGACCAGTCTTCCTCCAGACTCTGGCACCTTGATTTCCGAATGACATGCAGAATTTGCTTTCATCCGAAAAAAGTACTTTGGACCACTGAGCAACAGGCCAGTGCTGCTTCACTGTAGCCCAGGTCAGGCGCTTCTGCCGCCGTTTCTGGTTCAAAAGTGGCTTGACCTGGGGAATGCGGCACCTGTAGCCCATTTCCTGCACACGCCTGTACACGGTGGCTCTGGATGTTTTCACTCCGGACTCAGTCCACTGCTTCCGCAGGTCCCCCAAGGTCTGGAATCGGTCCTTCTCCACAATCTTCTTCAGGGTCCGGTCACCTCTTCTCGTTGTGCAGCGTTTTCTGCCACACTTTTTCCTTCCCACAGACTTCCCACTGAGGTGCCTTGATACAGCACTCTGGGAACAGCCTATTGGTTCAGAAATTTCTTTCTGTGTCTTACCCTCTTGCTTGAGGGTGTCAATGATGGCCTTCTGGACAGCAGTCAGGTCGCCAGTCTTACCCATGATTGCGGTTTTGAGTAATGAACCAGGCTGGGAGTTTTTAAAAGCCTCAGGAATCTTCTGCAGGTGTTTAGAGTTAATTAGTTGATTCAGATGATTAGGTTAATAGCTCGTTTAGAGAAGCTTTTCATGATATGCTAATTTTTTGAGATAGGAATTTTGGGTTTTCATGAGCTGTATGCCAAAATCATCAATATTTAAACCAATAAACGGCTTGAACTACTTCAGTTGTGTGTAATGAATCTAAAATATATGAAAGTCTAATGTTTATCAGTACATTACAGAAAATAATGAACTTTATCACAATATGCTAATTTTTTGAGAAGGACCTGTAATAGTTTTGACTCTTACCAGCTTCTCGTCTCAGATGTCTCTCCAGCACCACTCCTTTCTCCTCCAGGTCTTTAAAGGACACCTCAATCTCCTCCAGCCGTCTCTGGATGGACTGAAAAATAAAGTGTGCTCTGATCAAAAACCAAAATCCTCTCTATACAATCAATAACTGTAATTACATGTGTTTATGGTTCAGTGAGGGTTTCTTTTAGGTAACAAGCTATGCAAAGATGGAGGAAAGGGTTCACTCCCAGGGATGAACAAGGCAAAGGAAGTGCTGTGAAGCACAAACCCACTAAAGGCCACATGATGAGATTAGCTGTGGAACTCTCCATCGATCAAATGTGAACTAATTTTAACTTGTGTCACGTAATCAGATCAAATGTGTTTGTTCACACTTAAGTCATCAGTCAGTCCATCCTGAGTGAGCACTAGTGAGATCACATTCATCCACTTAGCTGTTTATGATTTAGACCAAAACAGGGGTTGGGTTAGTCAAAGTCTTACAATAAACGTAGTTATATAACAGACATGATATGAGGAAAGGAAAAGAAGCAAAAGATCATGATCACATTTTCTAGATCAATATTAAAATCAGGATTAGCTATCACAATAACTAACCGAGTTGGGAAGAACACTACATTTATTTATCGTCTTGATCAAAATCACTCCTGGAACATTGTGGTGCGGCTTGTTTAAATGTGAACCCTAAGGTACAGAAGCATCACTAGATTAGGTAATACCATCTTTGTTCACATGACAAAGTCTTCCATCTTTACATATGACTACATTTTACTTTCATCATTAGGCTTTTCAGATTATTTAAAGACCTAGAGTTCACATTTTTAAGACGTAGCAGACACAAACGTCAGCAGGTAGAAAGCTGGACGATAAAACGATATATATTTCAAAATAACTTTTCCTCGATAGACAAAATGATAGAACAGATGAACAGTCAATGATGATACATAAGTGTTGCTCCATGTTGGACCAATCATGTAGCTGGAATAGAGCCATGCACATGGCACAGTAGCAGTGCAGACGCACTAACGTTTGTGTAGCTGTACCTCTTTCTGTAGGTAACATTTAGGACATCCCCAGTAAAAGTAGTAAAAAAATAAGCACCCCATGAAAGAAATGGACGGAGCACACAGTGAATGAAGTCGTTGACAATAAGACGATGAGCAGTTCGGTCATGTGGACACATTTTGGCTGATTAAAGTTGGACAAATGTCTAAGTAGCTGCACAGCTAATGATGCCAAGCGCAGGTTCTGACAAAGTCGGGGAATCCCACTGGTCTGTTTTAGCTCCTGGAACAGCACGACCTGCCGGAGCAGCAAGATGTAACACTTTATAATCCCAGACGAGACCAAGAGCAAAGCTGCCTCCTGTCTTCATATCATTTTATTTTTAATTAAACCTTTACCAAATAAAAACACTGAGATCAGAAAACCTTCCTCTAACCTCTGCTTTTATGATGAGACTTTTTAAAACACCTCCACAAGATGCATCTGACTTTAGCCTTCAAAACAGGAGGATGCGTGTGTCACTCAGAAAACCATTCTAAAATAAACATTCTTACAAAGAGGGACATGACAAATAACAGTAATAAGGACGATAATATCAGCATATTTGTCCAAGGTTGTCTGCAGAGTGAGATGCAAACACTAGTTAAGAACAGAAATATGCAGCTTGGAATTAAAAACTGAGAGTAAATGTTTGAACACATTTATTTTTACTCTGTTGATAGAGTGAGGCAAAAGCGTCCCAGACTGGTGCTAAACATGACAAAAGTGATCAGATGACACCTGTGCTTCCCACTGGTGACTGGATTCTCCACAATGCATACCAACACCTGGCCTGAGATGGGACTTGGGGACTCACCTGAGCTTTACGAAATCGTTGTATTTCACTCATCTTGGCTCGCCGCGCTAAAGTTTTCACCCTCTTCAACTCCAGCTTCTCAGCCTCGACTGGGTCTGCTGGAACTGTCTGGAACTACAAAGACAGAGAAAACAGATAAAGCATCTCCTATGAAATACAGTTAAAGCTGAACCTCTGCTCTGACTTACCTGTCTATCATACAGGTCAGAGTCATCAGATTCAAACATGTCATCATCATCTTCATCTTCATCAACACCTTCCTCTGAGGTGCTGTGCTGTCTGAGTGTTGTTTCTGTTGTAAGGAAAATGAACCAGTGTTAAAATTAAATGAGACCCATCTAGACTCTAAAAACTCACAGAAAGAGGTTTTCTTGGTCTGCGTGGAGATAAAGCACAGACGTACCCTCGCTCTCTGGATGACTGACGTGAACACTGAGCCGCGTGTCTCTGCTGATCCTTGGGGAGGACAGATTCCAGGGTGAAAACTTGGACCGTACTCTAGGCTGCCCGTTTGGCATCTCTTTCCTCTTAAAGCAGAGTCGGTTCCTCCTCTCCCGACTGGCAGTGCTCCCACTCCAATAGCCCTCCTCTTCTTGCCCATCCAGGCCCTCTTGTTTAGGGGGTCCTCCTGCATTTGCAGAGGAAGAGGAGCAGGAGGAAGATCCACCAGGGGTCTCCGAGTCGGAGTCTGCACAGAAACTCTGAAGGTCCCCCAGCTCGTTTTTCTCCTCAATGCTCAACTGAAGCTTTCTCAGGGACAGTTTAGGTTGAGAGTCCGGTTCTGGTTTAGAGATCTCCACTCCTGGATTTGGAGGTGAAGGTTTGTTTGGTTTCAACAGGACATTCCGAGGTTTTGCTACTGGCAGCGAGAGCTCAGTGCTGGGAGTTTTCTCACGGGAATGCCGCGGCTTTGGGACTGGACAGGGCACTGCCTCCTTCATCTCCTCCTCAGTGGGAGCTGCTGCCTCAGTCTCAGCAGCAGACTCTATGGAAGTTTTAGACTTTTGTGATTCTTCAGGCTGTTCTTCTGCTTCAGTGATTTGCTGAGCTTGTTCATTGTGTTTTAAAGGCTGTTTAAGGGAAGAAGCAGAGTCCAGGAAATACTCGTCATCTGAAGGAGATAGCGTGTTGTCCTCACTAGACGACTCGTTCTCCTCGTCTGTCTCTACCAGACCGTCTATGTTTTCCTAAACAGACAAAAACATTACACGTTTTAAATAAATTTGTTCTTTTAAACAAAAACAACTGATTAAACATTTCTGAACCAGCTCAACTGAAACCGGCCCAAACCCAACACCAGTGACGATGCAAGAGAAGAGTGTAAAAGAGGATTCTCAAAACAAGAACACATGTTTAAATCCTCAGAGACAGAAAAGGAGTAGCCCACATCAGTGTTGTTAGTGACCCACCTCACAAGATGGTTTCAGCCCATCTGGAAGCAGAAGTTCTTCAGAATGCTGCTCGCAGTAAAACTTCCCTGTTGGCAGTGACAGAGAATGAACGTTTATTCAAAAAACTAACACAATGACTACTTCCGTGAAAATAGTTTTACAATAAGCACTTTAAAAACAAACAGCAGCAGAGGAATATAATCTTGATGATCGCTATTGTCTTCATGCTTATAAGATAATGAAATTAATGTCATGGACATCTAAGTTGTACCTGAGATGATCAATGAGATGAAAACACACACGCACGCCCGCACGCCCGCGCACACACACACACACACACACACACACACTTCCTATCACACACAGGACATTTATAGCTCTAAAATAACTAATGGTGACTTATTAATACAATAAAATGTCCATTTTAAAAATGCTTAGTGATAGTTATTAAAAGGTTTAGACTACACAGTGCACTTTGAAACAACAAACACCACAATGACGGTGAACAGATTAGATTTCAACACTTGTGAAAACATTGTATTTAATATTTATTGTATTATTATATTGGAGGATTGTACAGTATTTTTGACTGGGGCTTCATGCCCCCAGTAGGGTCTCCCATGGAGATCAGACAAAGTGCAGCTCAAAGACACCTTATGATGATCACAGTAAATGGAAACAGTGTTCCCCCGCCCGGACACGGGTCAGCGAAAAATAAATTTACCGTAATAACTCTAGGCTCGTCTGTTGCAGTTTTCCTATTTTAACATTTTAGTTTTCAAATTAACACACTTATCTAAAAAAACACCCTTCAGCTCAATTTTCTTAAAGGCACACTTGGCAGTTCTGGCTTGCTTTTAGCACCCTCTAGTGTCCAGTTAGTGAAAGCAAAAGTGAAACTTCTCTCCTCGCTGTGTGTTCATCTTTTTAACACCTTAATCTAACTGCTGAAATGTCTCCTCAGCCTTCATTAGTGTCTACAGGAGCGGTTCATCACTAAATCAAACAAATCAGCTGTGTTCATGATCTAAAACATGCAGGAAACATGCTGGAAGCAGACTGCAGCACCAGGCATGTCAGCTCCACTTTACTAAGTCCAGCAGGTGGCGGACCACCACTCTGAAGTTGCAAATGCGGTAATCTGACCACAGAGGGTGGTGGGGGTCTGAGTGACATTTCATTAACCCTAGAAAGGGTCATTTTAGCACATACTGGCTCAAGAAAATTATTTAAAAATATGAAAAAGTTGCATAGTATGGCTTTAAAATAAAAAATTAAAATAAAAAAACAATTCAGACAATGCAACGTGCACACTGCAAGCCTTCACTCCTTCATTTGCACCAGGCTGCATTGTTAGCACGGCTCTTCTCTTCATCACACAAAAGCTGTATGACAACTGAGCTGCACATTATATCACAAATTTATCATCACCACAATATCAGTGTGAGCAATATCATCACTTCAATGAACGGGTTGTAACTCACAGGATGTGATACTGCAAGTGACATGCCTTTTAATCTGCAACTGTCCTTAAAGAGGTCCTAGAATGCCATTAATCAACAATCTAAAACAGCTTTGAGCCTCTAAAAAGCATCAGAAATGTTCTTTTGGCTTTCATCTGTCCCAGGAGCCCTGATACAGGCCATTCTAAAACCCCTAAACCAGCCTTGCTGTGAAAAGAGCTGTTTGCCCCTCCCACTCAGCCAGGACATGAATATGATAAAGAGCTGCTTGCTGATTGGTTGGTTTCCCCAGAAGGCCTCAGACACTGGAGACATGCAGGTTTGAGGAGGAAGGGCCCCCCTAGTGACGTGTTAAGGAAGGCTTTCTCAGAACAGAAGTTTTTCGCTCGCCTTTTTCAACTTTCTAATTTACATAAAAAGTAGGTCACACACGGCTTTGACCTTTTGGCATGCTGCTTTTGACCACCCAAGCTGTCTTTATTCCACACCTGGTTTACAAGATAGCAGCTAAACACACACAGGACATGCTGAGTGACGTGTCCTAATTATAAGTAAAAGAAAAACAAGGAAAATCTGGGTTACAATTCCACGTTTTTCCTAATCTCATGCAGCCCTACTACACAATACTGTCCTTAATCATAAAACAACACTCAGGTAAAAAAAATAAAATAAATCAATGAAAAAAACCTTCAAAACTGGATAAAAACAAAGTGTAAATATGTATAACACATAACCATGGTAACAATGTTTTCAATCCAGCTAAGCATCAAATTTAAAAACATATTTATAGAAACTCTCTTAGCTGCTTCCTTATCGTGGTGGAGGGGTTTGAGTGTCCCAATGACAGGAGCTAAGTTCCACTCAACAGTATTATTAACTGTTATATGTTTGCTAGCTCTGGGGGGCAGCAGTAGCTCAGGAGGTAGAGCAGGTTGCCTTGTGATCGGAGGATTGCAGGGATGACTCCAGCTCCCGCCAGGGGTACTCTGCTGTTGTGTCCTTGGGCAAGACACTTGCCTGTGCTGGTGGTGGTAGGGTTAGGGTAGCTTACCATCACCAACAGTGTGTGAATGTGAGAGTGTGTGAATAATGTGTGTGAATGCCTAAAAAAGTGCTATATTAATCCATTATTATTATTATTATTATAAGCTGTCTGAGGCTTTATGCCTCTGGTAGGGCCACCCATGGCAAACTGGTCCAAGGTGAGGGATCAGACAAAGTGCAGCCCAATGGCCCCTTATGCTGACTTCAATAAATGGAAACAGTGTTCCCTCGCCCAGACACTGATCACCAGGGCCCTCCTCTGGAGCCAAGCCTGAAGGTGGAGCACGTTGGCGAGCGCCTGGTGGCTGGGCTTTCACCCATGGACCCCAGCCAGACACAGCATGAAGAGGAGACGTGGGTCCTCCTTCCCATGGACTCACCACTCGTGGGAGGGGCCAAAGGGGTCGAGTGCAATTTGAAATGGGTGGTAGCCAAAGGCGGGGACTTTGGCGGTCTGATCCTCAGCTACAGAAGCTGGCTCTTGGGACGTGGATTGTCACCTCTCTGGTGCGGAAAGAGCCTGAGTTTGTGTGTGAGGCTGAGAGGTTCCGAATAGATATAGTCAAACTCACATGGATAATGGCTCTGAAACCAGTTTCATGCCTGCAAACTCGGAAGGCGTGAAAAGGGTGAACTTTAGTTGTATCCTCTGTGTTCATGTACGGATGCTAATCATGGTATAATTGAACAAAGATGACAAGCTGTGGCACTGATTGCACTAACAGATCATCTAAGAAGTTTCTGCTTCATTTTTATCATTAAGTAAATTCATATTCCTGTTCTTTATTTCACCTCTTTTCCCAATTTTGGATTGTCTGGGCATAACGAGACGGGTGACATGGCTAAGATGGCGGCAATCGCCTCCCTGGTTTTCCAGTCACGTCCAACGTCCAAATGGCTGGGGAGAGGGAAGTCTGGGCCTCTCTGCTTAGGCTGCTGCCCCTGCGACCCGACTCCGGATAAGCGAATGGAAAAATGGATGGAATGGATGGATATTAGTAGAAACAAAGAAATAAAGGTTTATTAAATAAATATTTATTCTATTCTATCTAAATCCAAGAACTTCAGCTGCATGAATACTTGACATTCCTTGAAGAAATGCATATCACTCACTGCTTTCTCCACCACAGCTTTAAGCTAAAACCATCTTGCATTAACAAATGATAGTTACGGTATATATGCTTTAGTCAAATCATAAATCTTGTCAGATCTCATGTAATCACTCGTGTGTTAAGAATGATTCTCAGCTACTACCACAAAAATGTAGCTAAACAGCTGTAAAATGAACTGCCTTAAAGTCATCTCTGTGTTTATTGATGTTCATGAGCTGTGGCAGCCATCTTGAATGAGCTTGACTCCAATAGTTAATCAGTTGTTGACGTGCATCAAAGGATTATGTTCCAAAAGCTTGATTTTCTCTCTCTCTCTCTCTCTCCCTCTCCCTCTCTCTCTCTCTCTCTCTCTCTCTCTCTCAAAAGACAAAACAAACTGAAGGCTACACCCTCCCCTTTCCTGATATGAGAATATCTTCATCAAATATTTCAGCCAAAGAGGAGATTGTAACGTCACAGGGTCAAAGACACTAAACACACTCTAAACCTGATCACTGCTGACACGGTATGATGACACATTTCTGTTAAATTACCAACTGTGGTGTTACAGTGGCCTTACTAGCACCCACTGGCACAAGGTAGCCAACATGATGTCTTTTGTTTTATTTTAAATGGCACAATGAATTATTCTTCATTGTATACACATTAGGATGCTGTAGTGATATTCATTATTTCTGTTGAGTGAATGTCCCTCAGCCATTCAACAGAAATCAAACTGTGAAATGAGCTAATCGTCTCTCATCTTACATCAGTCACCTAATCAAAGCTGGTCAGAAAGCCACCTTTACTATTTGCAGTTAAGAACCGTGTTTATTAAACACTCTTTACAAGAAGAAGACAACTCCTGAGATCTGTGTGGACAAACTGTCTCCCTGCTCTGTGATCCTTAGTAGAACCACAACAGAGGATCAATCATTAGCTAGATCAGACGGCTCTTTGGAAAACCAAACCTAGTTTAGTTTCATTAAACAACCAGCTCTGGCCGAGCACTCTGGTAGACCCTGTTTAGTGCTCACCTGTATTCTTGTCAAAGGTGTATCCTCCTAGTCGAAGCGTGATGCCACAATGATGGCAGGAGAAGCAGCTCCGATGGAAGAACTTTCCCTCAGCACTGATGCGCTCCACCACGTACATCGTTTGACCACAGAAGTAACACAGCTCGCTGTTCATCATTAACCCGGGCTCAATGGGCTCAGGCACTGAGGCATATGAAGGCACAGGACAGTCTTCAGGAGACTCGAGAGGCATCGAAGCCTGAGGAGAAGATGGTTAGAGGGCTGAGTCAGCAACACTGACACATTTTGTTTGTTTCTTTTTGCCATTTTTCTTGATAACAAGTTAAAGATAAATTTGCAGACAGAGCTTTTAAAGATGAAACTCACACTATCTTTATCTTCCATGCTCTTGATTTCTTGGGCTCGTTTCTCAGCTGCCAGCTTTTCCTGCAGAAACAAAGAAATCCAAGAATTTCAGCGGCATGAAAAATAAATACTCGACATTCCTTAAAGAACTGAGTATCACTCACTGTTTTCCACACCACAGCAAAACCATCTTACGTGAAGAAATAATGGAGTTATAAAAACTTTGGTCAAATCTTAAATTTTGTTAAACCTCACATAATTACTCAGTGTGTGTGTTATGAACGACTCTCAGCTACTACCACAAACAAATGTAGCTAAACAGCCGTAAAATGAACTGGGTTAAAGTCATTTCTGTGTTTAATGATGTTTATGAGCTGTGGCAGCCATCTTTAATGAGCTCGACTAATAGTTGTCGACGTGCATCAAAAAATCACTTTCTGAAAGTAACACACACACACACACACACACACACACACACACACACACACACACACACACACACACACACACACACACACACAAGAACACAAACTGAAGGCTGCGCCCTCCCCTTTTCTGATATCACCTCAAACCATGTTTGAAAATATCTTTATCAAATGTTCATGCGGGCTGTGTGACCAGTCAGGTCCAGATTCAGTCAGCTTACCTTTCGTCTTTGCAGAGAGTTGTGTTTCAGCTTGCTCAGAAAAAACACAGCCGATTGTGTCCGGGAGAAATTCAGGGACTTGACAGGTCTCCGAAGGCCTGCAGGTTCTGTCACCAACAGAAAATGGAAATGCTGAATTTGAGAAACTGACAGTTTTCATGTTATCTTGCAATAATGCTGAAATCCAAAGATGCCTGAATAAACCAGCTGCCTATACGTGCTGCTTTTCAAAAATCAGCTTTAAATATCCCAACAGCAAACGTTTAGCCTCATATTTCACTTTTACTGCATCTTCTTTAGGGTCACAGAAGCAGCAGCAGAATTAACTTGTCAATCCAAATAGAAACTCGTCAGCTCCTGCTGTCACTACCCCCCCCCCCCATCATCATCATCCAGACGAGGTTACTGGAGACTGACAGCTCCCTCCTTTCCTCCTGCATGCACGTCTCTCAGCAGATCCCAAGCAGAGCGGCATCAGACACGAGCGTTTATCACACCCACTCCAGCTCATTCACTGCCTCTGAACGCTGCAGACACATGTACACCACATTAACTCCTCACACAGAAAAAAAAGACCAAACGTTTTACCTCTGCTGCCAACAGCCGAGAGAAAATCCCTCCCACAGCTCTGCGCTAGTCCCTGATCAGCCAGCTCAGTGCTGACTGTCTGCTCAGTCTACTGCTGGGCTGGCTCAGCGCAGGAGAGCCACACAACCAGTACAGGCTGGCTCTGAGCAGAGCACTAGCCACTTAAGCCCAATGAATTGTGGGTAACTTGCTCTTAAAGAGACAGCTCGGACTGGATCACCACTGCACATTGAAAATGTTTTAGTATGAGGACACCTGACTCTTAAGGTGATGTTAATTCTGTGCAGTGTCTAAGCAACCATGTTATGTAAGATTAATGCTGCTGTCACTAATGGCTAGCTTCAGAAACGTAATAAATAAATAAAAACATGTCAAAATAGCATTTTCATTCATTTTGACTATTAATTAAAAGGAAGCAGAGACAAATGTTTACCTTTTGGAGGCTCAGAGAGAGCATCTTTGATCTGGGTGAGGTAGAGGACCATGGACAATTTGTCTATCTGTCCACTAGGAGACATGACAGGGGGGATGCCCAGCTCCTTCTGTAGAACGCTGAAGGCCAGCTGGTTGTTGTGAATGCTGTCTGACTCATCCAGAGGAGAGATGTCACTTTGGAGGAATAAAAGAACAAGTTCTCATTGATTCATTTATTATTAACATGTTCAGATAGAAAACATAGTTCACATCTTTGAAACTGATTCTGTGGATAGGCTAAATAATTATCTTTACTGTTGACAGCTCTTTGAATGACCTCAGTTTGGAGAAAAAGAGAATACAGAATTATTATTCCAGCCAAAAGGGCTACATTCACTTGATCTGCTGCTAATTTCTACCACGAATAGCCACAAAATTCTATATAAAATGATGAAATGTGAAATCTTCAGTATTATTTAAGGCAAGGTTCAAAGTAGCCATGCAAGCACTCAAATTTAAAGGGATTGTCCACTGAGAAACCACGTAATACTTGTTCTTTTAGAAATACAATCGTCACTCTGAGCTGCATAAACATGCTGTGAGTGAAAGGTTTCTTCAACCCCCATCAACTGCATTAGCCACAAAAAGGAATCAGGTGGGAAGGCGAGCAAAACAGAAAAGGCCAGTCTCTTCTACGTCACAGAGAAAATTAGCATTCATGGCTCGGCTCTTGGTTTGTGACCACGGAGGAATGTGTTGATTTAGCAACCAGGAGAGAGCAGAGGGCGTCTCGGTGAGTAGAAGCTAACCGTTAGCAACTCTACAATAAAGGTATCGTAAGAGTTGTGATGCTGTTAGCTAATCAGAAGCAAGACATCTGCATATCACATTATTTTTTTTACTTTCGATAGTGCTGTTACCTTTTACTTGTTCTTTTATTGTTAGTTTTTACTAGGAATTTTTATCCGTGATTTTTGTGCTATGTTTTTGTGTATTACCTGATTTCCATGTTTTCATTATGTTTTCTTTCTTTCTTTCTTTCTCTTTCTTTCTTTATTTTTATTTCATTCAATCAAGCAAATAAAAGTTACATTTAAAACAATTCGTGTTCACAAATAATCATAAATGAAAAGAAGCAGAAAGAAGCAAAAACTTATATCTGCCCCCTCTTCACAGCAAGTTTTAGTTGATATGTTTGAGCATTTGACTCTTTTATGTACAGCACTTTGGTTAGCTGCCATGCTATTTTTAAATGGTGCTTTATAAATAAATTGGTATGGTATGGTATCATATATCTTAAAGAGTAAGACTCGTAATCATATTTTTTTAGAGCATGTATAGTTCACGTGTGAAAAGATGCAAGGTCTGTGAAATTATTCTGCCCACCAATGTTTTTAAAGCAGTTATATTTATTTAAACATTATTTCTCTTCAATCAACAGGAGCAACTCACATCAGCTGAGGACGGAAGTGGTGAATCAGAGCGCACAGAGCCAGCCCGGACCTCCAGGACTGGGTGAAGTCGTTTATTTTCACGTTCTTATAGCCTTTGGTGTGTTTCTGGCACCATTTTAACAACTCCTCATAACCACTGACTGACTCTGCAAAAGCAAAAACACAAGAAGTTATCACACTTCCACCTTTAGTCATTTCAGCTCTCAGTCACGTGTAGAAACTGTAAACATGGGATGCTTCTGGTTCAACTTAAGTGAAAAAAAAATCTACACACAAGACCAAACATGCTTTGCACAGATGAGCAAATTACCTCGAGGAATGTGAGACCCACTTTCCTTCTGTCTTGTACTGGTTGGATGACTTTTATCAGCATCATATAGGTGTTGGACCTGGTTAAAGATCACAGACTGAAGCTCACAGGAAATATTTAGTAACTGAAGTTAAGCGCAGACGATGGAGGACAAATATCTTATTCTATCTCTTTGTTTAGACTGAGACAGCGAATGTTCTCTTTTTTTCTGAAGTTTCCAGTCTGAGTTTTATGTTTCACAGACTAATCGGTCTGCATCACCTTCATAATAAAGAAACTGATCTGTCTGTGTTGAGTAAATAACAGATAGCAGTGCTGACCTGGTGCGTCTGAATAGAGGACAGGTTGACTCTCTGGTACCGTGTTGTGGGGTCAATGCTGTACTGAGAGTAATTTTTGCTGGTGTTGTCTGTTGTGGTCTGGGAGAGGAGCTGGTAGATGCTTTCTCTGGACATGAGTGAACAGGTCAAAGTAAATTACATCAGATAAAAACACAAGTCTGGCCTACATTTCTTGTCAAATCAAAAACGTGTTTAAACAATCGAAATAAACAATGTAAAAAACCTCAAAAAATAATGTACCATCATGCTAACTATCACACAACTGATAATATTACTAATGAGACAATCATACATGCTGCTAACTCAAAGTGTGGTGTTTACATGAGTGCATTCAAAGCTAAACAGTCATGGTGAGAAAACATATATTCTTATTTCAGTCCCTGTGACTAAATTTGACCCTTTAAGGCAGAATTTGTAGAGTTTTGGGTTGGTGTGACAGTGGCACAGTTTGCAGGAAACAAGAGAACAGGAACAATTGCATTAATTCAATTCAGTTCAGTTTATTTATATAGCGCCAAGGCACGACAAGAGTCGTCTCAAGGCACGTCACAAAGTAAACATTACATAGTCTAATTTCTCACGACCCTGGCCATGCTGAAAACTGTATCTTGTGAAGCTCAGGAGTTGTTTTCTATTATCTAAAAGACATAGTTACCTCTCAGCTAGGACTTTTAGATGTGGGACACCCATACCCCAACTCCTCACCATCCACGCAGCATCAAAGGCAGCAAGGAAGCCACGGGCGATGCCTGTCCCCAGAGGCCAGAAGGGCTGCAGAGATCAGAACAGTAACCATAATCTCACACGGGCCGCTAACATGTTTTAAGATATTCCTATGTAGGCTTTGTTGTATTTCCTGGTTTTTCTTTTTCTTTTCCCGTGTCCTTTCTGGCTGTATAGCAATCAGAATGGATGTCTGAGTGCCAAAAACAAGCCTTACAGTTTTTCTCTCACAGGTGGAGCGTTATAGATTCAGCTATAACGCCCCGCCTGATATCAGAACTTTATTAGAAATGTTTTCGGTTGTTTTTAATTCCAGCAGACACGGAAATGAAAGAGAAAGGGGGGAGAGAGAGAAGGAACAGGTGGGGAAAGAAAGTTCACAAAAATAAACAATAAAGGATGCAAAAGAATCCACTTCTAGACCTGCAGAAAGAGAGGGCGAGAAAAAAAGGGACACACAAAAATACAACAGGACCAAAACATCACTGCACCAACAACATGAGGATGTATAACTAGCAATTTTTGCTGAAAAGCACATGGTAATAAATCATAGTGCATATAGTGCCAACCACAGCCTTAGGTTATGTGTTAAAAACACTCGGGTCCATACTTGTGAGAGCATCATGTGAGCACATGTGCGTACACGCGCTTGTGTATGTAAGGTTTATGCACCACCTAACAAATGAAATAAATAAAAATAAATAAATAATAATGTTTCACCTAACTGGAATGTGCATGACCTACTTTCACATATTCCAAATAGTTTGATAAATGGGGTGACATTCAAGTTAATTTTAAAATGTTTCTCCTGTTATGAATATATCTGATGTGCTGCTTGTTTAAATCAGAAAATGATCTTGCTGCAAGATGCAAGTATAAAGTCAGGGTTTTATATTAAAATTACACAATTCTCTGGCTGAGTGACGAGCCATGTTATCAAGTTAGTCACAATAAACCAGAAAAAAATAACATCAGAGAGCAGTCTCTTACCTCCACTAGGCAGTCACCAACCAGAGCAATTAACAGCTTCTTGCCTCTCCTCTCCCGGACCAGTGAGGCATTCTCAGCACGGTGCATGCAGGTGAAGTCAAACATGGCCACATCTGGTTTGCGGGCATGATTCTGAGCAAACTGGAGGTCAGGCAACCGGCCCCCAGTGGAGAAGTATGCAGCATCGTGAGCATAAAGGCACAAAGCCACATGATCCACATTTCCAGGAGCCAACAGTCGATCAGCATCATTAAAGTCCTGTAGATGCAAAGTGGGATAACTCAAGACCTTTTCTGAATAAATCCCATTTGTTGTATCAGATCAATGTGCCAGAATGGAGAAGAAAACTCTAAACTGATTTATGTTTAATTGGTAGTGCTGCAGTTTGTGCCAGTAAGAATCCAAGTTTTTCCACGTTAATGGATGTTCTGATCCCACCTGTTTAATGACCCCCCTCTTCAGTAAGCTCTTCTTCTTGGCAGTCATGACAAAGTAGTGGGTGTCGTCTCTGTAGTAAACAATATTCTCCAGATCAATAGCTGGCAAGAAAGCGAGACAGCACAGTGGGTAAACTCAGAAATGTACCATCAGACAAGTAGAGAATCTTGTTTTAATCACTGTTTAAAGTCTTCTACTGGTAGAACTGGTTTTAGGATGGGAATCTTGTGGTGTCACACAGGAGGTTAAAACCCTTCAGTGGGTGTGATGAGAATAAAGTGAGTCCTTACAGTTCTGTTCTCCATCCATCCATCCATCCATCCATTTTCATCCGCTTATCCGGAGTCGGGTCGCGGAGGCAGCAGCTTAAGGAGGGAAGCCCAGACTTCCCTCTCCCCAGCCACTTGGGCCAGCTCCTCCGGGGGCATCCCAAGGCGTTCCCTGGCCAGCCGAGAGGTATAGTCCCTCCAGCGTGTCCTGGGTCTTCTTTTGGGTCTCCTCCCGGTTGGACGTGCCCGGAAAACCTCACCAGGGAGGCGTCCAGGAGGCATCCTGACCAGATGCCCGAGCCACCTCAACTGGCTCCTCTCGATGTCGAGGAGCAGCGGGTCTACTCCGAGCCCCTCCCGGATGACCGAGCTTCTCACCCTATCTCTAAGGGAGAGCCCAGACACCCTGCGGAGAAAACTCATTTCGGCCGCTTGTATCCGCGATCTCGTTCTTTCGGTCACTACCCAAAGCTCGTGACCATAGGTGAGGGTAGGAACGTAGATCGACCGGTAAATCGAGAGCTTCGCCTTTCGGCTCAGCTCTCTCTTCACCACGACAGACCGGTACAACGCCCGCATCACTGCAGACGCAACACCAATCCACCTATCGATCTCACGCTCCACCCTTCCCTCACTCGTGAACAAGACCCCAAGATACTTGAACTCCTCCACTTGGGGCAGGACCTCGTCCCTGACCTGGAGAAGGCATTCTACCCTTTTCCGACTCAAGACCATGGTCTCGGATTTAGAGGAGCTGATTCTCATTCCAGCTGCTTCACACCCGGCTGCGAACTGCTCCAGCGAAAGTTGGAGATCACGTTCTGATGAAGCCAACAGGACCACATCATCTGCAAAAAGCAGAGACCTGATCCTTAGGCCACCAAAACGGATCCCCTCACCACCTTGGCTGCACCTAGAAATCCTGTCCATAAATGTTATGAACAGAATCGGTGACAAAGGGCAGCCTTGGCGGAGTCCAATTCTCACCGGAAACGAGCCCGACTTACTGCCGGCAATGCGGACCAAGCTCTGACACTGGTCGTACAGGGACCTAACAGCCCGTATCAAGGGGCCTGGTACCCCATACTCCCAGAGTACCCCCCACAGGGCCTCCTGAGGGACACGGTCAAACGCCTTCTCCAAATCCACAAAACACATGTAGATTGGTTGGGTGAACTCCCACGCACCCTCCAGGACCCCCCCAAGGGTATAGAGCTGGTCCAGTGTACGGCCAGGACGAAAACCACATTGCTCCTCCTGGATCTGAGGTTCGACTATCCGACGGACCCTCCTCTCCAGAACCCCTGAATAGACCTTACCAGGGAGTTCTGTTCTCTGAAATCAAAATGTAGCATGGAAACATCCAGCTCACCAGTTAGTCCCACTCAACTTCAACTTATGTTGTTTTAATATTTAAACTCATTTTCTTTGTCTTGCTGCGTATTTCATTTAGAATAAAGGCCTTGCATTCATACCAGAGATATACCAGGAAATGCATGGTTTATTTATGCTTCCTGGCAATACATCTTAACAGTCTGATTATTCACCTTTACTACAAAGTAAAACTTTGGGTTATGCCGATGTGGAAGGAGAAAGGCAGCTTAAGGTGTGGATAGAACCCCCTACAAAAGATGCACCAACATCTCCTGTAAATATATCTGTTACTTTTGTAGCAACATCAGATTTGTATACACCTTATCATTGTAAATGCCACTCTTATAGGAAATGCATGCCTATTCTTTGTAAATTTTCATTAAACTGTCTCATGTATGTTGGCCTACAATGCTATTTCTTTTAGATTAGATGGTGCTTCTTCATGTGCATTGTGAAGAAACATATTAAATTAAATTAAAACATCTATTGTTTTATATTATACCCTATTTTTATTGCAGTATTCTTTCACTTCAGTTCTTATTGTGATACAAGAGAGATGCATTCACAAAGCTGGCAGGATGTGTAGGTGAGAAAGAACCACAACACTACACCTAGTCGCTACAATCAGAAGAACCACATGAAACCAAGGAGCTTGTTCCTAGAAGAGAGGCTATGTCTCTGAATCTGTCCATAGGTGGACATATTCTAACAAACCTGGGTTGCATAATCTCCATTTTCCTACATCTTAAAGTGATGTTCTCAGTGTGTGTGTCATGTGACAAAAGGCAAACAGGAGGAGGTATGAAGTGACCTGCTTGCACAGAAGACGTGACATCACGCACAGCGTAGTGTTTTTACAGAAGTAAATATTGCTACACATCACAAATGATTGGACTTCTTTACTGTCACCTCTGGTGCTGAAACTTGATTGGTCAGATGATTCAGATGAGATGCAACACAACCATTCAGACAAAAGTCGATTTAAAAAGCATCCGCTATGAATATCAGGACCACAAGTGAAAGTGGCCAAGGTATATTATTTTGAAAACACCAAAAGACAACAAAAAACTTACTGTATGGTTTATATATTTGAAGTCTGGTGAAAAGTAGAAGAAATCTTGTTTATTTTTCATTTTGATATTTTCCTGTCATCTGGATTTCTACCTGTTTCAGTGAGTAATTGTTGGAAGAACTTCTGGTTATAGATGCGAGCTACGCCACTGATCTCTGGTACTTGGGCCTCAGCAGCTGTGTTCCCATTGATGAAGTTGGCTGTGATGCCAATGGCCAGCCTTCCTCTTAACTCCTTGTGCTTAAAACCTGACAGTTTGGGAAAAAGATAAAGTGGATTAATTTATTTACCTAAAAACACTGCAAAGTAAGCTTTTTATTTTTAGTTTTTATATAATTCAAAGCTGTAGCAATCTGGTTTGTACTTTTTATTGTAGCAGAGTGAAACAGTGCTTCAAGTGTGTGTGTGTGTGTGTGTGTGTGTGTGTGTTTGTCTTACCATCAGGGACAAACCTTCCTCCTCCTGCAGAAATGAAGACATCAAACTGGAAGGCTGCAGCAGGATGAGATGGAGGCTCGATTTTGGCCCTCCAACCTTCCAAAGACAAACATTTCTGTGTCGGTAGATTTCAAAATAACCTTAAAGTTGTTGAACACTTGTTTAGTCAATACACTTGCAGTGGTGTGTGAATTTTGTTCTCCGCAACTTACCCATCCACTGGGGGAGCTGTGAGCTGCAGACATGGCTGCGCTCGGGAATCATTTGGTGGTTTATTAATAATAATAATAATAATAATAATAATAATACATTTTATTTGTAAGCGCCTTTCAGTCCCTCAAGGACGCTGAACAACAGAATTAAAAGCAGTACACAAATCGTACAAACAGTGGAAAAATCAAACAGTCAACAATAAAAGCTATAACAATAGCATCAAAACAATGGTGAAATAACAGAAGTCAGCACTGACAATCACATAGACCTGTCTAAATAAGTGGGTTTTGAGAAGAGATTTAAAGTGTTTCACAGAGGTGGCCGAGCGAACTGAGGATGGGAGTTTATTCCAAAGGCGGGGGGGGTGAGCCGAAGGACTGAATACCCATAGATGACAAGCGAACTTGTGGTATAGTCAGTAAGTTGCTGGTGGATGAACGGCGAGTGCGCGATGGGGTATAAGTTAGAAGAATGTTTGTTAAGTAAAGGGGTGTAAGATTATGTAGAGCTTTAAATGTTAAGAGAATTTTAAATTGAATACGGGAATGAAATGTCAGCCAATGCAACTCGGCGAGGACCGGTGTGATGTGTTGTGAAAACGGAGTCTTGGTGATGACACGAGCTGCGGAGTTTTGTACCAGCTGTAATTTGTGCAGGAGCTTCTGTGAGATACCAGAAAGCAGAGTTGCAGTAGTCAATACGGGATGTGACTAATGCATTAACTAAAATTTTGGCATCTTTCTGAGTAAGAGATGGTCGTAACCGATTGATAATGCGCAGTTGAATATAGGCTAAATGAACTACATTTTTGACGTGATCTGTGAATGACAAAGTACTATCCAATATGACACCCAGACTTTTAACCTGTGATGAAGGAGATAAGTTGTTATTGTCAAATGGAAAAGAGGGAAAAACTGATTTTGTGATCATAGATTTAGTTCCAACCAGAAGAATTTCTGTCTTATTGCGTTTAGTTTTAAGAGATTATGAGAGAACCAGGTTTTTATGTCGTTCAGACATTTAGTCATTGAAGCGATCGGCAGACAGTCATTTGGGGAAGATGATAGATATAGCTGGGTGTCGTCAGCGTAACAGTGGAAAGTGATGTTATGTTTCATAAGAATATCCCCAAGAGGGAGAGTATAAATAATAAACAACAAAGGGCCCAGGACTGAGCCTTGTGGGACCCCGCTGGCAACTGATGTGGAACGTGAATTAGATGACTTAATTTTAACAAAGTGCAAGCGAGCTGATAAGTATGAAGTGAACCAAGATAGAGCGACACCACAGACTCCTATAGAGAAAAGACGCTGTAGAAGAACTGAATGAGAAATGGTATCGAATGCAGCTGATACATCAAGAAGAATTAATAAACTAATTAAACCGGAGTTGGTTGCCATTAATAGATCATTTCACCATTGCAGTTTTGGTGCTATGATTTTTATGGTATCCAGACTGAAAAAGTTCGTATAGGTCATTCTTGAGAATTGGTGAAATAATTGCAGTCTTGAATTTAAGGGCAACCAAACCAGAAACGAGAGAGGAATGTATGATATTGGTGATTATCGTTATTAGTGAAGGCAGAACATTTTTAACCAAGTTTGTCGGTAGTGGATCAAGGCTGCATGTAGAACTTTTTGAGCGAACAATAATTGCTCTAATCTCAGTGCGTTTACATGGGCAGTATCAACATCTAAGTCGATCCTGGTCGAACTTAAATGAGTAAATGAGACGGAATTGAAACAGGATATGCACCGTTAATGAAAGAATGGACAACAACAATGCTGCAGCACAGCTTATTGGTACGTACTGCGCTGTTAGATGTTGTTACGTGTGTTGAATTGTGGCGGTGATCAGACGAGCGCTACTGCGGACGCGTCACTTCCGGTTAGCTTGTAGCAACACAACTTGTAAACAAACGCTGGCGGGAGTAAATGAGACGGAATTGAAACAGGATATGCACCGCGGATGAAAGAATGGACAACAACAATGCTGCAGCACAGCTTATTGGTACGTATTGCGCTGTTAGATGTTGTTACGCGTGGTACGCGTGGTACGTTGTGGCGGTGATGCTACTGCGGCCGCGTCACTTCCGGAACACGATCGTCTACTCGGTTCAGCTCGGCTGACCCGTTTACATGCAGAAGGAAGTCAGATAACTACCGCATTATCTGGGTGCTTCAGCCCGATTAGAAGAAATTCCCCTTCAGCCAGACTAACGCGTTTACATGCATTTAAAAAAAACGATGTTAGTCTTTTTAGGGCAAAAGTTCGGTTTTCTGATGTGCATGTAAACGCATTAGGCAAATGAAAATTATTCAGTTCAGAGGAAAAAAAAAGGTTGAAACTGAGTACAAAATTGGCAGTGTAGAGCATTACAAGGAGAGAGTGAAGAGTGTATATTGTGGGCTTTAAGGTTAAAAAAATCCAAGAGTTTATTACAGGTTTAAATCGAATGTGAATGAAAGATGTCTGTAAGTAGTGGCTTAGCAAGATTATTCAAAGTGGTGAATAGTGCTCTTGAGTTGCCATTTGCCGCACTGATTTGCTTGGCATAAAAGTCTGATTTTGCTTTATTAATTGCATGTTTATAATTTGATAAGTGTAAGTGGTATGGTGGTTTATGACTTAGCAGTCTGGTTTTGTTATAAAGTCTCTCCAGACGGCTTAAGCAAGCGTAATTCTGGAATGTACCAAGGAGCTGATCTAGAAAAGCTACGGTACTGTACGGGTTTTAACAGGGACTAGGTCGTCCAAAATAGCCCCCCAATTAAACCCCTTACTGCTGAGTGTCACGCGTGTAGGCATTGGGTCCCATTGTTTAAAGTCTTTGGTATGACCCGACCGTGGATTTGAACATTGATGTTTTATCTCCACAAATAACACAAGTCTGGAGGAGTTCTGCTCTGTGGTGGAGTTGCTAATGCTAACGGTTAGTTTCTACTAGCCCAGACGTTCTCTGCTGTTTCCTGGACGCTAAACCCCATCGTGAGTCAAGATGGGTGAGTCCCTGAATGTTAAGTGACAGTGTGACGTAGATCTGTCTTTCTAATCCTAGAGTTTCACCGTCTATTTTCTATCAGAAACTAATGCAGGAGATAGGTGTAGGAGACTATTTTCATGTTCAGCCTGCATGAAAAACTCAGAGTGACCCATTAGAATCAGAAATAATGATTAAAACATGTTTTTTCAGTGTTCCACACCTTTAAACTTCAAGAACAATTGTAGCCGATAAGAACAACAAAGGTACCATTTTCTCCAGAGGGTTCTATCAGGCCCTGGAACTTCACAGCAGTGTGCACCTCAACCCCAAGAAGAAGACACACTTTCAGCAGTATTAACTGCAGCTGACGAATGCCTGAAAACAAACAGGATTAATTAGTGTGACAGAGTCAAAATATTAAAGCCAATTTTTATTCTTTATGCATCAGACATGACTGAAGTACATTAACTAGGGATGCAACGATACCACTTTTTTCCAAACCGATACGATACCGATACTTGGATCTGAGTACTCGCCGATACCGATTACCGATACCGATACTTGTACCACACACAAAAATGCAATGAATTGGAATACAGGCTTTTTTGGGAAACATGAACAGCAGGTTCTTTTTGATGAAAATAGTCATCTCTGCATTTTCAGGTGTGAGCCTGTTTCTGCTTTCATTCACAATGTTTGAAACAGCTCCCCTATTGGTCAATATAGAAAACTACAACAGAAATGACAAGTCCCAGTGAAGCCACTTTCAGGCAACTGGTATCGGTACCTGGTATCGGTTAGCTTTTTTCTGGTATCGGTATCTGTATCGGTATCGGCCCGATTACCGATACCGATACTTGTACCACACACAAAAATGCAATGAATTGGAATACAGGCTTTTTTGGGAAACATGAACAGCAGGTTCTTTTTGATGAAAATAGTCATCTCTGCATTTTCAGGTGTGAGCCTGTTTCTGCTTTCATTCACAATGTTTGAAACAGCTCCCCTATTGGTCAATATAGAAAACTACAACAGAAATGACAAGTCCCAGTGAAGCCACTTTCAGGCAACTGGTATCGGTACCTGGTATCGGTTAGCTTTTTTCTGGTATCGGTATCTGTATCGGTATCGGCCCGATACCGATACCAGTATCGGTATCGGTGCATCCCTAACATTAACCCCTTATTCCTGCAATTTCTGCCCAAGAGGCTTTGAATAAGCACTCCCCGAATTTGAATCAAAGCTGTTCTTGAACCGTTTGCACCAGAAACGTGGTTGAGGTTTCTTTTAAAAGTAAACACTCAGAGGTTTTCCCTACAACAGTCAAAATTTGTGTAAGTGATACTGTCATAGAGTAATAAGAGCTATAAATCACAAAAAATAAAAAAATTTTATGGCCGCCTATTAATTTTTTTAAATAAATGCATAAAAATGACATTAGCAATGTGACATGGACTGGAAAACACTATGTGTCTATAGCCTGAAGTCTTACTTTGTCCCAAACCAAATTTTACAGTAATAAACCTAAAAATGAGCATTTGGCACATGTTTTTATAAGATAAGTCCCGGCGTGTCAAACGTGTTCAAAAGGTGTGCCATTTGGAGACCACTGCCCCATACTTAGGAAACAAGTCTTTTATATTTGAATGCTTCAACATAGAATCGTGATCCTGGGCTCTAATGAAAGGTTACACACGGGACTGTACTATCCCACATCTAGTTCCATTCTCAGTGTTATTTACAATGAGTAAAGGAGGCACACACTGGTGTATGTAGTCATCAGGTAGAGATGGTAACTTTCAAAACTGCTGCTGTGAAAAAGTTTCTTTGCGCTCAAATTTTGCATTTGTTTGGTAGACCCGACACCCACATGTAAGATACCATTCTTTTCTGAATTTTATTGGCTATCTGATGCTTGACTCACCAACAAACTGCTTCGTGACAGGCTCGAGCTACAAGCATCACAATAGAGGGAGGGGCTTTTTAGTCATCGGCCAATAGGAAGAGATTCTGCATTTGCAGTGGGGGTAAACCATCTCCTATTGGATGAAGTAAGATGTCAATCAAAAGCTTACCAATCATGTTTGGTTGAGTAAATGTTTGACGCTAATACGAAGAAGCTAGCGGACGATGTGAACAAAACAAAATGAAAAACGGATGTATTTGAAGGAATATTCAAAGGCTTTCAGCAGCACATTATGATGGATTGTGGACATAAGACTTGTTGTGGACTAACTATTTTACTGGAGTACTTTTATTGGACCCTTTTGGATACAAAAAAAATCGTTTTTGTTCAAGATAGCTGCATTCTGTAGATCTTATAAAGAATCAAAGGGAAGATTATAATAATTTTGCATTTGCGAGTGGTTTGAAAAAAGTGTTTACTGTGTCTACAGCTATGATTTTGTGCTTGATTGGCGTTCATCATTGGAATCTCAAGATTCTTAGCTTTCCAGTGATGTATAACTTTTATATGTGTACCTAAATGGTGTTGTCGTAGTGCTTGGAGTAGAACAGGAAGCTGATGCGGGCCCGCGGGCGGGCCACTGGAATGTTAAGGGGTTAAAAGCCTGGCATTCCCTGAAAGAATGCATGTGGCCTGCTAATTTTCATACCAGTTTTAAAAGGGGACAGGTTCTGCAAATCCCACTTTTTGCATCCTTTTGTGTTGCCATTTAGGTCTCTACTGCCTCTATTAACACTATGAACATGAATAAAAATCATTGAACAAACGGATTGAAAATATCCCTTATTGTGATGTCACAATAAAGGAAATAAGCATATAACCATCCAAGCTTTTCACCTCCTGGACACATCAACTGCACTCAGGCGATGTCCATTTCACCAGTTGTGATACTACTGGCATCAACAAGCTGGACCTGTGTTGAATTAGGTGTTTTGCTGTAATGGGCTGTAATGGGATGAATGCTTCTTCTAGGTATTGTACTGGTCTCCTCTCTTTCCATCCATATGGAAACCCTCTAAACGTGCCAGGACCAAAGTGCATGACTAGTATTAGTCTGGTTATAGCAGATACCTTGAGTGGAACATCAACTCATTGGAAGGTCCCAATTAAATGTCAGCTTCTCCCTCCTTTAACAAGGTCAAAGACTGTCATAACAACACCTCTGGGTTTCTGTATTACTCTATTAATCACATTTACACTACAATCTGTATTTAGAGCCACTGAATGTGTTGACCACCTGCCAACATAGAGAGTTCAAATAATTGTCACGTTTTGCGTAACAGAAATATTGAGAGCAGAAAACGGTTTCTGCCCGGACCGATTTAGATGCGACACACTCTGACTTCTATTGGGTTCATTCATAAAACTGAACCAATGTTAAATATGACTTTACTTGGTGACTATTTACATGATTTGAAAGTGAGTTGGTGATTTAAAACATGATTAGGTTGATACAGCTGTGGAAATACATTAGCATTACTGGTACATAATAGCAGATAATTATTTTACAATTATTTTCTTTTTCCTTAAGGGCCGTTATATCATAAACAGTGGGGGTTCATTGTTCCAAAGCAAATTATTTTTAAATGCAAAATTTAAAAATCAACAATTGATCATATAATTGTGATCACTGTAAAATAATTACGATATTTTCACCCCTATTTCCAAAGGAAGGCAGGCAATTATCAGTGCACTAAAGTCCTAAAATACAACTTTTCTCAATACACAGTAACTGTAAAAGCCACTCACTGATGTGATCCAGAGAGCCAGAGCAGAACTTTCCATAGAACCTTTTGGCTCCGAGCTCACGGAGGTCATAGATGGTGAAGGGCCACAGGTGGAGAACGTTGTTCCTGTTGAACTCCTCCCTCTTCTCCAGCACCACCACCTGAGCCCCTAACAGGGACAGCTCGATGGCCGTTCTCAGCCCACATGGTCCAGCACCCAGAACCAGACACTGGGAGAGACACAGCAATAAAAATTTAAAAAAAAAAATCAGGAAAAAAATAAATTTATTCAACATGCACACACACACTTTGATGTTGGACGACAGCCAAAAAAAATAATGGAAAAAAACAAGAATGAGTCAAATAACGAATGAATCAAATAAATAAAAAACTACGTGAGACAGCCTGTACCTTGCTGTTGATGCAAGCTTTTCCTTGCTGATAAAGTGCTTGAGATGCTCTCTTGTCCAACTTGGTCCACAATGCTTTGGCCTTCCAGTAGTTCAGTCGTTCCTTTAGCGTGGAGTAGAAGCTCCTGAAATCCTTAGGATCGATCTTCAGTTGCCTGCACAAGCCAATAAAGTGCTGCTTCACTTCTTGGCAGGTTTGGGCTTGGACAAAGAGGTCAAAGACAGCATGGGAGGGATTTACAGGGCTCTGGCTCGCCATGGCGGGCGTCCAAGGTCCAGGTTCGTGTGAGCACTGAGTTTTGTTGCTAAGCTGTGAAAAAGGAAGTTATAACACAGCATTAACACCTCCTAACAGGAAACCTTTTAACTGTGAGAAAACATTTCCTGTAAACGAAAGAGGAGCAAAGTTCTGTCTTTGTTGTTTGGATTTCTAAAGGTGATCCAGGCTTTATGGCTATCCTCCTACTGTTTTACAGAAGTTCCCTCCACATGCTCTTCTGATTACAGTAACACGTTTAAATGGTGAGTACCTCCAGTGGTCTGAGTCATTTCTGACTTCCCCTTAGTGGTTTCTTTGATTGGCCCATCTCTCTCTTTTACAACCACTTAATAGAAGACCAACCAGACCTTCTCATGTGTCATGCCCACAAACTGGCCGAGGATGAATCAGCTTCAGCAAGTGTTTCCTTAGAAGGCTAATGTTCCCTTCCCAAAAGCTCTACATGACTTACATTTTGTTCCATTATGTTTAAGTACACGTGGTGCTTTCTTTGACAGTCCATTAATCTAATCCTGTTGCTGTGAAGGTGACTTTGGTCTAAATAAAATCCTGAGAATATAAACTCTTTTGTGATTTATCCTGAGAACAACATATAATTTAGTCTTCAGCAATTTAATCAATGTTAATAGCTTAATTCAGTAATGCATTTGTGTTTTAAACCTGTTTACCTTATCACAATCACTTTGCTGACTACATTCATCAACAAACCTTTGAATAAAAATTTGGAAAGGCATTTGAGCAACTTTCTTCTGTTTCCTAAATCATTCTTAACCCTCCCGCTGTCCTATTGGGTGACCCCACCAGGAAAGGTGACGTTTGAGCAGGGTGTGATTGTTTATCCCTTGGGGTCCATGTGGCAGGGGTGAGGTGGTGCTCAGTCCTCACCTCTGCCACGTGGACCCCAAGGGATAAACAATCACACCCTGCTCAAACGTCACCTTTCCTGGTGGGGTCACCCAATAGGACAGCGGGAGGGTTAAAGCTAGAAAATTAATCGACAAGGGGCTTTAGGCAAAAAATGCCATATATATATATCATATCAAATAAATAAATATCATCCCACCTCAGCTAATTCCCTCTGGAACGAGCTGGTTGCAGGACACCCGAGAGTGCTACAGGTGCAGGTGAACTGTTGCTCGATTGGCTGCAATGCAGTATTATAGTCTTATAGTTTGATTAACACCGGATGCGCTGTCACAACTCAGACAATTAATGCACCATACAAAGTAAATTGAAGACCTACGTATGAACATACTGTCATATAACTCTGCAAAAGCAACATGTTGCATGTCTCATTTTTATTCTTTGCTCAGATACAGGAGTGTGGGCTAACTGCTGGTTGTGTGTGTGTGTGTGTGTGTGTGCAAGTCTGAAAGTGTGCCTTAAATTCACCAAGTCACCATCTCACCAGCTGTGTTGCCAGTTTCCCCACCTCAAAAACACGCTTACACAATGATCAGAGCTTGCTCAAAGTTGTGCACATTTTCCTGTAAAGTTTTTCTAAAGTTTGCTCAGACAATGACTTACGCAATCTTCTGACCCCATAGATTTATAAATGCCTCTGAACCTTTGAGATGTGGTGGAACGAGAAATTGACATCATAGATGTAACTGTGATGCTGTCATATCAATATGACTCAGAACCTCTGAGGAATGTTTTCAACACATGAAGAACTAAGGTGGTTCTGAAGGCAGAAGGGGGTCCAACCCAGTACTATCAAGGTGTACCTGATAAAAGTGGCTGGTTAAATGTAGAGCAATATGAAATTTGGCATTCGAGTCAAAGATTTATATAAAAAAATTATAAATTCCCCAATATTATGCATTAATAGTGAACACTACCAAAGAAACAAGCAAGGCTTTGACCTCTGGCCAGAAAAGATAAATCTTTCATATCAAGCTTACAGGTGAAAGTCTCAGCTCACTACAAGGAGAGTTGGGCTGCAAATGCAAAAATGAAGTAGGGGGTGGTCTATGAATACAAGAGAACCTGTCAAATCTAAAAATAACAGATAATCATCTGGACTCTTTTAAGTGACTCAAAAGTAGGCTGCTGTATTTATACTCACCAGCCTTTTGTGTTTGAACAATCTTTAAAAGGTATAAGCTACAGAACACAAACCCACAGACACAACACTTTCTGACACACAGCTAAATATAGTTTGTGAGAGAAAAGTCATCTAATATCATCATCGTCATCTGACTACTGAGCAGGAAACAGGATTGTTTAACAGGTCTTTGTGAGCATAATCAGACAGAATCTAAAGGTGAACTGACCTTGAGTTACTCACAGCTGGTGGGTCATGGACTGGCTGTGTCAGGATGTTGGCTCTGGTTGGCACAGAGAGGAAGACAGACAGGAAAAAATGAGTGAGACAGAAATAAATGCATGCCATTTGCTCCTATCCTGCAACCAGGACCCAACAAACATGCTTGAGACATTTAAACATCCTTTTAAATAGTGGAGCTCACAATGATGGGAAGCTGGTAAAAGAAAAAGAATGCGTGGCATCTGGAGTGCCAGAGCAGGGTCTAGTCCCAACATGTGTTTAAGCGCAGACAGGCAGATTTAAAAGATTAAAAAATAAAAGGATTATTTAAAATAAAACAGGAACACAATATTAAAGTTATCACAACTTATCATTTAAAACATTTTAAGTTAAATAAATATTAACCCCAGCAGACGCCAGACACACCTTATAAACCGAGCCGGACTTCGTCCTGAAGTTATCGGGTCAGGAGTGGTTCTGGCAGCAGCTTTCTGTTCAGCCGTTTTCCGGGTTCCATGTGTGTGTCCTTCTTTGTGTACAGGTAAAGAGAGCGAGCGCATACGTCCTCAGCTCGTGCCCGACCAAGCTGAACAAATAGAAACTCTCTTCCGGGACATTCGCTTCAGTTGCAGCGCGAGCGCGCGTCGCGAGCGCTCGAGCGCGTGACGAGCAGGCTGCAGTTAGAGCAGGTTAGGAAGAACTGCTCCAAATCCTTATTTTACAACTATTGTTTAAAAATAAAAAATGTAGACAAGTACTGGGAATATATTTAGCTATCTTTTAAGTTGAAAGATAGCTAACCATTCAGATTGAATGGTGACATTCCTGAGATTCGTGCAAGTTGCCTGAAGGAATAAAACTCTGCTGAACTGGGAGCTGTCAATCTTTGTTCAAACTTGTAATTACTGGTATGCAATTCATGTGGCTTAGGCTGCAAGAGTGACTACTTCAGCATCAGCACAATACAGTGCAACTGCACATTCTTTGAAACATGTCCAGAGTTCATTTTAGCATTAACAACAGAGTGAAAAGTAATTTATCAGATTGTTTTATCTCTTTATGCGTGAACTGTACTAGATTGCTGTTCAGATCATGAATGACCTTCTTCTTGTGGCGAGACAGTCCCCCTCTATTGCTTGTTTTAAATCTACAATAAAGGCTCACTTTTTAATTTAGCTTTTGTCTTGTATTGTTTTGACATTGTGTGCTCTTAGCTGTGACATTATTTGTGTAATACTATGAGGAGCCGTGTAAGCCGTAATTCATTCTGTTTCTCTCACATGCATATATTTTCCTCACACCCATATACATTCTTCTCATACATACACACATGCCACACTCATACACACATATATTCTTCATATATTCTTTTTTGGGGCGACAGTGGCATAGGAGTTAAGTGGACGCCCCGCAATCGGAAGGTCGTGGGTTCGCGTCCCACTCGGTCTGTCACCGTCGTTGTGTCCTTGGGCAAGACACTTAACCCAAATTGCCTCTGTTGGTGGTGGTCAGAGGGGCCGATGGCGCAACAATGCAGCCTCGCTTCTGTCAGACCGCCCCAGGGCGGCTGTGGCTACCCAGTAGCTTACCATCATCAGCAGTGTGTGAATGTGAGAGTGCACGCAGCGTCTTTGAGTGTCCCAACAAAGCGCTATATAAATTCGATGAATTATTATTATTATTATTATTTACACACACACATATATTCTCTGCACACACACATATATTCTCTACACACACACATATATTCTCTACACACACACACATATATTCTCTACACACACATACATATATTCTCTGCACACACACCTATATTCTTTACACACACACACACGTTTTCCACACACACACTTATATAGTCCACTTACACACACATACATACTCTTCACATTCCCATACATTCTTCCCCCTCTCGCACTCTCTCTCTCTCTCTCTCTCTCTCACACACACACACACACACACACACACACACACACCACACACACACACACATACTTTCTGGTTTGACATTATAAGAATATCAGAGATAAAAATATATATAAATGTGAAAATCAAGAAAAAAAAATGTGTGTGAGAGAGAGAGGGGGGGGGGGGGAGAATGTATGTGAATGTGAAGAGTGTGTAAGTGTGTGTAGGTGGACTATATAAGTGTGTGTGTGGAAAACGTGTGTGTGTGTAGAGAATATATGTGTGTGTGTAAAGAATATATGTGTGTGCAGAGAATATATGTGTGTGTGTGTAGAGAATATATATGTGTATGTAGAGAATATATGTGTGTGTAGAGAATATATGTGTGTGTGTAGAGAACATATGTGTGTTTGTAGAGAATATATGTGTGTGTAAAGAATATATATGTGTGTGTAGAGAATATATGTGTGTGTGCAGAGAATATATGTGTGTGTGTGTAAAGAATATATGTGTGTATGAGTGTGGAATGTGTGTATGTATGAGAAGAATGTATATGTGTGTGAGGAGAATATATGCATGTGAGAGAAACAGAATGAATTACGGCTTACACGGCTCCTCATATTATACTCTATATTGTACTGCCACTGTTTTTTTCTGTTTGTCAGTACGCCTTTATTGAATTTTTACTCTTCTGTTTTAATTGTTTTGTACAGCACTTTAGTCAGCTGCCATCCTGAGCAGGAAAGTGTTGTAGAAATAAAATTGACTTATACAACCCTCAGAACAGACTAGTTGGGTTTGACCTTGACTGAGTCGGACCTTGGATGTGCAAGAAGGAAGGGTGTCTCTCCTAGTCAAGATGGATTAACTTTTTTACACTCCATCTCTAAAAATCTAAAAATGAGAAATCTTAATGAAGATATGTTGTTTTTGAGATACCACACTGGTATGTTTTTCAGGTAGGTAGAAAGCAGGCAGGCAGTAACTTTATCCATCAGAACTTTATTACATGAAGGAGGGACATGCAAGCATCCATCTGCAGCATTCCCTCAGTAGAACTTTCCCAGGAACTCCTCACAGCATCTCTAAATATACACACAGCATACTGACATAGTGGTTCATTCAGAACACAACACACACTACGCTCATGCACGTACGTCTTCAAATTACTTATTCATGCATTCATTGTCAGATGTGCGACAACCTTTACATTGATAATCAAACTATAAACTAAAACTCCACACCCCAGTGAACTGGGCACCAGTGCACCTGTCAGGTTTCCCTAAACCGGCTCATACTAACGGGAATTTGCCGACAGGCAGGCTGATATTTTTTTGATTTGATGAAAAATATGTAATTTCCTGCCTAAGGCCCCTTTGGGTTAAATTAAATGTTTTCATTTATTAGGCCCGAGCAGCGAAAGCGCTGCGAAGGCCTCTTGTTGTTGTTATGCGTCAATCTGGAACATCTCAGTGATCCCTGCTCACCATAATGCTACCGTTTTGGACGGCATCAATGATTATTGCCATCTTCCTCTTTGTCTCCACCACTTCATTTTTATGTTTATTTATTTGGTTTTTATGTCCACAGTGATCGTTATGCAGCTCAACAGCCCACCCCTGCAACAACACAGTGTCGCTGGAAGACAACAAAATGCTTTTCCGATCCTCTATGTCACACACAAATGCCTTGATTTCAACCTCAGTTGCCATGGTTGCCCATGAAATACCACAGATCAACCGGATTATGTATATGAAAATAATTCAGAAAGTGCTTACTATTAATCAATCAAAGAAAGTGTGTGGGAGGCAGTATACGATCCAAAAACACTTGAACACATTTAGGAAAAGTGTGATTTATAAAGCAGGAATTGCGTTCAGCTATGCATAAGCAGTTCGGAAAACTAATTTGCATAAAAATATTTTTTTCTGAGCTTAGTGTTTAATAAGCATTCTATGCAAAGGCCCCAGGACCACTTGCTTGCCTAAACAGGCCGTTAATGCAGGAAAACCCTCCAATGTGACTGAATTAAAACAATTCTATAAGAGTGGAATTACAGTAAACTCCTCCACAGGGACGTGAGACAATCTGCAAAGCAGGTTAGTGCTGTTGTTTAGATGGGTTTCTTTCAACCTTCCTGCGAAAGCGTTTGAACAAGTTATTCATCTGTTTGTAACGAGCAGACTGTAACTTCCTCTATTTTGGAGTAGAACCTCCTCCATCTCTCGCCTTTAGCATGTGCAGAATGTGGCTGCTCATCTACTGACAGCCAGCCACACACAGGACAGGAGAGACTTTGGTCAACCTTGCTGTGAAATATGCTCTACAAATTTATTTGACATTGACGTTGACCATTAACAGTTCTCACGGATGCTCGATTCAGTTGTGTTTGGTGTTTAGCCTTCTAGTGCTGTTAAGGTCCAGCAGAGACAGACAGTAGGCACCTGGAACGAGGCATGGACATCGAAACAAAGTCTTTAATATTTAAACTAATTTCTACTTTCCCCAGCAGAGGGAGCTGTTTGTTCTGTTTCTGATCATTTTAAAACACCCCCTTCTTTATGTTTGAAGTGGCTGATGTGGTCTGTGCTTCTGAGATAGAGACAATGCAAGGGCTACTATGAACCAATTATGTGGGAGCCATCATGCTGGCTGCTAAAGCCCTGTGTTTACACGAGGATGCTCCTGATCAGTAATGACTGGTGTGTTTCGTATGGTGTCCTCCATCTAAAAGGCAAAGAAATAAACAAAATTTACTTACATGTATAATGCACATTTTATGAAAAGGACAGGAGAATAAACTGTAATTAAAGCTGCAAACAGCGTCGTTCGGCCCTCGCAGCTCAGCGCCGCTCCGGCCTATTGGGGCAGCCCAGGTGGACCTGAGCACCACCACGGCACAGAATCGTCAACCCCCGCGACCCCGGAAACTGCAAGCCGTCACTTCATCCGCACCTCACCTCAACTCAGCATGTCCTCTGAGCCTGCCAAAAAATTATGCAACTCACCAGTACAGGATGCTCTAAATTTACCACACTAGTGAGTTAAGAACCAAACGATGCCTACAAGATAGACTGGCTGAACACAAATATGCTATTCACACAGGTAACATTAACTACCCAATGGCAAGACACTTCTTGGAACATCATAACAGTGACCCCTCCACTTTACAGGCCTGTGGGATTGATCATATCCCACAGTCCTTGAGACAGGGGGATAGACAAAGACAGCTAAATCAGAAGGAGACATTTTGGATTTTTAAACTGCAGGCCACTAAATATCCAGGCATCAATGAGGACCTAGACTTTAGAGTTTTTCTTTGATTGTTACTGCATTAGTGTTCTTATACGTTTTGGTCTTGGTATTGTTTGTTTTTTTCTGTATATTGGATGGATTTTAACTGTATATATATATATATATATATATATATATATATATATATATATATATATATATATATATATATATATATATTATGTAATATATTTGGGTGTATTATGTCTCCCTATTTAGCAAGGTTGACACCTACTGGTGATTTGTTATACTTATACTTGTCACCTGTCTGACACATCTGCTATGTGGAGCTCCCTGATTTTAATTAAGAACCTCCCCATACTGGTGAGCGCTGTTTGACTCCCTGATGAAGGCTGCATTGCTGAAATGCGTTGGAGTTTTTTTAGAAAGGCCATATGTGACCTAGCCATTGCAATAAAGGCTTTTTAACTTTTTCTATTTGAGAGTGCCTTTCTTTTTGTATTTTTGACTTAATCTTCCCATCCAAAGTGCACCTCAAACAAACTTATGTTGAGTCCAGGAAACGCTCCTTGCTAGAAGTTTTTTTTTTTAGCTAATGCTACATTTTCAAAATCCTGCAACACCCTGATTGCTTCAAGGATAATCCCAGTGTCCTCTTGTTCCAAACAAGTAAGTCCTTTGACGACATGATTCCAGTGGTGGTGTCTTCAATGACGTCTTTGACGACATCTTCATCCATGTCCTGTAGAAATAGACAAAATATATAAATTAATATAAAAATACACAGCTCATTATATAAGCCCTTTACAGAAAGACACATGATGTATTAGACATTTTCACAGACAATATAAAGAAAACTCACATGAACTCTGCTGATTTGATAAATGTATATGGGGTTCCGTTTGTTTAAAAAAAAGCACATGTCATATGTGTAGATGTTGTTTCTTTATGTCGATGCGTTATGCATATGTAGGTGTAGCATATGTCTTAATTGCATATGTGTTTGCTGCATATGTGTTCATTGCATATGTATTAATAGCATATGTGTTTTTTGCATATGTGTTCATTTATTTTTTTTTATTTATTCTTTATTTAATCAGGAAGGTCCCATTGAGATTAAAAACCTCATTTTCAAGGGAGTCCTGGCCAAGAGGCAGCAAAAGTTACAGTTACAACATACACTGCTCACAAAAATTAAAGGAACACTTTAAAGAAACACATTAGATACATCAGATCTCAATATGAAGTTGGATATCTATGCAAATAATGACAGGGCAATGTCTTAGGAACAAAAGGATTCCAAGTATTTTAAAGGAAATAAAAGTTTTCAGCCTACAGAGGGCTCAATTGTGTAGACACCCTACAATCAGAGTGAAATGAAGATGTGGCAGGCTAGTCCATTATTTCAAAAACTTAATTTCTGCAACTCAAAATGCTTTTCAGTATCTTGTGTGGCCCCCACGAGCTTGTGTGCATGCTCGACAACGTCGGGGCATGCTCCTAATGAGACAACGGATGGTGTCTTGTGGCATTTCCTCCCAGATCTGTGTGAGGGCATCCCTGAGCTCTTGTACAGTCTGAGGAGCAACCTGGCGCCTCCTAATGGACCGAAACATAATGTCCCACAGATGTTCTATTGGGTTTAAGTCAGGGGATCGTGAAGGCCATTCAATTGTTTCAATTCCTTCATCCTCCAGGTACTGCCTGTATACTCTTGCCACATGAGGCCGGGCATTGTCGTGCATTAGGAGAAAACCAGGACCTACTGCATCAGCGTAGGGTCTGACAAAGGGTTCAAGGATTTCATCTGGATACCTTATGGCAGTCAGAGCACCATTTCCTAGGCAGTAGAGGTCTGTGCGTCCCTCCATGGATATGCCTCCCCAGACCATCACTGACCCACCACCAAACCTGTCATGTTGAACGACGTTGCAGGCAGCATAACGTTCTCCTTTTCTTCTCCAGACTCTTTCACGTCTATCACAGGTGCTCAGGGTGAACCTGCTCTCGTCTGTAAAAAGTACAGGGCGCCAGTGGCGGACTTGCCAATTCTGGTGTTCTTGAGCAAATGCCAGTCGAGCTCTACGGTGCTGGGCAGTGAGCACAGGGCCCACTACAGGACGTCGGGCCCTCAGGCCATCTTCATGAAGTCTGTTCCTGATTGTTTGGGTAGAGACATTCACACCAGTGGCCCTCTGGAGGTCATTCTGTAGGGCACGAGCAGTGCTCAGCCTGTTCCGCCTTGCACAAAGGAGCAGGTATCGGTCCTGCTGATGGGTTGTGGACCTTCTACGGCCCTGTCCAGCTCTCCGAGAATAACCGCCAGTCTCCTGAAATCTCCTCCATGTTCTGGAGATTGTGCTGGGAGACACATTAAACCTTCTTGCTGCAGCACATGTGGATGTGCCATCCTGGAGAAGTTGGACAACCTGTGCAACTTCTGTAGGGTTAAGGAATCGCCTCATACTGCCAGTAGAGATAATTACTCAAGCCAAAACTAGCACGAGTGGAAAACCAGCCAAAAAAGATCAAGAGGGAGAAACTTGAAATGACCTCCATGTTAAACCAGTCCTGTTTTGAGGGTTTTGTAATTGTTGCCACTTTAGTGCACCTGTCGTTAAGTCCATGAACACCAATACAGCTGAAAGTGATCAACAATGCCCTCAGCTGCTTAATCAACCAGAAAATTATCAGACAGGTTTAATTGATTTCATGCCAGGCCCAATAAAAAAAGTGGTCCTTTAGTTTTTGTGAGCAGTGTATATATATTTTTTCAGTTACACAGACATGTTATGTACAGAATTACAGAAGGCAATTACAACACAGGGAATCTGTCTCAAGGGCTCTCAGTCTAGTTTTAAATGTATTCAAGGAGTATTCATTGCATGTGTTTGTTGCATATGTGTTCATTGCATATGTGGTCATTGCATATGTTTGTTGCATATGTATTAATAGCATATGTGTTCATTGCATGTGTTCATTGCATATGTGGTCGTTGCATATGTTTGTTGCATATGTATTAATAGCATATGTGTTCATTGCATATGTTTGTTGCATATGCGTTCATTGCATGTTTGTTGCATATGCGTTCTTTGCATATGTGTTTGTTGCATATGCGTTCATTGCATGTGTTTGTTGCAAATGCGTTCATTGCATATGTATTAATAGCATATGTGTTAGTTGCATATGTGTTCATTGCATATGTGTTTGTTGCATATGTTTGTTGCATATGTTTGTTGCATATGTATTAATAGCATATGTGTTCATTGCATGTTAGTTGCATATGTGTTCATTGCATATGTGCATGCCTCTAGCTGCTGTTGTGGTTATTGTTTTCTTGATTGAGCAATTTATAAGCTGTAAAATAACGTACACCTTGCAGTTGCGGTTTCCCCGTTGTTGGTTTTGTCTGCACGTCTTTACCTTCTGTGATTGATGATTTTTCTTAATGATTTCTCTGACCTGGTCGCCGACTGCATCTTGAGATATGACCATGTTTTATTTCTTGGTGATTTTAATATCCATGTATGCTGCCCTGACAACCTGCTGGCTAGAGACTTTTTGAATCTGTTGGACTCATTTAATTTAACACAATGGGTTTTGAGCCCAACTCACTCCAGGGGTCACACCCTGGATTTGGTTTTTTCTTTTGGCCTCCCTGTCATGAACCTTGAGATTGTGCCTACAGTGTTTTCAGACCACTCCTCTATTTACTGTGATGTTAATCTGCCTCGCCCTGATTCTGTGACATATGTTCCTGCTACCAGGTTTAGAGCTTTGAATGATGTTACAGTCATGAAGTTTGTGGACAGTACCTTTGTAAAATTGGAGTCTTTTAACTCAGAGCTATGCAATATAGAGGACTGTTTACAACAGTTTGATTTTCTTTGTAATCAGGGTCTGGATGAGGTTGCTCCTCTAAGGCTTAGGAAGCCTGGGCCTCGGAGAGAGCCTTGGCTATCTGACGCCACTCGGGCCTGCAGGCGGACGTGTAGGTCCTGTGAGAGAAAGTGGAAGAAGGATGGCCTACAGGTCTCCTGCGAGATGTTCAGAGCATCGCTGGTTGCATACCAGGATGCTGTGAGGGTCGCTAGAACTGCCTATTTTGCTAACATAATTGACACAAACTCTCATAATCCAAAGATTCTGTATAAAACTCTCAACACTGTTTTGGTGTATCAGGAGCCTGGTTTTACATCTTCTACTATTGCTGGTGACTGTGCTGACTTTCATAACTTTTCTGTCAGTAAAGTCTCTGATATTAGAGCAGCTATTTCTGGCTCCTATACAGGGTCTGATCCAGTTATTCCATCTCAGCCCACCTTTAGCTCCTTTAATTCTGTCTCATATTCAGAGTTGTACAAGTTAGTCTCGGGGCAAAAGCCGTCTGGTTCTCCACTTGACGTCTTGCCACCTCGTCTCTGGAAGGAGGCTTTCCCGTGTCTTGGCCCGTCGCTAGGACTGATCATTAATGGGAGCTTGAGCACAGGAGTGGTTCCGGCTGCATTGAAAGCTGCAGTGATTCGGCTGATCCTGAAGAAACCTGGAGCTGATGTCTCTGTGCTTGCTAATTACAGGCCAATTTCCAACCTCCCTTTTACCTCGAAACTGCTGGAGAAAGTTGTTTATCAGCAGCTTGTGTCTCATATATCTGACTCTGATTTGTTCGAGGTTTTTCAATCAGGGTTTAGGTCTGGTCATAGCACTGAGTCAGCCTTGCTGAGGGTTTTTAATGACATCTATATTTCCCTGGACCAGGGTTTGTCTGTTGTGCTCCTTTTGTTAGATCTGACTGCAGCTTTTGATACGGTCGACCATGCCATTCTCCTGGATCGTTTGAAGTGGTGGGTTGGGATCACTGGGTCTGCACTGGACTGGTTTCGCTCATACCTCCATGGAAGGACGTTCTGCGTTAAATCGGGGGACGCATTTTCCTCCTGGGAGGACCTTCGCTGGGGGGGTCCCACAGGGCTCGATTCTTGGCCCTCTTGTTTTTTCTATTTTTTTGCTGCCCCTTGGCCCAATCCTCTGTAAACATGGCATTCAAATTCACTTATATGCAGATGACTGCCAGATTTATACCTCATTTCGGCAGGGGGATGGTCTTGACATCATGTCCCTTGAGTCCTGTCTCAACGAGGTTAAGTCTTGGCTAGTGGCAAATTTCCTACATCTTAATGAGGGTAAAACAGAGCTGATTATTTTCGGCCCAAACAGCAGGCAGGCTATGAGTTCCAAAGTTGATCTGGGCCCTCTCTCCCCCTTTTTGAAGCAAGTGGTCACTAGCTTGGGGGTGAGAATTGACTCTGGCCTTAAGTTTGACGCTTACATCAACTCTGTGATTCGATCATGTTTTTTTAATCTGCGACGCCTTTCTAAAATTAAACCTATGCTGTCGAGAGTCCACTTGGAGCAGGTACTCCATGCTTTTGTAACCTCTAGGCTGGATTATTGTAACTCCCTTTATACTGGGCTCAGTCAGTCATCGCTTCGTCGGCTCCAGATTGTACAGAACAGTGCCGCCAGGTTTCTGACCGGGGCCAGGAAATGGGACCATATCAGTCCAGTTCTGGCCTCCCTACATTGGCTTCCGGTCTTTTATCGGGCACGTTTTAAACTCTTGGTGTTTGTTTTCCGCTTCTTTCAGGGAGGTCTCCCTTCTTATTTGTCCGCACTTCTGAGGAGACATGTGCCAACACGCTCTCTGCGCTCCTCTGATCAGTGCCTGCTTGTGGTCCCCCACACTAGGTGTCGGACTCGTGGTGATCGGGCCTTCTCTGTTTTAGCGCCATCTCTCTGGAATCAGCTACCACCGTCAGACTATCTACATCCCTGCAGGTTTTTAAGAGTCGACTGAAAACACATTTTTATCGTCTAGCGTTTGCAGATCTTGCCTGAAGGCTGATTGCTTTTATGCGTTTTATGCATTATGTATTTGCATGTATTATGCATTTTTATAGTCTTTTATTGTCGTTTACTGTTTTAATTTTTTTTCATGTTTTTATGTTGTTCTTCAGCGCCTTGGCCTCCCGTGATGGAAGTGGAAGGCGCTTTATAAATAAAATTTTGATTGATTGATTGATTGGTTCATGTTGTTGCCCTCTGCTGTTGGTTCATGTCGTTGGTATTTGTCGTTGGTCTGTGTTGCAGTTGCCTGTTGCTGTCGTCATTAATAACTGTTCATATAGGCCATGTCTAACACAATACTTTGTTAGATGGTAAAAAATGTTGGCCTTTCAATATAAAAAGGTTTAAAAATTTTTAGACTTTGACGTTTTTTTTCTCAGGCATTTTTTGGGGAGCAAAGGGTCCTGGTGCAAATAGCATCGAGCTAACGAAGCTGGCAACTTTCTTTTGCCAAAAACTGAAAGAATTGCTTTTAAATAAAAAACAAAAACAAACATGGATTTCAGCTAATTTACTGTGCATAAATGTTTGCTCGCAGAAAACATTTTTATTAACTGTCTTGTCTTAAATGTATCTTCTTCTGTACATTACAATCTGGGTATGCCATATTGTTTTATACACTTTCACAATCTTCTGAACACATATGCAATGAACACATATGCTATTAATACATATGCAATGAACACATATGCAGCAAACACTTATGCAATTAAGACATATGCTACATCTACATATGCATAACACATCGACATAAAGAAACATCTACACATAAACCAACAACATCTACACATATGACATGTGCTTTTTTTTTAAACAAACGGAACCCCATAAATCGGAACCCCATAGTTTTGTGCAGCCTACGGTTGCAACAACCGGCCGGCGTATTATTGAAATCAGATCACGTGGGATTACTATTGAGTTTTCTAGCCTTCGTGATGGTATTTTATAATTTAATTTATTTTAATTAATTGTTCTTTTAATTATGCCATACCATACCATGTCTGATTTTGTGAAAAAGCATGATAACATGTGTTTTGTAGTTGGATAAGCATCTTCCTCAGTAGAAATGAATGCAATGGGGGCGAATGGAGACCCATCTAAGATGGCGGCCAGCCACTACGGCAGCGCACTGGGGTAAAGCCAGCCTCCACTCGGAAATCGACGGTAAAGTGAGCCCTCACTCGATTTTTCGAGGCGCACGCATACCAAATTTTATGGTAACAGCGGAAGTGAACCTTTTCAAAATAAAAGCCAGTTCCTGAAACGTGGTTTCTGACCTTCTGACTGATAATTTAAGTAAAGAATGTTGAAACTGGACTTAAAAAGTAATCTACTAAAACTCTATAGCCATTTTAACTGGTATTTCCAAATTAAAGAATAAATGGTTTAAATGCATAAAGAAAAGATGTTATTTTGTGAGTCCTGGGTGATTTTTAGCTCTATTACAAGCATACCACTGCTGGAAATTTATGTGAAACTTTTATTAACAGCTAATTTTTTAAATTTATACATTAATGAACTAAAAACATGGAAATCACAAGAAAATTTGGAAAATTTTAAAGTAGATCCTGTATGTTTAAAAAAAAGCGGTACACCACGTTCATGTAAAAAAAAGGTTAATCCAAATCTGATGTGGAATTTCAAAATAAAACCCCCTTTGAAAATTGATAAAAGTGATTAATTCCTCTATTTTGAAAAATAGTTAAAAATCTTTTTTTCAAAAATAAAAGCTCTTTGAAAACTGTTATGATTCGTTCCTCTATTTTGAAAAATTGTTTAAAAATAATCCCCCTGTTATGCCACGATCTGATGTGGACAGATTCATTCATTCATTCATTCATTCAATTATTGGTTATATAGCCCTTTAAAACAGTCAACTAGACATCCAAAGTGCTTAACAGGTCGCATAAAAGCGAGAAGAAACAAAAAAAAACAAGATAAAATATAAAAACACTCAATTCAGATAAAAAGGCAAATAAGAGACAACCATTAATAAAAAATCCACATTATTGTGCATTGAAGGCTTTTCTATAAAAGAAGGTTTTGAGTTTAGATTTAAAAAGGCCAGGGTCAGAGATGGAGCGTAAGTCCAGAGGGAGCTGGTTCCACAGTCGAGGTGCTGCTACACAGAATGCCCGGTCGCCCCAGTGTTTATATCTTGTCCTTGGAATGTGTAGTAGAAACTGGGAAGAAGACCGTAGGGATCTACCGCTAGTGCAGATCAGCAAATCTGAGATGTAGGATGTGGCCAAACCATTAAGAGCATTAAAAACAAACAATAAAAGCTTAAAATCTATTCGAAAACGAACAGGCAGCCAATGGAGGGCAGACAAAGGTGGAGTGATGTGCTCACGTCTAGGGGTGTCAGTTAAAATTCGAGCAGCTGTGTTTTGGATCAGCTGCAACCTGCTAAGGGTCGCCTGTGAGACACCGAAGTAAAGAGCGTTGCAATAGTCGATCCTGGAGCTGACAAATGCATGCATGGCCTTCTCAAGGTCACTTTGGCATAAAAAAGGTTTAACATTAGATAAAAGACAAAGGTGATAAAAGTTTGACATAACATAGACGACACAGGAAAACATTAAGTTCACATATGAGGAAGAAACAGAGGGCAGCATTACATTCATGGACATGAGGATCAGCAAAAAACAAGATGGAACACTTAAAATAAATACATACAGAAAACCAACACACACAGATCAATATTTACTATGGACATCAGAACATCCCACGATACACAAAATGTCAGTGATAAGAACACTATACAACAGAGCGAAAATTATAACAGAAAAACAAGACTGCAGTCAAGAAAACAGACACATACACAACTCACTAAAAACCTGTGGATACCCAGCATGGGCGATTAGTAGAGGAAAGCAACAAACAAGAGCAGAAAGAATAGAGCAACCAAAAAGAAAAGCAAAGAACCCAGAGAAACAAGAACCAAAGCCAGTAATAACCCTCCCATACATCAGAGGAACGACAGAAAAAATAGTAGCAGCAATGAAAAATACAAGATAAACACACCAATCAAACCATACACAACAGTTAGAAAAAGACTGGTACACCCCAAAGATAAGATCCCAACGGGAAAAAAATGTGGAGTCATTTACGAAATCCCCTGCAAATTATGCAATAAAACATATATAGGAGAAACAGGACGCCAACTTAACACAAGAACAGCAGAACACAGAAAAGAATGTGAAAAAGAAACAAGAAGAATACACACAAGAGCAACAAAACAAGAAGCAGAGAGCACAATAAGGAAATCAGCAGTCACAGATCATTGCACCAGAGAAAACCACATCATGGACTGGGACAGAACAAGGATTATCAACACAGAACAACAAAAATATAAAAGATGGATTAAAGAAGCTATTGAGATAAGGAGACGTGGACGGGGGACCATGAACAGGGACGACGGGGTGTACGCGTTGGACCACGCATGGGACTGCGTCATCGAGCAGGACGGCGCGGGCAGCAGGGGGCGATGTCGTTGCCCCCTGCTGCCCGCACATAAACGGAAGCGGAAGTGAAGCTGCTTTCAGCGGCTTAGCTCAGATGAAGATCGCAGCGACGATCGAAACGTCAGCACAATAAGGTAAAGAAAGATCTATCTGTGTTTTATAAAGAACAAAAAGTAAAAGAATTACGAAAAAACACACAGTATGAACGTACCAAAGAAGATCTGGAAGACGATCAAAAGCACATGCACATTTGTCTTCCAAAGAGCAAAGGTTTATCCAACTGTGTGCAACAATTACATAGACATAAGAGGCTACTGTAAGGAGTGTCATTGCCATATTGAACTGTTTTGTGACACAGAGCCAACAATTAATGGCCCAATGGCGTGTTGCATCAAAAACAGAGATGTCTCCCTGCACACTGGTTGTTCCAAACGCTTCTTTTCTGGAAGCCTGCGTGAGCAAGTTGCAAAAGAAATTTGTGAGGGCAGGATGGAACCAGCTGTATTAAGATCAGCAAAAGCAGCAGAGCTGATGGATGTTGGAGATCCAGAGCCAATCCACCTTCCTAATTTGGCCACCCTGCAGACAGCCAAACAAGAAAGAAAAGATATGGGAGTAAGAGACCAAGACCCCATTGTATCATTGCAGATGTTAAAATATAGTGCACCTCACAGTGGTAGCATTAGAGACATTGGACTGCACAAATGTTTCTGTCACTACTGGAGTCAATCTCAGCTGCATGTGTACAAGACACTGTCCAAGAAATCTCCCCCAACTGTGTGTTTTGATGCAACTGGCTCAGTAGTGAGAAAACTGGTGAGACCCAACGGCACATCTGGCCACATCTTTCTATATCAAGGTGTTCTGACTACACACAACTGCTCAAGTGTCCCAGTGGTGCAAATGCTGTCAGAGAGGCATGATGTAATTGCCATCGCAAATTGGTTGATGGAATGGATTTGTGTGGGTGCAACCATTCCAAAGGAAGCGGTCAGTGATTTTTCTCTGGCCATTCTCGGAGCTCTGGTCAAGGCTTTCACTCCTCATCCTGACCTGAAGAGCTACATTAATGAATGCTTCCATGTTTTACTTGGGAACAAGTCTGCAAAACTTCCTCCTTGCTTTATCAGGGTTGATGCTGCGCACTGCATCAGGATGATCTGCCAGTGGGACTGCCTAAAAAAAAAACCACACCGTGTCAAAGACCTTTTTGTCAGGTCGATAGCACAGCTTTTGCAGTCACAATGCTTAAAGCGCGCAAAAGAGCTCTTACATGCCATCACCGTAGTGGCCCTCAGTGAGGCAGAAGGTCAAGATAGTTCTGGGGCCCCTCCCGCATCAGAAGTGTCTAAAAAATATCTGAAAGCCCAGATTGCAGAAGACTCCATCATTCCTGAAGAAGAGTCAGAAGACACAGTGGATCCATGTGAGGAGATCCAGACTGACCTACGACAGTGGGTAACAGAGATATGTGGAAAGAGCCGGTCACTTGCTGCAACTGATGGGGATAGAGATAATATTCACTTCCTCCCAGAGATTATTCCACATATAATGAGACTGGCAAGTTACTTACCACTCTGGACAGGAATAATGGTTCCTCTCTTCCACAGCACCAGCATCACAGCCAGCTCTGCCACTGTTGAAGCCCAGTTCAAAATTGTGAAACATGGCCTTTTCAAACATGACAACTTGCCTGTTAGAGTTGATCGCTTCATTGCTCGTCATCTTTCCTTCATTGAAGGAAAAATGCAGATTTGTTCTGCTAAATGTTCTGCAACAGAACAAAATAAAGATGAGGCTACAATGAGCCCAGTGATGGCAACAGAAGACAAGCCATCCTCCATGACTAGCCACAGAGCAGAAGACAAGATAAGAATGGAAACTCAACCTTTGGTGGAATCTGGTGGTGCCACAAACATTCCTTCAACAGATGTAGATGAGGTTGAAAACTGGAGGGGCCTCGCAGTCCCACCCAAAAAACGGAAGAGGACTTCCTACCTCTCCCCTTGTCCTGAATGGCTCCATGCAGATCCATCTTTTACTATCAAAAGAGTGAAGGTGGGATTATTAAAAAATGGAAACCTCCATCAGCCTGTTACACTTGGGACATCAACCATCTCTGTGCTGAATACCTGTGCATTTGATGCATTCTGTCAGTGCTTTTGTTGTAGCCTAGTGAACTAGACCAATTCTTGCTTTGCAGAGTTTGGTCTAGGCACGCTTCATTGGAACCCTCGCAGCCCAAACCACTGCTGTGTCTATCCAATCACAACTCGCTATAGTTTTGGTTGGGCCAATCACAGCGCTCTATATCATGGGCCAATCACAGAGCGGGAGTAGCCGATGACGTCAGCGCTGCGGCCGCGAACGCCGCGAACCCAAGCAACATGGCGGCAACTCGGAAAACACGTTCTTTTGAAACGGCTTTGTCATCAACATTGGATTATTTAGACTCCAACGTGTGTAAGTCTGTCTGATATACTTAGCGGCTTCTTATTTTTATCAAACAAAGTAGTGCAATGTCCCAGTACACCTGATATTCGCGTGTTTTTCATACAAAAACGACGGAAATCATTGAAGCTAGACGCTATTAAAGCCTCCCGCTTTTCCGTCGCCGTGATTACGTCATGTTGTTCGTCACTCTGATTGGTCCTAGCACCAGTGGCGGCTCGTCCATAGGGGGCGCTAGGGCGCCGCCCCACCACTCACAGGAAGGAGAAGAAGAAGATAGGAATCACAAAATATATTTAAAAAAACATAAAAAGTGAACTAAACGATCTATACACACCATATGGACTAAGTTCTGTGTGTAATCTGTGTTTAATAATGTTTTTTTTTTTACTTTTAACACGGCCGAATCGTCGACGTACTTGTCACGTGTCCTCTCGCGGGCGCAGCAATCTTTACCATTGACTTAATATGGGCTAACTGGCGCATGTGCAGTGGTTTCCCAAACCGTCCACAACGAGAAAGAATAGGAGAGCGGTTGGTCGCATCTTTTAGCGATCGTCGCCGCCTCACCGGGTGAATTCTGCTCAGACCAGGGGGAGGAGATCGCTGATTGGTCGGGTTGTTCACCCCGCCCTGAGGGGAAAACTTTCCACAGGCTGGCACAGTGTGGCTCCATCTGTGCCAATTTGTCACAGCAGCAACACACTACTTCCACTGAATATTTTTTTGTTGTCCAACCTTTTAGCCATCTTTGCTATAATTGTGAAATCATCAGTGACAAATAAAGTTAATTGCTTCAAAACCTGACGTAGCAAACGCTACTAGTAGGTTCCAATGTGTGAAACCTCAGCCAATCGAATTGCTTGTTGTTGAGTTTTTTTCAGCTGGCTGGCTTTCGTGTTAACCAATCACAGGGAGAGAATCCACGTAAACAGGAAAATGATGAATGCGGGCGGGCAAACTCTTGTCTTTGGCAAAACAATGCCAGCAAACAGTCTGATCAGCTAAGCTTTTACGTTGGGATGTAGAATTTCACGAACCGAGTGGATTATTTTTACTACACCACACGGATTATGGCCATAACCTGCAGGTAAGCCTCATTTTAGCTTTTGGCTTCAGGAAATAGCATGCTGCCTCGTTAGCGGCTAGCACCGCTCCATACGGTTTGAACTAAGTGGAACTTCTTGTTTGTGAGTCTGGGCTTTAATCTAAACGCCGGCTGCTTCTGTGAATATCTTGCGTTGTGTCACTGTGTGTTTTTCTGGATACGTGTAGCGTCTATTTTACGGCCTCACGTTTATTTACAGCTTATGGGTGTTCTGTTTGTAGAAAGTGGATTCTATTGATTAGATTTAGCCTACTCCCCTTAAGCGTGTGTGCAGTTTGTGTAATATATGGGTGAATGGATGAATGTTTTTCTCAAAAACATGCTTAATATATTCAAAAAGCTTTTGAACAACTTTGTTGCCGGAAGCGCTACTGTGACCGTCAGTTGTGTGACGCTGATGCTTAAGAATCAATGGTAATTTGGCGTCCCCTAGTGGTGATATGTGGTTAGCGCCCCACCCAAAATAAAAGTCACCGGCCGCCACTGCCTAGCACTATCCAATTGCGTGCTGACATTTTGAAAGACAACCGTAGATCCCGCCTCACGACTGAGAGCCGTCAGTGGTTCGTGGCCAGACTATATATACACATATATAGGATGGCTTGCCAGGCTACTTTTGTTGTGCTTTCTGTGACAGCTCTGCTGGGAAAGACACTGAAAACCCAGTCTTACAGCTGGTCAAAGCCGTTGCCACAGAAGGTGTGAACCAACAGACATACTCACAGAGGGCAGAGCTGCTTAGTGCAATGTCTGAAGCAGTTCAGTTGAGGTCTGGTGCCCTCCAAATTGATGCACAGTGCAACATCTCTGCTGTAATTTCAAATACAATGAGGAATGTATCAAGTGTTTATGTCACAAAACGGTGCTCCTCACAGGACTGCCATCTCAGCAAAGGAGTGACAAAGGAAGTGCCACTTGTTTCTCCAGCCTCATCTATCCTGAAGAATTCTGGGATGGCTCTGCTTGGCAACGCTGTGGAAGAAGGACTCAGCCTTCCAGAGTCTCCCTGCCTTAGGCCAATCAGAGGAGGAGACAGCACACCAGGAAATATGCTCTGCACAGGGAAAGTCAGCCACAGCTACTGCATCGGAGACATTGCATGGATTGACACTGACCAAACCAAACAGAATTTTCCCTGAGTGAATTTCCTTCCAATATGGTTACCCAAGGGAAGACATTCACTTTTAGGGCAATCATTGCTTTCCATGGAAGCTTGACCAAGGGCAGTCTGGGGCATTACACTGCATACTGCAGGAGAGCTCCGTGTGTGGGAGCTGTATGATGACCTGGCAAAAACATTGTCAGCAGCATCTGAAAAAGCAAAAATACGACCACATGCTGTGTTATACACAGTGGATTGAGCGTTGTTGTGCTGTGAATGGACTCATTGCTTGTAGATATGTCATTGTTATTTGGCTAATTAAAGCATTTCAGAGTTTCTCAAATGAAAAATTGTGTTCCACTCTTTCATCTTTCTTCAAATTTTTTAAGTATCCAGGAATTCTTACACTAATCTTTTTAGCTACAGGGTCCGCTTTTGCACTAGCAGTGAGGTTTTTATTTTTTTCACTAAATCAGTGGCACTCACTGGTCCTGGACAGCCGGTACTCTGCATGTTTTTATAATTCAGTGGTTCAATCACCTGTTCAGCAGCTCACTGGTGTGAGTGTAACCACCTTCGCTTGAACACCAGTAAAACAAAGGAAATGGTGATTGACTTCCAGAGAAACACTCCTCCTCACTCACCAGTAAACATCCAGGGAGCAGACATTGAGGTGGTGGACACCTTTAAGTACCTGGGTGTTCACCTCAACAGTAAACTGAATTGGTCCCACAACACAGATGCTCTGTATAAGAAGGGCCACAATGTAGCAGTTACTAGAGTGGGTTTACTTCCCGTTACCCAGGAGTGCCTAGCGGCATATTTAGGAGCGTTTTCTGGGTGCACCATAACTTAGAGGGGAGGGTCTGTGGATGACCTGACTGCTGCGTTCACTAATAAAAGTAGTTTCCTGTTCAAAATTGCTGTCATTCCTGACCCACAAGCACTTCCTTACTACAATAGGATGAACAACGGCCTTCTTCAATGAGGACGGAACCACACTGGAAGTGGAATTTATAATTGCCAAGAGAAAAGGGCCACAGGGGGAGCCAGATGGCTTGAGCTGAGTGACCAATTTTTCTAACTCAGATAAAGACACTGACTCAAATGTTGCCAGTGTAGCCTGAGGTGGCACTGGAACCACAGAGATGGGTGGCGAGTTTGTAATAGCAGCTCGAACAGCTGAAATGTTCTCTGTTGTTTCCTGGACGCTAAAACCAACAACAGCCTTCCCCATTGCCAGTCAAGATGGGTGAGTCCATGAATGTTAATGTGACAGGGTGAGCATGCCGTCACTGTATCCCGATTGATCATGCGCCTGGGCTGCTTGGCCACAGAGATATCCCTTTGGCTGACTGGTTAATGCGCATGACTCTCACCCAGGGGTCTGAGGTTCAAGTCCCGCCTGGGTCCTCATTTGTCCACCTTGCCACATTAAGTAACAGTGGAAAACATTATGTGTACCCCATAGGTATGATCTCCAATCAAGCATATTGCTTAAATAATCACTTTTTATTTCAAACAAGAGAGCAAACAGCTGTTCAATATGCATATTTTATTAAAATGTACTTTTTCTAGTTCAGGACATTATTCAGCAGAGTTTAACAAAGAGTTATCTGTGTGAAAATATAAGCTGTACATGGTAACAAAGTGTTTATGAATATATATGAATATTAGAAATTTAAAAGCATCTACATAGTCAAGGAGGAGACCATAACATCTTACACTTTCTACTGTGGCAGTGGATGCTACATCATTATTCCTTCTGTAGTATGCCTCACTTGCAGCAAAAGTCATAATCTCTTTAGTCTTAAATCTCAACAGTGTTCAGAGTTTAATCACCAACTCAATTTTCAGTTTCTAGTTACATCCATCCATCCATTATTGTCTGCTTATCCGGTGTCAGGTCGTGGGGGCAGCAGCCTAAGCAGAGAGACCCAGACATCCCTCTCCCCAGCCACTTGGGCCAGCTCCTCAAGGGAATCCCAAGTCATTCCCTGGCCAGCCGAGAAACATAGTCCCTTCAGTGTGTCCTGGCTCTTCCTTTGGGTCAATTCCCGGTTGGACATGCCCAAAAAATCTCACCAGGGAGGCATCCTAATCAGATGCCTGAGCCACCTCCACTGGCTCCACTCGATGTGGAGCAGCAGATCTACTCCAAGCCCTTCCCGGATGACTGAGCTTCTCACCCTATCTCTAAGGAAGAGCCCAGACATCCTGTGGAGGAAACTCATTTCAGATGCTTGTATCCTTTCAATTACTACCCAAAGCTTGTGACCATAGGTGAGGGTAGGAACGTAGATCGACCGGTAAATTGAGAGCTTCTCCTTCAGGCTCAGCTTTCTCTTCACCACAACAGACCGGTACAACACCCGCATCACTGCAGATGCAGCACCAATCTGCCTATTGATCTCCTGCTCCATCTTTCCCTCACTCATGAACAAGACCCTGAGATACTTAAACTCCTCCACTTGAGGCAGGACCTCATCCCTGACCTGGAGAAGGCATTCTACCCTTTTCCAACACAGAACCATGGTCTCAGATTTAGAGGAGCTGATTCTCATCCCAGCTGCTTCACACCCGGCTGCAAACTGATCATGGTCTGATGAACCCAACAGGACCACATCATCTGCAAAAAGCAGAGACCTGATCCTTAGGTCACCAAAACGGATCCCCTCACCACCTTGGCTGCATCTAGAAATCCTTTCCATAAACATTTTGAACAGAATCAGTGACAAAGGGCAGCCCTGGTGGAGTCCCAACTCTCACCGAGAATGAGCCCGACTTACTGCCAGCAATGCAAAGCAAGCTCTTGCACTGGTCGTACAGGGACCTAACAGTCCATTTCAAAGGGCCTGGTACCCCATACTCCTGAAGTACCACTCACAGGGTCCCCTGAGGTGACGCGGTCGAACGCCTTCTCCAAATCCACAAAACACGTGTAGATTGGTTGAGCGAACTCCCACGCACCCTCCAGGACCCACTAGGGGTACAGAGCTGGTCCAGTGTTCCACGGCCAGGACAAAAACAATATTGCTCCTCTGAGTCTGAAGTTCAACTATCCAATGGACCCTCCAGAACCCCTGAATAGACTTTACCTCAGGAGTGTGATCCCCTGTAGTTGGAACACACCCTGCGGTCCCCCTTTTTAAATAGGGGGACCAACACCCCAGTCTACCAATCTAGTGGAACTGCCCCCGATGTCCATGCAATAATTGCAGAGCTGCGTCAGCCAACACAACCCTACAACATCCAGAGTCTTAAGGAACTCCAGGTGGATCTCATTCACCCCCGGAGCCTTGCCACTGGCGAGCTTTTTGACCACCTCAGTGACCTCAGCACCAGAGATTGGAGAGCCCAACCCAAAGTCCCCAGACTCCGCTTCCTCACTGGAAGACGTGCCGGTGTGATTGAGGTCGTCTTCAAAGTACTCCGCCCAAAAGTCTTACTCTCTTTACTCTTAAATCTCAACCAGTGTTCAGAACCTAATCACCAAGTCAACTTTCAGGCTCTAGGTCAGCACCAAAATACCAAAAATCAACATTTAAACATCTGATTGTTTCATGAACATGCAGCTTCTCAGTGCACGCAAACGCAACATAAACGCGAGATGTGATCTCTCGTCCGCAAATAATGAATTTACATTTCAGTATGACAGAAATGTGCTCGCATATAAACATACTTTACAACAAAAACAAAAGTATAAATAAATTTACAGACATGTCAGATGTTTTTATGCCTTTATAAATGTACCAGAAACAAAGACAAAAGGGTTAACTTGAAGGGAATAAATAAGGAAGTTGGTATATACAAAATATATATGAAAAATATTTACCACAAAGTTTAAAAATGTCATACATGCTCACAGTGTGAGCCAAATGCTTTAGTGTTTGCCCCCTACAGGTCTAAGAGAAACATCACAACCTCTCCAGTGTAGGATTGAGCTTAAAGGTGCAACCATTACAGACCCACCAGTGCTGATTAAGGAAAAATAACACAAAAAGAAAGTGGGTTTGATTTTTATCTGACTGTTCAACTTAAAACGGTTCTAAATGATCCAGCTGCAGGTGGAGGATCTCCACCCAGTAGATTATCCTTTCAGAAGATCAACACAGCAGTTATAGATTTTTATTTGAGGTTCATTTTCAGAAAAGCATCAAAATACATTTTGACACGATGGAAAAAAGTAGAAGAGATATTTTTCATTGGCACAAAAAGTCGTATGCTCTCCACCCTGAGTTGACCTTAGTAGCCTTATATCTAAAGTTTAAAAAAAAACTCACGACTAGAGACCAACTGGCGGCTTATCTGTCATGTGTGACTCTAACTGGAAACAAAAGATGAACTGATAAAAACACCAGACAGAAAGCATGAATAATTAGCAGTTTATCCAGATGCAGATACTTAAAAAAGCAACAACTGGATCCCAAGAAAACTGAGTGAAAATAGATATCTGGTGTTTACCAGCAGGACGATGCTTCCCATGAGTGGCCGAGACTCCTCTAGCAATCTGTAGGGTCTCCTGTTTACTACTGATGGAGATGATGATGTTAAAATAGAAGATCTGTCAGGTAGAAGTCATTTAAGAATGCCCAGCCTGGCTGTTAATCACCTCTCTGGTGCTAGTTTCACCAATAAAGTTAAATAGAAATCACAAAACAAAAAAATAAAAGTGTTTTTTTAAAGAACTCTGAGCTTAAAGACTGTATCCAGGCTGAGGCCAGCTGTCATCTTTACACTCAAAAATAGATGCAAGTGGTTTGTTTAGTGTTTCCAAAAAGTGTGCAAACAGCCAGCCTGGTTACAGGATCTCCCCAGGCTGGTACTGAGGCTCTGTACAGGTGAAGTAATCCTCCAAAAAGCACTGCAGGTATTCAAAGGTGGGCCTTTCCTCAGGGTCCTTCCTCCAGCAGGTCAGCATCAGATCATGGAGGGATTCAGGACAATCTACAGGACACGGCATCCTGTAACCTCGCTCCACCTGGTCCATCACCTCCCGGTTCACCATACCTGGGACGACAGAACAGATTAACTATGTGCTTCCCTTTGATTTCAACAAGGTGTGGAAGGAAAAGCTTCACCTGGGTAAGGCACTCGGCCTTTAGTGACCACTTCGGTCAGCAGGACACCAAATGACCACACATCAGATTTTATGGTGAAGCAGCCAAAGAGTGCAGCTTCAGGAGCTGTCCACTTGATGGGAAACTTGGCGCCTGAAGGAATACAGTTCGATTAACAGATTGGAATAAATACATCAAAATGTAGAAAAAAATAAAAAAAAAAAGTAAAATAATTTTCATTATATGTATGGATAGAATGTCACTTGGGGCTGTCAAACTTGAATGTATGACTCAAGAAGCAAATTTGCAGATGTTTGAAATGGGCTGTGTAAATAAAAGATCTTTCTGGTGCTAGAATGAAACATATTCTTATAATTAGAGTCATTCTGCTGTAGAGGTTTGTTGCAAAGATATGAGTAAATGGGCTAAATTTAAAGACCAAGTTCACTTGTTTTCTCAACACATCTGCAGCGGTCTCTATAAATGAATGCCTTGTGAGTCGCTCTCTGTGGGTGAAAAAAGCTCTGGTGCTCCTGTTTCAGAAGGTAGAAGTTAGCCAAAGCAGAGAGGAGCAGAACACGGATGGATTTGGACTCCAATTTCCTGATATTCAGACATCTCACCTCTGATTGGCTAACAGCAACGACTCTACCAGACTCTGTTTTCTCTGCAACGTTGATGTTTTATCTCCACAAATAACACAAGACTGGAGGAGTTATGCTGTGTGGTGGAGTTGCTAATGCTAACGGTTAGCTTCTATTAACCGAGACGTTCTCTGCTCTCTGCTGGAGGCTAAACCAACAACATATAAAAAATGTTTTTTCAGTGAACTTGGTCTTTAAGATACTCACAAATGACTTCCTGCCATACCCTCTCTTTCCACAGCTGGTGATAATTAGCAATCCTGCTTCTGCTCTCTTACCTTGCCTGGCTGTGTATTCGTTATCCTCAATAAGGCGAGCCAGACCAAAATCAGCAACTTTGCAGATCAGATTGTCTCCCACAAGAACGTTGGCTGCTCGAAGATCTCTGTGTACAAAGTTCATCCTCTCCACGTAAGCCATGCCTGAAGCAATCTAACGAAAATTAAAATATGTATATTTTTAACCAAACAAACAAAAAAGAAGAAGCAGAAAAGCTTAATCGTAAAATTAAATGATTTGTGCTGACCTGTGAGGCCATATCCACCAGCTGCGGGAGGCGGAGCATCTTACCATGTGGCGCTTTCACAAAATCCAGCAAGCTGCCTGTTTGTAGAGACACACAGTGCAGGTTAGAATGAGTCCAATAGAGCTCGTAAAACAAAGAAAACCTTTAAAACAACAACAATAGTGGGATTTTTTAAAAGATTGAACTAATCCTGTTCAGATTATGAATCCGCGCTGACCTTGGCTCATGTACTCTGTGACAATGTAGATAGGCTCCTCAGACACCACAGCGTATAGCATGACCAGTTTTTCATGTCTCAGTTTCTTCATGACCTGAGCTTCCTGTAGGAAGGCTTCGGGGGACATGGTGCCAGGCTTCAGCGTCTTGATGGCCACCGGCGTCGTGCCATTCCACATTCCTGGAGAAAAATAGATATTCCACCATGAGACAATTTTCAATCAGAACCAATGCACAGAGTTTACTCCACATTTCTAACTGCAAGTCATCATCAAGAACAGCTGGTTACGTGCTATTTTTTACAGATGCAGAGATAAATAAAATTTGTAAATAAAAATATATTCTATAGGTGAGCATCCTTAAGTAGCATGATTAAATATTAACAAGAAAGAAGAATAAAAACACTAGAGAAGAGAGAGAAAAGTGACAGGCAAACTCCTACAACAGTTTTGGATTCTTGAGGAATGTGAGGCAACAGATGACTCACCCATCCAAACCTCTCCAAAGTAGCCCTGCCCAAGCTTGACGTTGAGCTGTAGGGACTCTCTGGGGATCTCCCAAGCGTCCTTGGCCAAGCCTTTGGTCTGAGGGTCCGGGATCGGACAAATGTCTGTTAGAACGTGACACAGTCCATCGGCGTGTCCTGGGGAGAGAAGAACAGACGGTACATTCTTCTCTGGATGCAGGAAAATGACTGCAGCAACTATTAATTAGTTATTACAGAACAGTCATTAAGGAAATTGCCTATGAATAAAATGTCAAATACAACTAATTATTTTCTCCGAAGAACGGACAGGCGTACACGTAAGTCACGGTTTGGTACGGATTTAGTTCAGCAAGAAGATGAAGGAGGTGTTAATAAAATGCCTGGTGCCAAATTCAAACATTTTTAATGTTTTGATGTTTCAAAGTTCACAAACTTCAACCCACTTGAATTTCATTAACAAATAAACACCACTTTTATACTTTGGTCATTAGAATCATTACATTTTAGATGGAGTAACTTATAATTACACCTGAGTACTACCTAGTAATTTCCCCTAAACTGAGAGCTGATGATAATGTGAGTGTGAATCTCTTTATTTTTAGCCTAAACTCACTACGGTAGTGGGCCACTAGCTGCTGCAGGGTGTCGAACGGTGTGCGAGGTGTGATGTAGAAGCCTCCACTGTCCAGGTTCCTGATCTTGTAGTGTTTGACGTTCAGCCCTCTGGTGCTGTCGTGGTCCAACAGAGACAGACAGTAGGCCCCTGGGAGGAGGAACAGGGAAACAAAATCTTATTTTCAACAGTTCTCATTTCTCCAGCAGGGGGAGCTGTTAGTTCTGTTTGTGATCAGCTCCTGCACCCTTCTTCAAGTTTGAAGAGGCTGATGTGGTCTGTGGCTTTATGATCCTTAGTTTTAGCTCCACACTGACCTAATTCTGAGTTTTCTCCCCCATTCTCCACTGCTACAAAATCCATCCCTCCCACCACCCCGGCTGGAGCCAGCTATCTGCCAAACAGAAGGTTCCATTTCTGAACGTCCTTGGAAAAGACAAGAATCACTGAATAATTGGTTTAGTGATGGAAAACTGTAACAACTTGAAAACTTCATGTAGTCTAAAATATCCAGATTTTAAGTCAGCTAGATGGAAATAACATTTTGGTTTAATTTTATCTATTTATTTTCCCAGCTTCAAAACAAAAATGTTATAAATGTTTGATGAAAAATTCAGCTTCATATCTTTATCTTTGCATGGCATCATATTTGTGATTAAGTAGTTGATTGTGCTTCGTTTTCACAGACTGATCACAACATTTATCCAACAGTGAGGTCATATTCCAGAGAAATTAATTAAAAAGGTCTCACACAAGCTGGAGGATGTGGTTCATGTGTTCATAAAACAGAATGAAAAGTTTGGGAGACAATTCAAAGGTCTATTGAGTCCACAGAGTCCATCCATCCATTTTCATCTGCTTATTCAGGGTCGGGTCGCGGGAGAAACAGCCTAAGCACAGAGGCCCAGACTTCCCTCTGCCCAGCCACTTGGGCCAGCTCCTCCGGGGAGATCCTGAGGTGTTCCCTGGCCAGCCGAGAAACATAGTCCCTGCAGCGTGTCCTGTGTCTTCCCTTGAGTCTCCTCTTGGCGTCCAGGAGGCATCCTAACCAAATTCCCGAGCCACCTCAACTGGCTCCTCTCGATGTGGAGGAGCAGTGGGTCTACTCCGAGCCCCTCCCGGATGACCGAGCTTCTCACCCTATCTCTAAGGGAGAGCCCAGACACCCTGAGGAGAAAACTAATTTCAGCCGCTTGTATCCGTGATCTCGTTCTTTTGGTCACTACCCAAAGCTCTTGACCATACACTGTAAACCCAGATTTTGATTAAACTCAAATGATCTTGTTCACATTACTTAAATGTTTCTAAATTATTAACATTACTTGCTAATCCTGAGTTAGCTGACCTGTTTCATGTCCTTTCTTATTGTAATTGTGTTTTGAAGTCCAATCAGTACTCTCTACTTAAACAAACTGAGTTCAGTTTACTAAAACACATGTAATTTTAATACCACTTATAAATTTGAGCAAACTGTACTTTTTAATGGCCTAGCTTATATGTTTGAGTTCCAACTACTTCAAATAATCAAGTTTGCTTGGTTGCAACCTCCAAAAACCTGTTTCATACCAGTTCTGACCAGATGCTGAGGAGCTCTGACTCTTTAGAGACAGAACAGAGGCACACAGAACAAAGAGGAAGAACTCAGCTGCACTGAAGTTCTAACAAGCAAGTTTTCTACCCCATGTTTGAAGCCTTAGGCCAATGACCAGAGTTTAGTCATCTTAAAACTGCAATTTATAGATTTAAAAAATGACCCCACCCACTGTGAAAGCAGCAGTGGGTGAGGTGCATTGTGGGTAGTCATTTTCTTAGCTATTTTGTTTTATTTTGGGGTGTTTATGCATGTTTATTGTGTGTGGGAGGTTGTGTTGTGTTGTCTTGTGTGTTTTTCTTGGTTATTGCTTTGTTCAGTGTTGCAAAGGTGGGGTTATTTGTTCTGTCATGTTGGCACCATAAGTGAGGAGGAAGGTCTCAGGAATGGGACCACTGTGCTGTTCCTCTGTATATAGTAAGGTGGTGGTTCTCACTAAAGCCTCTGGTCTCAGTAACCAAGAGTTCAACTCTCGCTGACTGCCAGCAGTCATGTGGTGCATGAGGCATGAGTTAGCTGGCATCTGTCAGTGTCAGTTAAAATGTAAAAATTGGTTCAGTTGGAAATAGAGTATTGCTTAAAAACAAGCTGAGTTATATAAATGGGTGTTTAACAGTTGTTTGTACTAAGTATCTTTAGTTACTGTAACTCTGTAACTATAGTACATTCAACTCAAAATTTCCATTTCACTCTATTAAGGGTTCAAGTGTATTGAATGTAGTCCGCTGCACTCACTCAACTAATGCTTCATTACTTAAAAGATTTAAGGCAACGTGTTACCTGAGTTTTTTTTAAGTAAACTCTACTTATCTGGGTTTAGAGTGTAGGTGAGGGTAGGAACGTAGATCGACCGGTAAATCGAGAGCTTTACCTTCTGACTCAGCTCTCTCTTCACCACGACAGAGCAGAAGCAGCACCAATCTGCCTATCGATCTTGTGATCCATCTTTCCCTCACTCGTGAACGAGGCCCCGAGATATCTAAACTCCTCCACTTGGGGCAGGACCTCGTCCCTGACCTGGAGAAGGCATTCTACCCTTTTCCAGCTCAAGACCATGGTCTTGGATTTAGAGGAGCTGATTCTCATCCCAGCTGCTTCACGCTTGGCTGCGAATCAGCTCCTCTAAATCTGAGTCCACAGAGTCCCTAAATGAAAAGGTCAGTGAAGGTTAAACAGAAAAATCTAGCATAGCTTGTAGAAAACTGCTCTAACACAAAAGGTTGGTCACAAAAAAACCCCAAGAGTCACCTAAAGGGGAGACGGTGCCGAAACTACTTATTCAAGTGAAATCAGGTGGAGCTGAACTTCTGAAACTAGATTTGATGCCACATAAAGGTAGGTGAAGATATGATGCAGGGATTTTTGTAAATATTTAGAACATCTGAATGTTGAGAATTTTCATTATGTCATGTTTTTTGAATTAGCTGACAAATCTCCAGAAAAAGCCACAGACACCACATCCAGCCTTTCAACCACCTGATGAAAGCAGCTGCTGTAGGAGCACAGCCAACAGCAGGGTTCTTCTCACCGTAAGGCAGCTCCTTTATCCTCCATTGTTTCTTTATAACGGGACATGACACAAACTGAGCTTCATATCTGAACGTTTTAAGAGTACACACAAACCCATGAGACAGGAACTCTGCAAAGGCTCGCAGTGCACGCTGGTCCAAGGGTGGCTACATTTCTAAACCAGTTTTTATCATGATAATCAACACCGCAAGATACAGACATAGCCAGTTTCCTGATTCCTGAGCATTTTTACATTCTCAACTTCATTTCCTTGTGTTTTCACGACTCACGCAGGACTCTCTGCTCCAAAGCCAATTAAAGCTAATATTTGGTTTTCAATGATTTCAGTATACTTCCAACTTTTGTTTTTAGATGATTAAAGAACATTTTTAACCACAGAGCAATGAATGTCTTTACTTGACTGCTTTATGACTAAATAATTTTTTACTGTAATGTTTTGGATATAATAAAATTGATGATTCAGATGTGAATTAGAAATAAAACACAATCAGAAAACGTGACAAATAAAACTGAGCTAATAACAGAAACTACACCAAAATGCACAAGCCACATAAAATTGTGTTTCAGGATCTATTAGAACCATCTTTAGCTACAGTATTAAAGTAACACTGGTGCCGTCACGGTGTTTCTATTAGGATCAGGTCTGGACTGTATGGTGCAGAACCTTGATTCTTTAATTTTTCAGCCCTTTTGTTGTAGATCTGCTGTGTTTGGATCATGGTTCTGTTTTATGACTCAGTCTGACTCTAGAACACTTTGGTCTACAGAAATGGGGCCGGACCCAGGCTCCACCATCAGACACAAAGGATAGGCATCAGGCTAGGCACCTGCAGCTGAGGAATTACCACCAGCTACAGCAAATATCTTAAAACTCAACCTCCCACAGCAATGTTCACAACACAGTTAGAGAGGTTTTCTATACTTTAAATTAGCTACCCTGTTCATCTCAGTCCATCAGCAAATGGAGACATGGACTAATTTGTGATCACATGCATGTTTTCATTCTGGCACCGTCTCCCTCAGCCAATGTTCTAATCTAATTTTATGAGAATATTGTCACTCTATTCATCTGCCATCCTTTCTGCAATAATCAAGAGTCAATAATCAACAATTTAGTATTTTAAAAACTTTGGGTCATGCTTCATTATCTTGTGATTGCAGGCAGTGTGCATGTTAATCCTGGTTCAGCCTCTAATGAGTTGTCCTTTGATGGCTTTTGTGTTTGAAAGAGTGGACCTCTTGCACATCAATACAAGAAGCCTCTTACCAAAGATGGCAAATGTAAAAATTGGGGTTGAGAGTTCAAATACTGGGGTTTTGGTAATCACTACCTGCTTAAAGACATCTACATCCTACACCTACATCCACTAGGGTAACGGTCTGTTTAGACAAGACAGGTCCTCTAAAGGTGGAGGTGTGACATACCAGAGAACACCTTAGATTCTCAACTGCCTTAACTAAGTTCCTTAGCAATTTGATCTGCTTTGCCTAACTATTGAACTGTCTAATGAATTCACCCAGCACTGGCTCTTTAGCCTTGTTGTTGTTGTTGTTATTAATGTTTAAATATTTCCTGAAACATGACACCTTAAAATCTAAATGGAGAACATTTGCAAATGATTTAATCATTTCAAAACTCTGTTCTATCATCTGGTAGAGTTAGTCAGTGAGACTGCTATAACAACAAACACCTCACAACAGATTCTAAAGCTTTGTTCGGTTCTCTTTTATATCTGAGATCACAACTAATCATTTAGCAAACAAACTCCAGAATGAATGAAGGGCTGACACTCATACCTTTGGTGGACTCACTGTCTCTCACCAGAAAAGTCCCTCTCTTGTTCCTCACATCCAGCAGCAGCCTTTCAGACATACGGCGTGAGATCTTGCTGAAGTACCAACTGAATGTTTGGAGTAAAAAAAACAAAACATTAGGGTAGAAACTGGTAAAAAGGAGTAGATGTGTGTGGTCCAACAGAGCCAAAGTGGCTCCAAAGCTTGGCCCAGGAGCTCCCCACAGATAACGTTTAGAAATAGATTCTTTCTTTCTGATTTTATCTGACTGCAAACACGGTTTTCAAAATCAAAATGATTGTGCTCATCTTCTGACAGTCAATGATTTACTTTTATTTTTGCAGAAACTCAAGAGATTTGATAAGCAACACAGTACAGCTTTTATTCTTCATGTTGATTTGAATAAACTCCAGAATGTTCTGAAGAGTGTTCAGACAAATAACAGGGGTCCTCTATGAAAATAAAAGAATAACTACGACCAAAACTTCCATTTCTACTACATTTGTGAAGGGTGCCCAAGAAAGTCCAGCACCAGAACCTTCTCTGAAACCGATGGAGCTATGGGAGGGGGGCTCCACCAGCACAGGTGGGGGATGTTATAATGCCCCCTAAAGAAAGATTGTTTAGATAATCCTCCAAATCAAGTGTAAACAGAAAAATAATCATTATCGATATAAATATGCTGCTATAAGAAACAATCAAAATCACATCTAAAGATTACTAATAACTTATCTAACATCTGTCTACTGTAAAACCACAGTCAGATTTTATCTGACAAAACAGGACAGTTTCAGGGCCTGACGTAGTCTTTGTCTGCTAGCATCGCTTGACAGTGAAAGAAAAAAGAAGACATAATGAATTTGTCCTACATCGGTGTGTCTCTCTGCAAAATATCATATAAAACCCTCAGAAAGTAAACATCAGCAACTGATGTTGGAGTTAACCCAAGTCAAGGGGCCAGCACAGCCAACTGTCGGTAGAAAACACATAAATGACCATGATTCAGTTAATTTCACTGATATTTGAGCAACTTTTGGTCTGCTGGTAGCTAGGACCCATTCAAGCTATAATAACAGAGTTCAACAGTTTAGCATTAACTGTTGGTCAACCCTGTTTGTCTCATGAATCACATAATGAACTTTAAACAAACGTTCAGAAATGTTCATCTACAACAGCATAACCACTGGGGTCAGTCTAACTGAAGATGGCCACCACAGCTGACAGAAATTCAAAATAGTTATAACTCAATCAATTTTAACCTCTTGATACCTAATTTTTTTTTTATGGTTTTTCATTTGAATTTACCCTCAATATTTGGAATTATGAGGACAAAGAAACATTAAAAAACACAATTTTGACATTTATGGCTACAAAAACAATAAAAAGAAGAGTAATAACATGGATGGTCTAACATGATGGAGGGAACCTGATGTCCTTATACAAGAGCCTAAAGTCTCAGGAGGAGATAAAAAGCTACTTTCTGATAACTAATCAAACCATAAGCATGAACCATGCTAAGCTAACTGTTAGCCAGCTGTTTTATTCTTATATTAATCTTTTGTTTACAGCGAGAAGCAAATGAAATATGCTCCAACAAGGTTGAACTGCTCTTCTAAAAACTGATTTCAGGTTTACGAACAGAAAAAGAAGACAAAACAGGAAAAGCTTTAGAGTAAAAAATGAGTTGACTAGTTTCTTCCATGCTGTTTGTGAAACAGATAAAAATCGACAGGGCAAGAAGAAAATAAATGAAGGGTTTTACTCTTCTGCCTGGATGGAGTCGACTGGAGCCACATAATTGCAGGGGATGTAACCGCTCTCTCCGGTGGTCAGGGAGCGCGCCAGCCACCAATCCCCCTCCCTGCACAGATGAAATGATAACACAGCCTTACTGAGGCTCATCACACTTTCAAAACACAAGAATGACTTTTAGGGCTGTTCATCAAGCTTCTCAACATGGGAATCAAGAGACAGAGCTCATTTTGCTTCCTTTTTTATTGACCCTTTGCACGTGACGTCATGCGGTTCTCGGCAACGCCTCTTTCGCCACGACGGACGTCAAAGGAGCAAATTTCATGCATTAAAATTCCTGTAAAGCTATTACAAAACAAGCCAGTTTGTAGCTTTATATGGCTTTTATTTTGTTGAATTCACTGTAAAATGGTAATAGCTTGCTGCACGGTTGGCTGCACTAACAGACAAGGATGTAAACCCAACTTGTCTTTTGTCACATAACTTGATGGAGACAGAAGACGGCGATGGACAGCAACCTTTAAATTATTCGTGGTTCTGCAGAAAACACTTTGTACAGAGCAAGATTAACGTTCATATATTTCATGAGCAAGATGGAGACTGACTGTGATGTCCCTAATCCTAACCCATTACTATTGATAATCTTATATTTAAAGATGGTGAACATGCATTTCTGTCCACTTTAGTGAATTGCTAGATACCGATAATATTCAAATGTAGGACTAGGTGTGTTAGCACAACAAGCTTCATCACTATGAGATATCTCATCCCTCGGTGTGAGAGTAGCATGTCGGCGACTTCATTAAATCAATGAATGCAGCAGCAGAGTTGGTTCCTAAGCTAGTTAATGCTTCATTTTTGTAAATACTGCTCTCTGTGAGCCCCAACTAGGTGTGCTACATCTTCTGACAAGTGAACTGGACTTGAACTTGAAGAAGCCAGGCTAAACAGGCAAAAACAGCAATCTCAGTCACTACTTTTGCCCTCTCTTCATTACTCCTGTAACTTGACGTCCACCACGGCATACACACATGATCAGGTGATTGAGGTGCAAAGGGACAATTGGCTGTAAAACCTCAATCATGACAGAGCTCTCAGCTCCTATAACTTTATGAATATATATATACATATATATATACACACATGGGTATATATATATATATATATATATATATATATATATATATATATATATATATACCATGTTGCTCTAAAGCAAGAAGAAATACTAGTTTATGCTTTTCAAACATGTGGGAACTAAACATTGCAGAACTATATTCACTAACAGAGTTTTGAGCAGAAATGTGGAAGTGTACTCACTGCTTCTACATGACCTGTGATGATATTAGTGCTACAAATCTTAGCATTTACTCTTCTTCATTACTGTAGCAAGGGCTCAAGTCAGAGTTGTGTGATGAAGGCGTATTACACAGCAGATTTACTATAAATGCTCTCAATGACACAAAACAAACACAATACATTCAAGAGCAAGAGTAGGAAATCTCCACCAACCTGCAGCTCACCTTCCTCCTATAAAAATGGTTTGTGATGCAGAAAAGAAGAAAGAGGCATGAAAGGAAAGAGGTGGGGAAAAAAGAGGTTAAAAACACAAAGAGCAAGGTAAGAGCAGTCATGCAGTAGAAAATAAAGCCAGAATTTCACTGAGCTGCAAGAGTTGACAACAAATTACAAAAGGCTTTCACTAGGAAGCTTCCAAAATGACTTAAAACGTTTGCAAGGGTTGTCAATTTCTTCCTGTGAGTTGCATGGACTCGATTTCATGTTGCTGGACTGAGATGTTCTAAAAATTAGGATGAATAGCAAACAAAATGTCACTTCACACAAGATAAAACTGCCACATTTCTATGACATCTGCAAAAAAGCAACAGAAATGTCAATGTGCAATAAACAATCCTTACTGGTGAAGCTTTACTGCTTCTGTTATATTAATCCTCCTGATATAGAAACTTTATTAGAACTGCTTTTGGTTTCCTTTGAATTCCAATGGACATGGACACATTTGTAATAATAATTAGACCTGAGGGAAAGGCACACAAAAAGATCAATGTTTTGATAACAGAGGCTCATAAGTCCATTGTGCAAATCCCATATACAGGTCCTTCTCAAAAAATTTGCATATTGTGATAAAGTTCATTATTTTCTGTAATGTACTGATAAACATTAGACTTTCATATATTTTAGATTCATTAGACACAACTGAAGTAGTTCAAGCCGTTTATTGTTTTAATATTGATGATTGTGGCATACAGCTCATGAAAACCCAAAATTCCTATCTCAAAAAATTAGCATATTCCAACCGACCAATAAAAGAAAAGTGTTTTTAATACAAAAAAGGTCAACCTTCAAATAATTATGTCCAGTTATGCACTCAATACTTGGTCAGGAACCCTTTTGCAGAAATGACTCCTTCAATGCGGCGTGGCATGGAGGCAATCAGCCTGTGGCACTGCTGAGGTGTTCTGGAGGCCCAGGATGCTTCGATAGCGGCCTTAAGCTCATCCAGAGTGTTGGGTCTTGCGTCTCTCAACTTCCTCTTCACAATATCCCACAGATTCTCTATGGGGTTCAGGTCAGGAGAGTTGGCAGGCCAATTGAGCACAGCAATACCATGGTCAGTAAACCATTTACCAGTGGTTTTGGCACTGTGAGCAGGTGCCAGGTCGTGCTGAAAAATGAAATCTTCATCTCCAAAGAGCTTTTCAGCTCCTGATAGCTAGCTGCATTGACCCTGCCCTTGATAAAACACAGTGGACCAACACCAGCAGCTGACATGGCACCCCAGACCATCACTGACTGTGGGTACTTGACACTGGACTTCAGGCATTTTGGCATTTCCCTCTGCCCAGTCTTCCTCCAGACTCTGGCACCTTGATTTCCGAATGACATGCAAAATTTGCTTTCATCCGAAAAAATTACTTTGGACCACTGAGCAACAGGCCAGTGCTGCTTCACTGTAGCCCAGGTCAGGCGCTTCTGCCGCTGTTTCTGGTTCAAAAGTGGCTTGACCTGGGGAATGCGGCACCTGTAGCCCATTTCCTGCACACGCCTGTACACGGTGGCTCTGGATGTTTTCACTCCGGACTCAGTCCACTGCTTCTGCAGGTCCCCCAAGGTCTGGAATCGGTCCTTCTCCACAATCTTCCTCAGGGTCCGGTCACCTCTTCTCGTTGTGCAGCGTTTTCTGCCACACTTTTTCCTTCCCACAGACTTCCCACTGAGGTGCCTTGATACAGCACTCTGGGAACAGCCTATTGGTTCAGAAATTTCTTTCTGTGTCTTACCCTCTTGCTTGAGGGTGTCAATGATGGCCTTCTGGACAGCAGTCAGGTCGGCAGTCTTACCCATGATTGCGGTTTTGAGTAATGAACCAGGCTGGGAGTTTTTAAAAGCCTCAGGAATCTTCTGCAGGTGTTTAGAGTTAATTAGTTGATTCAGATGATTAGGTTAGTAGCTCGTTTAGAGAACCTTTTCATGATATGCTAATTGTTTGAGATAGGAATTTTGGGTTTTCATGAGCTGTATGCCAAAATCATCAATATTTAAACCAATAAACGGCTTGAACTACTTCAGTTGTGTGTAATGAATCTAAAATATATGAAAGTCTAATGTTTATCAGTACATTACAGAATATAATGAACTTTATCACAATATGCTAATTTTTTGAGAAGGACCTGTAGTTGAGATTAAATAGGCCCAGAAGAAATCTACAACCAGCTTCACACCTAGCTTGATTTGATAACTTGTTTCAGTAATCTGGGAACTGTTTCATGTATTCAGGATGCATTAAAACCCATATGATCCAGTTTTGAGGCTTAAGGGGCCAGAGATAATCTAATATTTTTTTAAGCTTCTGCCTTGTAGGTCAGTACATTGTTGGTGGGCGAGCAACACTGTACAGGGTGTCAACAGTTCACTAAACCTCTACTGAAAGCCTAGACATTGAAAAGAAGCATGACCCTTCCCCTTAAACAGGTTAGACACCCACTGAGAAAACAAGTAGATCTCACACTAAGTCTAGTAGGAACTACAAATGAGAAGAGCCATAAGAAGAGACCTGAGCAGAAGATGATGTAAGGAGAAAATTAGGTCCAGACAAATGTTGGATTAACTTCTATGCAAGAGCTTAGAGGAAAACAGTTTCTATCGTCTTACACATTGTTTAATACGTGGAACCGTTCACCCTTCTTTAAAGCCAGATCGGAGACTGTTCGAGGGTTATAGTCGTATAAGGCCACAAATGTCATCACGCTCCCTGAAAGAACAGAAAGTCTGGCTTTAATCAGAGAACTTAAAACAGAACAGCCAATAGAAGAATGTGCAAAAGAACATTTGAAAAGAAAACCCAACTCTCTCACCTCCTAGACTGTTTGAAAAACCATTATTGTCAACACCGCCGAACAGGGATAGTTCAGGATTTGTGGCCATTGACTGATTGCTGCTGTCCAAAGTGGGGCTTTGGTTGGGCGTCTGGGACTGCTGAGCAGGGTGGTGACTGTCAGATGCTCCTTCAAACCCAGGGTGGAGCTTGGGTTTACTCTTGGACCCCCCCATAGCCGAGACCTGCAGTACATTCAACAGCAGAGAAAAGTCTGAGATGGCAGAAAAGAATAAACTTTGTTATTATATAAGTCAGGCCACAGTTAAAAAGAGAATCAACTAGAAGCTGGGTTTCAAATAGCCTGGCCTTCTTGTGTGATGCTTTTGTATTCCACCTCAAATATCCTGACTTTTACTAGAGACCTCAACATGCAGCATCATAAGCCCTTTTTATAAAACAATGCCGCAATATTACCGCAATATTACTACCAAGCGTGGCGGCACGAATGCCGCAAAATTCCCGCAACGTGATGCCGCCATAGCGCGTTCATAAGAAACACGTTGCGGTAATATTGTGCTGATTTGCCGGCATGGTGTGTCTTATAAAAAGGGCTATAGTGGAGCCGCTGCACCTTTTTGGTTGCAACATCTGGGACATTATTCTAAATTAACTCTCATACACGCGTGAAAACCTACAAATGGGGAAATAAAACCTCTAATACACACATGTGAAAACTTCTCATGTAAATAGTAAAAATGGTAAAAACATTATGTGTTTTCTATGTCATGTTAATGTCACCTACTGGTGGAATTGAGTATTGCACTTTGAAGAAGAAGAAGAAGAAGAAGAAGAAGAAGCAAAGAAGAAGTGAAGAAGCAAAGAAACGAAGAAATGAAGAAGCGAAGAAGTGAAGAAGCAATGAAGAAGAAGCAAAGAAGTGAAGAAGTGAATAAGAAGAAGCGAAAAAGTGAAGAAGTGAAGAAGAAGTGAAGAAGAAGAAGAAACAAAGAAGAAATGAAGAAGAAGCGAAGAACTGAAGAAGATTGAAGATTGATGAAATCAACACTGTTCTGCTTGTGAGTAAACTTTCTATAAAATGGTTTACTACAAACCTTAAAAATGACCTCATAAGAACGTTTTGAAGCAGCAGTAGATTCTCTGAAATCATTGCTAATGATTTTCTTGGTGTTGTGTTTACACACACTTGTATGCTCCAGAACAGCAAACCACTCCGACTTTTGCTTAAACAGCGGTGCTTAGACATATTAATGATCTGCTGATCTTAACATGTGATAAACATATGCTTCTTATCCTCCTAATACTTGTGGAAGCAGTAAGTGTTTGGTTTAATTTTAGTATTTGGGTGTCAGTGCGCCCCAGGGCAGCTGTAGCTACGCTGTAGCTCATCCCCACCAGCGTGTGAATGGGTGGATGACTGATTGTGTTGTGAAGCGCCTTGGGGGGTTGTAGAACCCTAAGAAGGCGCTATACAAATACAGGCCATTTACCATTTATTAGTTAAATAAAAAGTATGGCGTAATAGATTTTGCTGTCATTAATGTATTGCTCATGAGAGACCTCGGACAGAACAAACTATGTTTTTTTGCTACACATAAGGACGTTTTGCTTTGTTTTCCAATTAATTTTGTTACTATGATTCATCTGATGAACCCAGAAATTATCACTGTTCCAGCATTGACACCAAATAATCAGCTAACAAGTGTTTCCAAAAATTTTACACCCTTAATAAAAAATAAAGTCTAGTACAAGTTCTCTAGACAGATATGCACGAGGACCATGAAGCAGTGTGTGAGATACTGTGGCTCAGCCTTGGACTGCAGCAGCTTTACAGTGCACATCTGTGAAGCATCCCCATAGCTCTAATCACAGCGAAGTGCAGTAAAATCATTACAGTAAACCCAGAATTATTCTGGGAGTCAAGCTGCTGCTATCATAAACAGATAGAACCACAAGGGTTCTGCCTGGGAAAGCCAAAAAATGTAAGTGGGAGGAGTAGCAATGGAATCCTTCTGGTGTTGTGGAAAAGTGAGCCAAACCTGTTTAGAAAGCTGGGAAGTGCCAGTAAAGCTCTAGCCCTATTTGATTAACAAGCAAAGAATCTTGACTCCAAACAAGACAAATAACGTTAGTGAGCTTGGAATAGATCCAAAAACGTAAGAGCAATAGATCTATGACACAAGATGGGAAGTTTCTAGCTGAAGAAGACAAAATTCAAACTGTGATGAATCTGTTTCTGCTGCCTACCTGTTATGTTGACTGTTTCTTTACTGGTACAAAATGAAACAAGTTGGTCAACTGATCATCACTTATATGATCTAAGTGAGATCCACAGTCTACTTAAATACTCTGAACTCCACGCCACATAATACTTAGTCTTCAGTTAGGATTGTTTTGATAGTTCTAAAGCTCACACATCTACCCTTTATGTCAAAAACAGCAGAAATGCATGGAGTGCTCCTTGTGTGTGAAAGAGTATAAATACCTCTGGTGCTCTTCAGCTGAGGGATCCACATATAACTAGAGATAAGGGGCACTCAGGAGGATGATGATGATTAAAAAGCCTTCATTTATCCATGGCTAGTCAAGTTAAATCATGTCAACTAGTTTCAGCCAACCTGACGAAGGCCAGGTGTTTACTCTTGTTTATTCATGTAGCTCTTATCCTATATGTTCAAGAACTTTCTTATTGATTTAGCTGCTTAAAAACACCATGACTGTATGTGGGGGAGTAGTGGTTTCAGCTTAAGTCTTAACTATTACAGAGCCTGATTCAAAAAATACAAGATGGCGGTGCTTGTGAATGGGATTAGCTTCACTTTTCAACAACAGAAGAAGACAAAGATTCTTGGTCTGTCTTTATATCATGTCTAAAATCCCAGGGCTGGGTTTGGTTGGAATAATTAAACAGGAAGCATGATGAAAATGTTGAAGAGTCAGCACAGTGTGGCGGTACTTTTTTCTCGCTCTTTTGGGGCATGTTTGCATCCTCGTGTGGACAGACCACTGGGAAACAGAAATGGGCATGGTGAATATTCTTAAGGGTTTAACAGCAGCAGCAGAATGGATTACAGTTCCTGTAGCCGCGCCTCACACACAAGGACCAAAACATGAAGAGAGAATTAAGTGAGTCTTTGGCCTGCTCTGTTTCCAACAAAGCCATCTATTGTCGGCTCTCTGCAGGCAGCATGAGCTCCACACAGACATGGCCTGTAGTTTACTGGTTGCATGTCTGAGTGACGGAAAAAAGAATTTTAAAAAATCTCGAGAATCTCCGTTCTGCTTTTTGTGTTCAAAACTGAATGTTCTGGGAATTGTGTTTTCATGAGCTTTGTTTAGTAGTGTTGGGGGGTTGATTGTGGCCTCACAGGACTGAGTTACTGTAATAAGCTCGTACCATCTGACAGGCAAAGCTGCATAAAATCCCTCTAGCAGGGAAGGCTGGATGGTGAGTGGAAGGACGATTAGCTTAATTATGCATAAGATCTGGCAATGAATTCCAAATCCTCCTTCTCTCCTGAGCTTTCTGGAAGTGGGAAAAGTCTTTTTTGCTGCTGGGTTGTTTTCCTTCCAAAGGCGCCAACTAACCCCATTTTGCTCTCTTTTTCTATTCCACATGAAAAGAAAACAATTATAAATTTTGAACGGTGTCCTTTGATTGAAATATTACGGAGGAAGTGGTTAATGGGATTCTGAACAAGTAAACTACAGCCGCCTGTTTCCAGCCAACAGGCTTTTTAATGAAGTCAGCCATGTTTTGGCCCATTTTAAAGGTCATTTCATATATTTTGTGAATCAGAAAAAAGTCAAAAGCTGTTGAAGCAGATTCCTTCACATGTTTATGTTTGCAAGAATAATGAGAAAGTGACAGTGAAGAAGATGGTGGCAGTTTATGAAGAACTGAATTAAGATGGTGGAACAATCTCCCTCAACTGAAACGGCCTGCGTTTATAGCTGTGATGCAGGAGACTGTTCTGTTCTGGTTCTGCTGGACCTGACTGCAGCTTTTGACACGGCTGAACATCACCTTCTACTGGATAGGCTGAGAGACTGGGTAAGCTTATCAGGAACTGCTCTGGAATGGTTCTCCTGAGCATTCCTTCTCTGTGGCTGCCTCCAAGTTTCGGTCCTTCACCACCTTCCTCGCCCATGGTGTCCCACAAGGTTCTGTGCTGGGGCCCCTTCTGTTCCTCCTTTATCTGCTCTCTCTCCAGCACTTGCTGAGGACTTTTAAAGGAATCTCATACCATCTTTACAAAGATGACATTCAACTGTACATCTCCTTCAAGCCCCACAAGATCTCTAAGCTGCAGCTGCTGCACACCTGCTATTAAAACCTGGATGGCTGGGAACTTTCTACAGCTGAATGAAGACAAGACTGAGATCCTCATCTGTGCCCCAGACAAACTGGTTCCCAAAGTCAGAGACTCTCTTGGTCAGCTTGCTTCATATACCAAACCCTGAGCAGGTCCCTGAGGTCCACTGATCAAAGCGTACTGGTTGTGCAGTGCACCAGGCTAAAGATCAAAGGTGACAGATCATGTGCTGCTGTGACCCCCAGACTCTGAAACTCTCTCCCTCTGAGATATATAAATGAGGTCTCATCCTTCCAAGCTTGGGTCCTCTACCAAAGGCCTGGGAGCTTGAGGGTTCTTCAGTATCTTAGCTGTTCCTAGAACTGCACTTTTCTGGACTGAGATGTCTGATGTTTTTCCTGGGATCTGCTTTAGCCACTCCTCCAGTTTGGGGGTCATGCCCTGAGTGCCCCAATGACTACGGGCACCACCGATGTCTTCTGCGAAACTGCATGTGAAACTCAGAGTGACCGATAGAATTTAAAAAATAACAAGTAAATAATTTTTTTCAGTGAACTTGGAATAAAAATCTAATAAACTTGTGCCAAAAATATTTAAATTGAGATGTCCAGGCATTAAAAGCAAATGGAAGTTTAGGTTGCGATTATAATAACTTATTATCCTACCAGATAATAAATCTGGTAGGAGTTTTGACTGGTAAGGCGATACCAGACTTTTGTAAAAGTTTAAACTGGATGTTGAACTGGACAGGAAGCCTGTGGAAGCCAGTGTTGGGTGGATTGATGTGTTCAAGTCATGTTGATCAGGATCTGTCAGAAGGTGAGCTGCTATATTAAAATTGGCTTTATGTACGACTGACCTGCATGTGAGGAGCTCATCTTGGCACTGAGCTGATCTGTTTATTCAGTTTAAAGGTGGAGTCTAAATTCACACAATGGTTTATGAGGGAATGTTTTTCATCTTAACTAATCCCCACAGCCCTTTGTCCACACGTGTTTATATAGATGACTATCCATCTTGACCACAAATGGGGCAATTGCCAATGCCGGGTTCGGGGAGGGAAGGGTCCCACAAGTGAGGGAAGGAAGTAGCAGGAGATCTACTGGTTGATACGTTCCACCTGCACCTCTAATCATGAGTTTGGATGATTGAAAGAACAAGATCACAGGTCAGGCTCAGGCTTACGCTGTGTTCCAAATTATTAGCCAAATGACATTATTGTTTGATTCCTTCCTCTGTGATACAAATGACAGTCAGATGGCAGTCAGCCTACAGTAGCAATCTGGAACTTTCCCCAGTTCTGGAATTATGTATGATTTTAGAAATCTATAAAAGTGATAGTCTTATCCTGTACTGTGATATAATGGAGGCAATACATCATTTTTTTATTTTTTTTTTGCTAAGCCTGCCTCCCATCCTGCAGAGCCCCATGTCATTTGAATTGAGGGCTGCTCAGAATTACAGCATTAGCCGTTTGGTTGATCCCTTATGCTTCTCACCTCATTCTCTAAACGTTTTTTAGTTATGTTCCTGCAGACAAACAGAGATATGTTCATTCTTAGTCTAGTCCTGACAGTAGTGATCCAGATCAGAGACCAGGAACTGAGGAGGTCTGATGCTGACTGGAGTTACTTTGCTGGACACAAATGCAAGTATTAAACTGGGCCTCCTCCACATGTTCAGCACATGACTTCAACAGCTGCCATTCAGCTGAAAAACATCATGTTTTAGTGCATTTGCAAAGACAGACATAAAATGTTTAAGGTTGAGTGTGCAAGTGCACTATATCCATGTGCACTGCTGAGCACCTATGTAAAAGGACCAGCTGTTCAAAATACATAGTAGTAGTGCTGACAAACCAACACTGGATCCATTCCAAGGAAATGACTCTTTATGACAGCATTCTGCTGGCTGATCCCAGAACTATTATTTTTATCACCCTTTCCCTTTGAACTGGGTTGAAACTTAGATCCAGACATTGGTAGGTATCTATGTGTATAAAGGTCCGAGTGATCCAGCCTTGTGGATGTCTTCCTTCATCCTAATGCCTTCTGTATAATCGCTTCCAGGGGAGTGGGGAGGCCTTTACTCCTGCATTACTAGTCGCCAACCATAATCCAGCCCAGCTTGTTCTGTCCAGATTATCAACATCTATTCCCTAATCGCATTGGCCAAATGCAGTGATAACGTTCCATCTGTGGCCTGTAAACATCGTGGCTGCAGCAGTGACACGTCATAATCCACCTGAAAAAACAACACCAAACTGTTTATTCTGAGTCTGTGCAGGTGGGTCAGTTCCTGGTTCTGAACAAACATTAATGCCATCTGGCTTATCTGATGAATACAGAATAAAGGAAATGTCAGTTTAGGTGTGTATGCACATTACTAGTCCCAAACACGTCTAATGACTATTTATCTACCCTTTAGTTTGAGTTTTCATTCATAAATATATTTTAGTTTTAACTATTCTTTTAAGTAAGTAAGTAAGTAAGTAAATTTTATTTGTATAGCACTTATCACAGAAAAAGAATCACAAAGTGCTTCACAAAGATCAACAAAACACAAGATAGTCATCATAAAATGATCTTAAAACAAAACAACAGAATATCATAAAATCATTAAAAATCAGAAAACAGAAAGTCATAAAATTATAAAAATGATAAAACAAATGAAAGATGATTATAAATACAAGTTAGAAAAAAAAAAAAAAAAAAAAAAAAAAAAAACGAATAAAACATAAAAGATTTAGGTAAAAGCAGTTTTAAACAAAAGGGTCTTCAGCTGCTTTCTAAAGGTGTCCAGACTGTCAGTAACACGTAAGGATAAAGGAAGTTCATTCCAAAGTCGGGGTGCAACAGCCTGGAAAGATCGATCACCTCGACTTTTATATCTGGTTTTTGGAATTTCTAGAAGGTTCTGGTTGGTGGACCTGAGGGCTCGGGTTGGAGCATAAGGCTTTAACAGTTCAGTAACATAAGGAGGAGCTTGGCCATGTAGAGCCCTGTATGTTATAGTAAGGATCCTAAATTGAATTCTAAAGTTAATGGGTAACCAGTGCAGAGACATCAGAATAGGAGTGATGTGAGCTCTTCTGTTTGCTCCAGTTAGGAGCCTCGCTGCAGAGTTCTGGACCAACTGAAGGCGGTCAAGGGCTTTTTTGTTAAAACATGTGAAAAGGGTGTTACAGTAATCTAGACGGGAGGAGATAAAGGCATGGAGAACCATTTCAAGCTCATGTTTTGACACCAACCTTCGCAGTTTGGAGATATTTCTCAAGTGATAAAAACAGTTTCTGACCAGCGTTTTTGAGTGGCCTTCAAGAGACATTGACACACTTTAACATTTTAACACACTTTATGTGCACACATTTGGATTCATTTCTGCAAGATTATGAATTTAATTACATTTGCTTATTCTTCACTAGAGTAGCAGGTTAGGGTATGATTTTGCAGCCAGTGATGAGCAGAGCACGTCTTGGCTAGTAGAAGCTACTGTTAGCAACTATACTTGACAGAACGTGATGGAACACGTTTGGGCTCCTAACTGGAGCAAACAGAAGAGCTCACATCACTCCTATTCTGATGTCTCTGCACTGGTTACCCATTAACTTTAGAATTCAATTTAGGATCCTTACTATAACATACAGGGCTCTACATGGCCAAGCTCCTCCTTATGTTACTGAACTGTTAAAGCCTTATGCTCCAACCCGAGCCCTCAGGTCCACCAACCAGAACCTTCTAGAAATTCCATAGACCAAATATAAAAGTCGAGGTGATCGATCTTTCCAGGCTGTTGCACCCCGACTTTGGAATGAACTTCCTTTATCCTTACGTGTTACTGACAGTCTGGTCACCTTTAGAAAGCAGCTGAAGACCCTTTTGTTTAAAACTGCTTTTACTTAAATCTTTTATGTTTTATTCGTTTTTTCTTACTGTATTTATAATAATCTTTCATTTGTTTTATCATTTTTATAATTTTATGACTTTCTGTTTTCTGATTTTTAATGATTTTATGATATTCTGTTGTTTTGTTTTAAGATCATTTTATGATGACTATCTTGTGTTTTGTTGATCTTTGTGAAGCACTTTGTGATTCTTTGTCTGTGATAAGTGCTATACAAATAAAATTTACTTACTTACTTACTTACTTACTTGTGTTTTGATTTAACACATCAACAGTGCAATTTTTTTCCCAAGAAAAAAGAGCGAACAAAGACGGAAGAGTCACATTGCTGTTAGCCAATTAGAATGGTGATGTTTGTATATTATGAATATTAATGAGTAAGACTTGTAATCCTGTTTGATGAAATACAGCCTCCACCTGTGTGAATTTCACCCATTATGATGTTACCCTTGATCCCCAGCAAAGCACCAGGGACCTATAATCTAGACCGTTGGTCTAGCAATTGGAACCTCCCCAGCCCCGGCCAGTATTGTGGCTGACCAATCACAGCACGTTTTTTTTTTTTTTTTTGAAAAAACTATGTTTTGTATTTTGGAAGGTGCTATAGAAATAAAGATGATGATGATGTAAACGCACCGAACGCTAAAGTCCAGGGGAGGAGGGTTCCAGATTCAACACAACTTGGATGGGGAGGAGAGGACCATTGGCTTTTCCATCCAGCCGATTGCGATAGTTTAGCAGACCTGAAGAGAAGCTGAAGCTCAGAGAGCAGAATACAATGCATGATGCCAAAAACTGCTTTGGAGTTTTTTTCATGAGGAAATAACAATATAACAGGGTCAAAAGCTCTAAAAGTGGGTTTTGCATGATATAGTCCCTTTAACACTCCTAAGAGCTGAGATAAAGCGAGCATCCTGAGCCAACGGAAGGTGAATTAGACTCAAAGTGAAAGGACTCCTCCATGTTTGGAGGGTCTAGACATAAACACATGCCCCCACCATGAAGTTTATGCTGAGTCCTGAATACACTGTGTACAAAGGCTGAGCAGACACAGAGCTGGAATGGAGAGATGGTGAAGTCAATATTTACTACTGTGCACACACACATGCATGCATGCACGCACACACACACACATGCATGCATGCACGCACACACACGCATGCATGCACACGCACGCATACGCATGCATGCACGCACACACACGCACGCACGCACACACACGCATGCACGCACGCACACACACGCATGCACGCACACACACGCATGCACGCACACACACATGCATGCATGCACGCACACACACGCATGTATGCACACACACACACACACGCATGCATGCACACACATATGCGCGCGCGCGCACACACACACACACACACACACAAAACCAGACAACCCAGCCATTGCCATGGAGATGACTCCAAACGTTCCAAAGACTAACACATTGCACAGATGTAGACTAGCTACACACACACACACGCACGCACACACACACACACACACACACACACACACACACACACACACACACACACACACACACACACACACACACACACACACACACACACGCACACACACTTTCTAGGCCAAATCTCAGCTGTTCACTGCATGCTGAACCGATGAGGAAAACAGCAAGATTAGCATAACTATGTGGAATGTGTGGAACCTCCTGAATGCACATGGGAGGGGAAGTGAGACAGAGCATAGTGAGTCAGGTAGATCACCTGAAAAAATCTTTCCATTTCATGTTTCTGGAATGCAAAAAGAAGAATCCTATAAAAAAAATGTAGTGACGCATTCCCTCAGCCAGATCAGAAGCATGAGCCATGATGATTCCTTCCACTATTTCATAATGTATGTATGTTTCTTTGTAACAAAATAACAAAATTATCTAGAAAGTATTCAGATCACCGGTTGTTTGCCAGACACTGCAGCTAACTCTTAAACCCCGGGCTTACAGGGACATATTTTTTAATATGTCCACTTTCAAACAAACTGCACTGGCAGCCACTACGGGTCCATGGATTTTCTGTTATCCCCTGCTCCTAATCTGACTGTGACATATATCAAATTATGTTAGGATTGAAGCTCAGTAAGAAAATATCCAGATATCTGTTGACACAGGCAGATTGTGAAGCAAGTAGAAGACCTTTTTAGTCGACTATTTTATAAGATACACACTTACAATATCTTAGGATTATTAGTTGGATGAGCGCACAAACATTATCTTATCTGAGTTTAGCGTAATGCAAAAGAAAACAGCTATCTGGGATTAAAACAACAAAATCTGTTTAACAGGTAATAAAATAAAACCTGATGGGTAAAGAAAATAGATGTAGTTTTGAGAGAATATTAAAAACTTTGGACAGAGCCCGGCTAAGATAAGTTTAAGTGTTTGGGTTTGAATTAACATCAATGTCTGTTCAAACATTTTTAGTCCTCATCCAGTAAAATCTACTTCTAAAGATATTTGAAACACAAATTTAAAGGTGTTTAAAATTTAGCAAATTAGAAGTGAATGATAAAATGTTTGATCTCCATTTGGTAAATAGATGATATTTTAGTAAAAGGAGGCATTTCCTTTCACATTAATCAGATATAAAATATGCTGCTACAACATAAATGCTGCTACTCTGTGTGTATATTTGTGCATATTACTGTTGATTTTACATTTATATTATTTCTGCGTTATTTTTGTATTTTGCACCAAAGTGAGTGGCACTCCAATTTAGCCGTACCCTGTACAATAAAGGATAATTGACTGATTGATTGATAAAAATGAAATGTGGCCACTGTTTCATACATCTGGATTTGATTGTTGGTATTGATGTTGCTTTAACAACCCTAAGCTACCGCCTGGCATCCAAGGGCGTCAGTTTGCTTTTAAATCTGGTGGGGACAATTATTATTATCTATTTGTATACAAGTATTTGTTTGTTTGATATTTAATTAAGCACTGCAGTTTATTGACAGGTGTTTAAAAACCGTGCTTTGTTCAATAAATAAAAGTTGTACATATGCACTAAAACACTTTATATGTAAACTTTGTGCAATTACTTTACTTTCAGATGAAAGTGATGTTTTGTTTTGTGTTTTTATTTAGTGTATGCTTTGTCCTTTTTTTTTTTATTAACTCTTTTTATGTATATAGTAGGACCAGCACCTTGCAGCCTTTGCAATTTTGTCGTGCTTTCAGCATGTCCTGTAGCTGTACAGTGACAATAAAGCTTTCTGATTCTAATTGTAGAGTTTGGAATGAAACTCAACTCAATTTTATTTGTATAGTGTCAGAGTCTCAACCTCCAGACCATCCTCCTCCAGTCAACCGACATCCACTTAGGACTGCAACTCAGCAACCCCTCACTGGGATTCTCATCATTTCCCACCTACGTCACCAATCGCGACTATATATGGAAGTTGCCTTCCCTTCCCGTCACTCAGTCATCGTTTCTTTGGGTCTTTGATCAGAGTTCCGAGCCGACCAGCTCAATCAACCTACTCGCAGCTAACGAGTAAGTCTACCTTTTCTTTTCTGGAAAATCACAGCATTCCCATTTCCCTTCGTGTTACGCTCGGGCGTTCCTATATTAAACCGCGTGTCGGCTTCATCCCAACGCTTGTTCCTTCCGCGTCTGGGTTAGCCACTCACGCTACAGCTCAAGTTCTACCAGTCACTCGACCAGTCTGACATATAGCACCTTACAGACATAAGATATGCCACCAAGACGCTTTACAGACACAATAAAACAGCTAAAAACAAGCATAAAAAGCACAAGAATACAATAAAACATGTAACATGATAAGAACAGATACAAAACTAACAAACAGAGGTAAACGCCAAATCATAAAAGTTGGTCTTCAGCCTTGTTTTAAAAACAGCCACAGAGGCCGAAGCCCTTATGAATAGGGGAAGCTTGTTCCATAACTTCAGACCTGCTGCTGAGAAAGCCCTATCCTCTCTCATCTTCAAGCGTGTGAAAGAAGTCAGAGCAGAACCTGAGAGTGTTGTGATTCAGCTGAAGCAGTGGGAGTTGGACAACTTTACACACCTTCTTCTGCTGCGTCTGAATACATTATAAAACGTAGTTGGCTAGAAAAGAGGAATAATTTATTTGTACCTAATAAATCCATCGCACAAACCAACACCACTCAAACCAGTCAGACCTGAACACTGATCTCATAATGAAAGATGTCACTTGTTTCACACTGTAGATTCATGAGAGGAGAAATTGTGAGTAAATATCATTTTATTGTTTGTTAAATCTTGATAACGTGGTGGGAATCCTGTTTACCTCAAAATCACACTAACAGAAAGTCAAGCCCTCTGATTGTGTTCAATAAAGATCAGGGTTTATGAGGTCACATTCAATCAGAATGCAAAAAGAATGTTTCTAATCATTTATATTACATTACACTATATACTGTATATACTAAGGCTTTAGCTGCTCTATGTTCTGTGCCAACACCGTCTAAGGGAAAGTGAAATGTGTCATATACATGAATGAGAAACAGTGTTTTTATCTCATCTATGTTTATATTTTAATAGCGTTTTTCTTTAACTTGTGTGAATGTGCTTTTATTCTTACACTGGAAGTGCACCTTTATTTTGTTGTGCAATGTCTTTCTGGCATTGACTCAATGACAATAAAGATTCTGACCTGATTTATTGGCTCCTTTCCTATACCCTTTCACTAGATAATGAGGTTTGTTCTACCAAAGAACATCAACGACAAATGAGTTGTTTTTGTAAATGTTGCTAGAGGACACGGGAATGACACACAAATCAGTTTAGAGATTATGTCGGCTTTACATGAGACCACCCAACTAAATATACTTAGAACTAGACATGTTTTCATGTCTCTAATAAGAAATGTTGATATCTTCTCTTCTTATATGATTCTTAGAAATTGTCAGTCCAAGGCAGGAGTGGGGACTCCTGGCCATGTCTAGCATGTTTTGTTTCCCTGCTTCAACACACTTGATTTTAATCAGCAGTTGATTAACAGGTTTCTGCAGAGCTTCATAACCTGCTGAACAGGGGATTCAACCACTGAATCGTGAGCGCTGGCACAGGGAAACAACTAAAACATGCAGGATAGCAGCCCTTGAGGACCAGGGTTCCCCACCCGTGTCTAAGTTATCGGACTTCAGGCTCTCACCCATTGGAGAGATCCAAGGTCAAGACTTCTGGAAAATATTCTGTGGACTGACATGACCAAGGAGGAACGTTTTTTAGGGCGTGTGCGTCTTGTCACATCAGGAGTAAAGCTAACACTGCAGTTCAGAAAAAACAACATCACACCAGTCATTGTGGTGGTGTGATGGCCTGAGGCTGCTTTGCTATAAAAACTGGAACACTTGCTGTACCTCGTCGTCAATCGCTTTTTAAAGTCTTGGTTTTGGGGGCAGCAGGCCTAGCAGAGAAGCCCAGGTTTCTTCGAAGTGAAATCCACCAGCTTCACCAGTAGGATACCAATGTGTTCCTGGGTCAGCCTACAGATTTAATCCCTCCAGTCAGTGTGTTCTGTGTTGACCCAGCGATCTCCAGCCGACTGGACATGCCTAAAATACCTCCTCTGGGAGGCATCTAGAAGGCAACCTAACCAAGTGCATGAACCACCTGAACTGTCTCTAAAAGTGGAGGAGCAGCGGCTCTACTCTGAGTGTCTCTGTCTGAGCTCCTCTCCCTAGCGCTGAACACCCTACAGAGAATCATCTCGTGGATCAACTGTAGAAGGGGAGGTAGGGGAATGAGAAGGGATTTATCTTTTGGAGTTAAGTGATTAGTGTAGCGTTCAGCCTTGCGCTACATCTGACTTTTTTTTTTTGGCTTTCTCCGTTGACGCCACAGCTCTTTCCCTGCACGTGCACGGTATGAAATGTGGCTTTCAGCTCCTTCCAGAAGTGAAGGGGGAGCAGGGGTGGGAGCTATAGTCATTCAAATTTCAAAATCTTCTCCTCTCCTTGATCCACCACACCATGGACCACAGTTTTAAGGTGTCAAACAAAGAAGAAATCTGTACGATCATAACTACTCTCACAGAGGTGTAGATACTCATCTCCACACCTTACCACCTCACTCTGTAAGCCTGGGTGTGCCAGACAAGGCGTCAGACAGGGCAGTGGGCATTACTACAGTAACTCCAGTAAGATCATTGCATCATTGCAAATCTATAAATAAGCTTCAGCACATTAGCTTGTAATAACCATTTCATAATTAAGCATGTACAGTTGTATTTCTCACAGAGAGGAGTTCTAACTTCCTGCTCCTGTATAAAGACGATCTGACTTTGGTAATCGTTTCTTTTTATCTGTGAAATTCAACCTTTGTAGCAAACCCAGATCTGCTGAATGACAAATTAAATACCAAGAATACTAGGCATGCTTCACTACTCGATCAGTAACATTTTGGGTTGTGTTACTGATGGGATTTACTCCTACATGAGCCTCAGACGCTTCTCTTTGTACTGTCTTCTTACTAAATGTGGTCATGTGAGCGGAATCATCATGTGCTCCAAATTAAAAAATAAAATAAAATAGAGAAAGGAAGTAAAATATAATCCTCAGGAATTTTGACTCACTGTGATATGTTGAAAATTAAACTAAATGAATAATTTATAGTTTCATTTCTATTCACAGTTAAAGTATCATTGATGAAATTAATTATACACATATTAGAAAAAGTTGGCTATAGTTTTTAAGTTGTAGTGAGCAAGTGATACCATGACTGGAAAAGGTAGTGGTACCTACAGAGGTGGTATGGTAAATGTAGATGATATATCTATGCTTGCATAAATTCCTGCAAAAGGTTTTTAAATGTGGTGGGAACAAAATCTTTAACTATAAATATTGGTTGGGACACATCCCTGGCATGCCCAGTTAAAAATGTCGCCTACGATACTGTGGTAAATTCAGTTAATTGGACATGGTTTGGAAAATTGTTCACCTGTCTATAAGGTCCCACAGTTAACAGTCAGAGAGCAAACCAAGCATGACGTCAAAGGCATTCTGTCTCTCTGTAGACCTCTGAGACATGGTTGTCTTGAGGCACAAATATGGGGAAAGTTACAGAATTATATCTGTTGCTTTAAAGGTCCCAATGGGCACAATGATCTCCATAACTCGTAAAATGCTAAATGGTCTGTATTTATATAGTGTCTATAGAGTCCTAGAAACCCCCCCCAAAAAGGTGATTTACAACACTCAACATTCATTGCATTAACCCATTCACACAATGAATGTTGGTTGGTGTAAGATATTTGAAACTGCCAGTACCTTTCCTAGAGTTGGACGGTCATCTAAGCGGAGCAATCTGGGGAGCAAGTTCTTAACCAAGGAAGTAACCAAGAATGCTCTCTGTGGAGAGAGGAGAACCTTCCAGAAGGACAATCATCTCTGCAGCAATCCACCAATCAGGCTTGTATGGTAGAGTGGCAGGAACTGGAAGACTAGTCAGGATTAGGGGTAGACACGATATATCGGGCCGATATTTATCATTTTTTTATATCGGCATTGGCAGATATACCTTCTTAGTAAGGCTGATTTAAAGACAGGCACATCCCTGGGTAGCCCAGTGCTGCTGCAGAGTTTAATTTAAATGTATATTTACGTTCCTAAATAACATCTGAATAACAAATGCTCTAAAAATGTTTTCAACTAAAATTTATTTTTATATACCACTTTTGAATATTTAATCCTTGGTCAGTTTACTGATTTGTTTGATAAATTTAGTTAGATGTCTGATTTTAAAGGAGTCATCACTTATAATACCGTGGATATCTACGTCCTATTATAGTCTTTTAGGCCATTAAAATAAATTGTATTGGAAAAATAAATTAAAAATGTGCTTTTCTGATCCTTTTCTGTAAAGGAAATTTTTTTTCTCGCGAGATCACACGCGATATTTCGGCTGTGTCGGACACGCACAGGACCGATGGGCACATTGATTGGTGGAAGGAAGCAGCTTCAGCATCTTGCTCCAAAATAACAAAAGTTATAACTGAACCCGACCTGGCAGTGACCTACGGGATCCAACAGTACGAGCCCGAGCCTCATGCGTAATGGCTTCCTCGCTTGTTGTTGAGGTTTTTTTTCAGCGAAGCGCCGTAAACCAGAAAATGATGGGACGCGGTGTTGGAGAGCTGTAAACAGTCTGGATGGGACAAAAAAAGCTAAACAGCCTGGCATCGGCTCATCATGCTGTTGTGAAGATTGAATACACAAAACGAGTGGCCTTTTTTTCCCCCGTAACACGGATCAGCAACGGTAAGACATAATTTATGCGTTTCACGTTATGAAATGAGCTTTGCTGTGCTGGTTTGTTCGCTGCTGGCCTCATATTTGGTTATATCTGGCCTTTGTGACGACATATAGGCCAGAGCTCAAGTTCTCGTTTTGGAGTGCGCGTGCTCGTGGGGTGCATGTGAGCTGGTTGAAGAAGGTGAGAGTAAACAAACACGTCAATGTTAAATATCGACTTCTCAGCCAGTGAAAAATCATTAGGAAGTCATTATAGACATTTTTTTAAGTGCAAAAAAAAGTGAAAATTTCAGGTGGTGACTCCTTTAACACTGAACTGTGCAAAAACTTAAGATTTAACAGTTGGTTAAACTCAGTGTTCAAAAACTGATTCAGCTTCAGAAATATTGTGCACCAGCTAATGTTGTAGTGACCTTTTAGCATGAAAGTGAGGTGGAAACACCTAGAAATCAGCCATAAAAAACAACCCAAAAAATTTGGCAGCACATATCGGCCGACGACCTCTACATATCGGCATTGGTATCGGCAATAGAAAACCCAATATCGGTCAACCTCTAGTCAGGATACAGGGAAAGATAAATGTAGCAATATCCTGGATGAAAACCTGCTCCAAAGCGCTCTTGACCTCAGACTGGGGCAACCGTTCATCTTTCAGCAGCACAATGACCCTAAGCACACAGCCAAGATATCAAAGGAGTGGCTGCAGGACAACTCTGTGAATGTCCTTGAGTGTCCCAGCAGAGCCCAGGCTGGAATCTGATTGAACATCTCTGGAAAGATCTTAAACTTGCTGCACTGATAATTCCCAAACAATCTGAGGAGCTTGAGAGGTGCCCAAAGACAGGTGTGCCAAGCTTTTAGCATCATATTCAAAAAGACCTGAGGCTGTAAATGCTGCCAAAGATGCATCAACAAAGTATTGAGCAAAGGCTGCGAGTTCATATGTACACGTGAATAACGTTTTTAAAATATTTTCTTTTTAATAAATTTGTAAAGATCTCAAAAATGGTTTTTTATGTTGTCATTATGGGGTGTTGTCTGTAGAGTTTTGAGGGAGAATAAAATGAATTGAATCCAAATTGGCCACAACATATTAAAATGTGGAAATAGTGATGTGCTGTACATACTTTCTGGGTGCACTGTAAGACACTTTAGAATGACCAAACATTTCCTTTAGGTCCAATGAAGGAAAAAAATAATAATCCCAAAACATAAAGAGACTTTGCTGAACATGGAAATGGCAGGGTCCCAAAAGTAAGGTGCTTTAAATCTCCTGTAACATTACACAGACTCAAGTTTTATACGTTCCATTTTATAACCCGCAATGCCTTCGGTAAACTCAAGTCCTCTGATAGCAAGCCCTTAAATTCACCCCTTCTCATCACATTTCAAAGAGGCAGCATTTGATCTACTTAATTCCACAAAGACTCCCGCTTGCCTCATGCCTTATTAAGCTGGAGCTTTTCTAGGACTTTCATCGTTTAGCTTCTCATCTGCACAGGCTGGCAGGAAGAGGAATCCTAGCAGCTCTGAAGTCCAACACCTAATCCATCAACTGGAGGGGGGAGGGGTATATTTGCATATTTACAAGTTGGAGGAATCCACCATGTACAGATGAGGAGGTGAACCAGGTGGGCTTGTTAGTGGACTTCTTGTAGGCAGCCCCGTGACTGAGACCTGTCATGGCTGTGGAATGCAGATCTGAGGGTGAGGCGAGTTTAAACCACACTGTTGCTCATGAAGCCTGGAGCAGGAATGCATCAGGAGCAGGTAGAGACACCATCCATCCACGCTGATCACATATACAGGCTTCCCCCAGGCCACACATTACACCAACCACAAAACATCCCTTTGCTGTCTGTTGGGGTGAGGGAAGGCAGCACTGAGATCCAGACACATGCTATGGTTACTCAAGCATTCCTACCAGCTGTTTATTGTCAACACAGAATTAGAGGCATGTGGAGGGTGTTGTGTTGTCACTGGCACTCCCAATTCTGGCTGTCTTTCACCTCATCGTATACTAAAGAGTGTCTTCGCTGGAAAGAAAGAGCCTTTAAATTTAGAGATTTAGAGAAAAGGTGGGTTTCGTTAGGGTTAAGCAACAATACAATGATAAGTGGGGGTGTAACGGTATGCCTAAAATCCTGGTTCCGTACGTACCTTTGGTTTTAAAGTCATGTTTCAGATCATTTCTTGTACAGTGAGGGAACAAAATAGAAAAAAATTTTTTATGACATTTAAATTTAAACTTTACTTGCAGTAAATTCTCCACCAAAATGTATAAAATAAAACAAATATCATACTTATCAGTTAATGTATTTTCTGTTTAGGAAACTGCAAGATCAATACTTTGTCTTTCTCAGCAGAAACTGAAAGAACAGGCTAAACTACTGGACAAATATTTCCTATTTGTGGGAAATAACTTTCTGTTCTTCCTTAATTTCAACATTAGGAGTTCCAGCTTGTAGCCTTGTTCAGGTTCAACCTTCACGTTTTTGCTAGAAATATTCATTTGTCCACATTGTCTGCTGAACGGGCAGCTCCACTGGCAGATATGTCTACGATAGAAAAGAATTTATTCAATTCAGTTTATTTATATAACACCAGTTCACATTACAAGTCATCTCAAAGCACTTTACACAGAAAACATCCAATTAAACCTAAACCATGAGTTCTTCCTTATTCTAATTAGTTAAACGTTTTCTATCTAAGGAAACCCAGCAGACGTTTTCTATCTAAGGAAACCCAGCAGATTACATCGAGTCACTGACTTGTGTCAGACTGTCCATTGCTACCACCGTTCATTTCAGGTCTTCCTGGCTAACAAAGTACTGGTGTCTGGTACCAAGGCCAGCCTACGTTGACCAAGTAGATCAGGTCTTTGAAGGATTCAGCCCCTGAATTTGGGAAAAGCTGCGTGTGTCACCGGCTAATGTATGCAACACAATCAGTGCATTTCCATGTGCATCTAAGTCGATCTACAGCAATAAACTGGGATCCTTTGTCCTAGTTTACATGCATGTTAAAAAACCAAATTATTGAATAAAGTGTGTTCCACTCCACTACGGTAGGTGGCAGCATGCACCTTTTCATGTCGGCATTCTTCAGGATAAGCTAGATTTATACTTCTCCGTCAGCTCCTCGGGCAAGAGACGCATACGCGTTGACGGAGACATTTTATGTTTCTACTTCTCTGTTGGCTGGGGGACGTTGCAAAGCAACCCCCCGCCTGGACAGCAGAGGGCGTAGCACATTTCTGGGGTATCCTGCCACCATTACAGTCACGTATCTGGTCTACGATAGTGTCTTTACTACTGTGTTTACATTGTTTTAATGTATTTTAGAGAGTTTTTAACACGGACGAATTTGTCCCTCATTCTCCTCCACCTCTTCATGCGGTCGGCACCTCTAAATCCACGTTTCTCATCATTTCCGTCCATGAATAAAACACTCGCTGTGTATCTTTGTGCTCCTTCAGTCACGAGTGAATAAACTTTCATATTTTCGAACTTTTTCAGCGAGGCGTTCTTCAATCTGCTCCGTGTCTGCCGCTAAATATCTTCAGCACTCTTTATTTTTTGAGTCGGCAGTGGCAGTGCTGCTGATGACGTATTTCAAGGAAGCGGCGTCCTGACCAATCACAGGCTTGCGCTCTCCGTGGCTCTTGACGGACAGTTATTTTTGGGGGCATGTCTCCGTCACCCTCCGCGAGCCCGTCCAAGAGCCCTTGCATCGACGCAAAATGGCGCTGCGTGTCTCCGTACTGACGCAGACGGACAAGTATAAATTAGGCTTTAGTATAGCAACACAAATAGTAAATAAACGCTGGTGGGAGTGAAGCACATTGAGTAAAAACAGGACATGCACAATGGCCAAAGGAATGGACAACAACGCTGCAGCACAGCTTATTTGGTACATACTGTACTGTTTGATGGCGTTACACGTGTTACTTTGTGGCGATATTATGAGAAGACCGCCTCCATGGTCTCATCATTTCTGGATGGTGAGTGTCCAACCGGTAGCAGCCCTAAATTACATACAGTGATAAGATAAATGATAAATGACCTGCACTGGTATAGCACCTTTCAGAGTCCAGACTCCAAAATGCTTTACACTACAGCAAGGGTCACCAACCTGGTGCCTGCGGGCACCATGGTGACCCCAGTTACCATATAAGGTGCCCACAGGCCATTTCTCCAAATAGCAAAAGTCTAAAATAAAATACAAAAAAACTCTGCTGCCATTTTTTTTATTAACAAACCCATTAATATAGATTTAAAAATTATACTTTCCTTTAAAAAAAGCATTAGGGATGCTCCGATCTGATCACATGATCTGAAATCGGGCCCGATCACGTGATTTTCAAAAGATCGTAATCGGGTGAAAATATCGGATTTAACCCAATAAAACAATAAATATGACTTTTTAAATTCATCCTGAGATAGAGGTTTTCAAACAGAACAACAATGGCTTAGTTTAAATCTCAACAAGTTCCTCTACATAAGTATTCTTTGTCTCTTGGACGAAAACAACACCATTAGGTCACACAATTTACGGCAGGCAGAGATTCAGACACCATAACTAGCCTACTAGCTAACAGCTAGCTATCGCCTCAGGAGAGCGATAATGTGTGTATTTTGGTGGTATTTTAAACCGGACAGTGAAGACAGTGTAACAGCCACTTGTAATGTGTTTTTCATCAATGTACTTCCTAAACAAGTGGTGTTTTTTGGCAGATAAACTAAATTTAAGGATGGATGTGTTTTCCCTCTTTTCTTCTTATTTTAATTCTTTGCTGAAGTATTGGATCGGGACTCGGTATCGGCAAATACTCAAAAACAAATGACTCGGACTCGGATCGGGAGCAAAAAAATGTGATTGGAACATCCCTAATTAAAATATGTTTATTAAACATGAAATGTTGTTTAACTCTGATCTATTCTAAGTTCACTATTGTGTGGCTCAATACCCGTGAAATAGCTCTCAGTTTCTCAAAGGTTGGTGACCCCTGCACTACAGTGTATCATTCATCCATTCACACACTGGTGGTGATGATCTACAATGTAGCCACAGCTTCCCTGGGGCGCACTGACAGAGGTGAGGCTGCTGAGCACTGGTGCCACCGGTCCCTCCGACCACCACCAGCAGGCAAGGTCTTGCCCAAGGACACAACAGCAGAATTCTCTGCCGTGAGCCAAGATCGATCCTACAACCCTTCGATTACTGGACAACACGCTCTACCTCCTGAGATGCTGCTGCTCATAAGTCAACATCAGAAAATGGAAACTGCCCAACCAAGCATGGGGCAAATTCCAGTTTCAAGGTACACCACAGCGTTGAAAATCATGGTCTCAAAATAAAACAACTATTTTTCTGGTCGTACTGTTGCAGGGTTTTAAATGCCTCCTCATTATGGACCTCTGCTTTTGTGCCAAGCCAAGCTAAACTCTCACTCTCCCTGAAGCTAGCAGGTTAGCAGTAAGTAAATACTCCTCGTGGTTGGTGCATCATCAAACTTTTAAAAACTGCAAAACTGTGAAAGTTGATACTCAAACAAGACAAACACTAAAAAAATGTCATCAAAGACCTGAAACCTTGTTTTTATGAAGATAAAAATGACAAATAATCAGCAAACCAGCTAGAAACGCTAAATGTTAAAATGTGTTGATGTCAGGCTTCATCATCAGAACATAGCAGCTTCCTGCTGTGACATTTCCATAACAGACTGGAGGGCAAGGCCCCCAAACACTGCAGTGATTTCCTCCATCTCCTCAAGCTATCCTTTTGTTCTCAGGTCCCTGATTTCAATATTCAAATGAACGTTGGCAGGGCGGTGAAGCACTGTGCAACACAGAGGCAATCAGTGCAGAGCAGAGAGCTGCTGGGTTCAATAAACATGGCATACAGGTGAGATACCAGAGGACACAGCTTGGATATAACAACCCACTATTTACTACAGCTTCTACCTGGGAAGCTTAAAACCCTGGCAGACACTGGTTAGCTGCATCAGATTTTACATGAGAGAGGAGTAAAGGTTGGCTTAGTCACACTGAAAGAATTTTTTTCTAAACCAAGCAACCAAGTATTAAACACTGACCTCACGTCTCACTCCTTACTCATCATGTAAGGACGCAGCTCCCTCTGTATCACATACCAATGCATTAGGTACCCCCTTTTCATCATTAATGAATGTACAGGGTGATCTCATTTAATGTAAGAGAGTTGGTAACTGACAACATGAGAATGTTGAGGAAGAACCAGTTTCACATTTTTAAATAGCGTATAAAATGTACTACAATACTTTTACAGCAGATTTTTTAAAACATTTAGAAAAATTTCATTAATTGAATTTCAGATTTAATGTATTTTGCCCTTTTTCTTTCAATACAGTGATTTTACCATTCAGTTTTGATGAACCAAATTCTTTGATTTCTTTTTCATTTTTAACAACCTCAAAAACAAGATTATATTTTCTCTTTTTTGTTCAACAGTCAAAGATTGCATGTCTCAGAGGAACTGTATGTTCAGAGGTTTAACTTTCATGCATATTACAGATCTGACCTATCAACACAGATTAAGTTATTTTCTGCGTATCCTCTTTCAATGAGAAAGTAGCGGATGTTCTTTTCTACTCGGGTCTCTAGCTTCCTGTTCCCTTCACCTAACGTGTGCAGCTCTGACACCATTTCCTTGTTGGCTCTGCATGTTCAGCTGTGGGTTTGAAGTGAATTCAAGAGTAAATTATAGAATATTTCCCAGATTGTGTTTTTATCATATGTTAGTTTTATAGCAGCAACCGCCTTTAATTCTATAAACATTTATTTTGGAATAAGCAGGAATTTTAAACGGAATTCAGTAATCGTACGGCAGACCCACAGAAAAAAGAATAAAACTGAGTTCTAGGAACACATTGTATCAAAGCTTTTAACAATATATTTAATTTTTCCCATATTTTATTTAAGTCTCTGTCATTTGACATTTTCATAAATGTTCAATAAAGACTTTACACTGGTGATTTAAATCTGTTGTGATCTAAATTCATTCTAGGTGCACACCCTTTGTTATTTACTGTCATATCCCAATATGACAGTAAATATATATATATGTATATATACATACATATAAATACATATATACACACACATATATACACTGCTCACAAAAACTAAAGGAACACTTTTTTATTGGGCCTGGCATGAAATCAATGAAACCTGTCTGATAATTTTCTGGTTGATTAAGCAGCTGAGGGCATTGTTAATCACTTTCAGCTGTATTGGTGTTCATGGACTTAACGACAGGTGCACTAAAGTGGCAACAATTACAAAACCCTCAAAACAGGACTGGTTTAACATGTGGAGGTCATTTCAAGTTTCTCCCTCTTGATCTTTTTTGGCTGGTTTTCCACTCGTGCTAGTTTTGGCTTGAGTAATTATCTCTACTGGCAGCATGAGGCGATTCCTTAACCCTACAGAAGTTGCACAGGTTGTCCAACTTCTCCAGGATGGCACATCCACACGTGCTGCAGCAAGAAGGTTTAATGTGTCTCCCAGCACAATCTCCAGAACATGGAGGAGATTTCAGGAGACTGGCGGTTATTCTCAGAGAGCTGGACAGGGCCGTAGAAGGTCCACAACCCATCAGCAGGACCGATACCTGCTCCTTTGTGCAAGGCGGAACAGGCTGAGCACTGCTCGTGCCCTACAGAATGACCTCCAGAGGGCCACTGGTGTGAATGTCTCTACCCAAACAATCAGGAACAGACTTCATGAAGATGGCCTGAGGGCCCGACGTCCTGTAGTGGGCCCTGTGCTCACTGCCCAGCACCGTAGAGCTCGACTGGCATTTGCTCAAGAACACCAGAATTGGCAAGTCCGCCACTGGCGCCCTGTACTTTTTACAGACGAGAGCAGGTTCACCCTGAGCACCTGTGATAGACGTGAAAGAGTCTGGAGAAGACAAGGAGAACGTTATGCTGCCTGCAACGTCGTTCAACATGACAGGTTTGGTGGTGGGTCAGTGATGGTCTGGGGAGGCATATCCATGGAGGGACGCACAGACCTCTACTGCCTAGGAAATGGTGCTCTGACTGCCATAAGGTATCCAGATGAAATCCTTGAACCCTTTGTCAGACCCTACGCTGATGCAGTAGGTCCTGGTTTTCTCCTAATGCACGACAATGCCCGGCCTCATGTGGCAAGAGTATGCAGGCAGTACCTGGAGGATGAAGGAATTGAAACAATTGAATGGCCTTCACGATCCCCTGACTTAAACCCAATAGAACATCTGTGGGACATTATGTTTGGGTCCATTAGGCGGCGCCAGGTTGCTCCTCAGACTGTACAAGAGCTCAGGGATGCCCTCACACAGATCTGGGAGGAAATGCCACAAGACACCATCCGTTGTCTCATTAGGAGCATGCCCCGACGTTGTCAAGCATGCACACAAGCTCGTGGGGGCCACACAAGATACTGAAAAGCATTTTGAGTTGCAGAAATTAAGTTTATGAAATAATGGACTAGCCTGCCACATCTTCATTTCACTCTGGTTTTAGGGTGTCTACACAATTGAGCCCTCTGTAGGCTGAAAACTTTTATTTCCATTAAAAGACTTGGCATCCTTTTGTTCCTAAGACATTGTCCTGTCGTTATTTGTATAGATATCCAACTTCATATTGAGATCTGATGTATCTAATGTGTTTCTTTAAAGTGTTCCTTGAATTTTTGTGAGCAGTGTATACACACACACACACACACACACACATATATATATATATATATATACATATTATATATAACGTTAAGCATAAGTCCAATAAACAGGAGCATCACTCAGTGGAAATGCTGACTGATTTTTCCACATCATTTCTTTGGGAAGTTTCGCACATTTTCTTATCTGGTACTGGTGCAATTGGACCAAGTCTGCAGAGATTCTTGGAGAATGGAGAGCCACACGTTTTAAACACACAGCTGTGCCTACACAAAGCCACACACAGAGGCATCTTTCTAAATGCCAAAAACGCTTTTCCTGTCACACCAGAGAAACAGGAATCAGGGGTGAGTAGGATGGCTTTTCCACTCGGGCAACAGTGGGTGGATTGAGTGGAGTTTGGTGGCCTGTGTCACCCTGGCCCATTCCCAGAGCAAAGGGACAGGAAGTGGCCAGGGATCCTGGGAGAATACAAGCCCTCTTCTATTTGTGTGTATCAAGCCTCCATTGGATACTCCATTCAGAGAGCACAAGGGCCTGTGATTGAGAGCTGGAGGATTCGTCAGGACGTTTCTGCTCTGCATCCTCACAACTCAGCTGTCTTAACAGGATGCAGTGAACAACTTTATGGATGGAACTGTTTCTACTTTACTATACATCCCTCCTGTGGTGTAGGAAAAAATGTGGAAGGGACACAACACTAGGTCACTGAGGTGTACTAAACAAAAAAGAAACAGAAACCGAATGGGAGTGGTTAGAGATTGGAAGGAAAAAGAGAACAGGTGGCAGTAGCATTCCCAAGTTAACCGTATTCCCTGTGTATGAAGCTGGACACTAATTAGCACCAAATCTGGGCCAGAGTGACAGACGTTTAGTATCTGCAACATGAAAAATTAAAAAGCTTTAGTCAGCACTAATACGATCCTGCTTTGCTCTCAGGGAACATCTGCTTGGCAAACTACAGGAGAACTAATGAAGGCATCAGATAACTTTTCTTTTTCTTTTTTAAACCCTCAAAATCTAAGAGTGTACGTTAAATAATTTCAGTAAATAAAACAATATACTGCAAGTAACAGCTAGTGCTGAAGATCAGCCTCATTTACATTCCTGGTAATTAAAAAAGATTTATTTTACCCTCACCAGCCACATTTTAGGTTCACCTATCAGGATGGACCCTCTTCTGTCTTTAGAACTACCGTAGTTCTTCTCTTCTTCATAATAATAATGATGATGATAAATTTTATTTCAAGGCACTGTCCTGTGTACTCAAGGACACAGCAAATGCAAAGTACAGCAAACACAGAACATAAAATCAGTGTGAATTCCAGAGCTAGGGAGCAGACTGGCTGTGCATGATCCTGCTGGAAGTAGCCATCAGAAGATGTGTCCATGTGGTCATAAAGGGATGGACAACAATACTCAGGTGGTGCTAAGGGGTCCACAGTGGGACAAGAACCACCACCACCACTGCACCAGCAGCAGCCTGAATCTTTGATAGAAGACAGGATGGATCCATGCCTTCTTGCTGTTGACACCTAATTCTGACCTGACCATCTGAATGCTGCAACTGAAATCAACACCAGGCAACCTTTTTACAGTCTCTTATGGTCCAGTTCTGGCGATCCTGTGATAGCTGTAGCCTCAGTTTCTTTTGCTGACAGTAGTGACATCCAGTGTGGTCTTCTGTTGCTGTGGTCCTGTTCAGAGATGCTGTTCTGCAGGTCTTGGTAGGAACCCGTCTTATCTGAGCTGCTGTTGTCTTTCTATCATCTTGAACCAGTCTGACCCATCTCTGACCTCAACAAGACAATTTCATCCACACAACTGCTGCTCATGTGTTTTCTCTTTCTCAGACCACTGTCTGTTTACCCTAGAGACGGTTATGGGTTCAAATCCCAGCAGACCAGACCAGTCTGTCTGGCACCAACAACCACGTCACAGTAAATGTCTCTTAAATATCTCTTCTCCACTGTTATGTTCAGTTTAAACTTCAGCAAGTAGTCTTCACCATATGATATGCACTGGGTTGCTGCCATCTGATTAGCCCTTCGTGCTAACACACAACTGAAGCAATGTACCTAATAAAGTGGCCAATAAGTGCACATGTCTATGACTCTGACCAGTTTAATCTATTTTATAAAAGCTAAAAAAATTATAATATGTTTGCAGTGCACAGTGCCAATTAATCCCTTTCTGACCTACAGCAAACTGGGACACCAGCAAATCGAATGATGACATCATCATTTGACCATTTGCAGTGAACACCGGACCATCAGCCTCAGTGGTTCCAGACCACCTTGATGCTTATTTTATTATAGGCACACAAAGGTCACGTAAAAAGAGAAAACTATCAGTTTTAGAGTGGATTCTGGTTCTCTCTGAGCAGCTTTCTGGGGAAACAAGCAGTTCATTGATGCCGGTGTATCACCCTGACACACTGACCCCTCCTGTATGAGAGAACAAATGGTTCAATCTGCAGTCACACTGCCAATTAGCAGGAATTTCCACCTCAAGAGCCACTTTCCACAAATCTCAATGAAGCTGACACAAACCTCTTTGGCTTTCACTGGGAGGCCTTCAAGGGATTCCACAGAGCATTAGCTTCACTACACAGAGCCTGAAATCTGGCAGCAGGAAGCTAGAACGGACCACCTCCTCAGCACTTACACAAGCGTCTCATTGGAGGTGACAAATTATAAACAGCATTTGAACAGGAGTTTCAAAAATGTCTCAAAACATTTGCTTCATTTTCCCAGTGAGAGTTGCAAGACCTTGCTCGAGTTTAGAAAGCAAATGTCATGACATCTGAAAGCATTCTCAAATGAGTTTCTGACTACAAAAGTGTGTAAAATATCGCAACTTTGAGAGGATTTGATGATCAAAATGCAAAAACAGGTAAATTGCTATTGAACTGAGACATAATTCCGAGACTGTGGCTTCATTTCTTCAAGAAAACATATCCCCCAGTCACTGTCAACATTCATTTGCCATAACCATCACAGCTGCCAACAGTAAGATGTTGGTTTTAATTCCATCAGATTAAATAGTGGGACAGCAGGTTTTAAATGTGTGCACATCACGTAGAAGAATACTTTCTAACAAGGAAGGTAATCTTAATAGTTGTTTAAAAAAGGAAAAGTGGTGAACTAGATATCTTTAACCATGATTGTTCACACTGCTGGACACACATCAGTTTCACCAGCATTAGTGAACATCTCAGTGTTCTAATGATAAACATTAGATCTATCACACACACGCACGCACGCACGCACACACACACACACACACACACACACGCACAACAGCTAAACCCTCGTGAGATAAATCTGTGGAGGATTAGTCTCATGCCCTACTGGTAATCAGATGCATTAGCAGTTTGATTTTTACTGAAACTGCACTAATGGTGCTTGGACACGTGTCTGTGGAGATGACGGATTTAGATTTCAGAACAGATTACTGTGAGAAAAGAAAACAAGTTAAAAGTTTAAACAAACTAAAACACGGTGACAACAGTCTGCAATAGTGGTACAGCAGGTTTTAAATGTGTGTGGGTCGGCAGCTTTGAAACTCAGCCAGGTGTTATATTTCAGCTGTCAGAATGACAAATAAAACTCTCAGGGTCAGGTTGGTACTTAGACAGTTCCCAAACCAGGTTTTTCTGAATGACAGCAGATCCTGGATCAGCAGTCTGGTTGATGGAATCACGACGACAGGACACGTAAAGGGAGATTGTCTTTATGCAGGAGCAGATGAAAATGTGCATGTCTAGTGTTTCTACTGCTAGTTACACCACACGATGGTCAACGTTTGGACATTCTAATGGTGTGGTGTGGTGTGGTAGAGACTTCTCCTGAAGCCGGTGGTTAAAGACAGTGGAGTTCTGGGAGGGAAGCTGTGGCTGTGGAGTCAATAAGCCAAAACTGATCAGTTATCATGTCACCCAGTAAAACAACCAGGAGGAACGTTCTAGTCTTACAGCATATTTCCACTGAAAGGCTGCAACTAAAGCTACAACCAGACTATAGGAGGAGCTGTGGTGTTCTCCTGACACCAAACATCCAATTAATGGCCAAAGTTCATAGGAAATAACGTCTCTGATGAGCTGTAGATTGTTCCAGAAAGGAATTTCACTGGTAAGGTGAAAAAACGGGAATGAGAGAACAAATTAAATCCTAGCTGGTTAAGACGAGGCTTTTGTCCTCACACAGCATCGGTATGGGGTGCTGACTGTAAAGTAATGCATTTAAAAAATGCACAAATTTAAAGGTACTGGGCAGACAGCAATTCCATGTACCATCTACCAATTTCACTTTTTCATTTTGTTAAGCAATTTTCTCATAAATCATATAAAAAATTATAAATAAACCAGTTAGTTGGAATCGAGGCGCAGTGCACTGGAGTTGTGCAACCTGCCAAGTCTGCTACTGAGGCAGATAAAACAGCTTCTGCCCTAAATTGGCACAGCAAGTGATTATGAATCTGTGTGCATCGATTCCTAAACTGATGGAAACTTTCTAGTCCATTCTAACGATTCTAATGAACAGTTGGAAAATGACTACTCTTCCACAAAAATAATTGATTTCCCTACTTAAAAGCAGCAGTTTCACTCAGAGGGCTCGTGAACACATTCGCAGCTAAAGTAGATTATAATAATACTGAAGTTCTTGAGTTCACAGCAAGGGTATTGTAACTGGTCCTGAAGGTTATTATTTGATGTTTGGTGTAGAGTAAAAGGCCATGCTTCAATTGATGTTTGACCAGTATTTTAATCTCCTCTTCACCAGCATCAACTATGAAAAACTACAATGAAATACACAAGCAAGCAAACCAAAAAATAACACACAAGAATACCATATATGCCTTTCTATCAAATATTCATGAACAACTGCAGTTCATCTTCTTTCTCTTTTGGCTTTTCCCTTTATGAGTCACAGCCAATCATCTGTCTCCACTTAGTCCTATTTTCTGCATCCTCTACCCTCACACCAACTAACTTCATGTTCCATAAATCTCCTTGTTGGCCCTCCTCAGCCTCAACCTCAGCATCCTTCTACCTATGTCATCATGGTCTCTCCTCTGGACATGTCCAAACCATCTCAGTCTGTTTTCTCTGGTTTTATCCCCACAATATCTAACATGAGCTGTCCCTCTGATGGACTCATTCCTGACCCATCCTCGTCACTCCCAAAGAGAACCTCAACATCTGGAGCTCTGCAACCTCCATTTCTGCTTTGTCTTTCCCTCATTGACACGGTCTCTAAACCAGACAACATGGCTGCTCTCACTACTGTCTTCTACACCTTTCCGGCTAGAGTTTTTAGTCTCCAAATGTGTGTGTAGCTTAATTTAACATCCACCCAAAGCAGGTGCACCTCAAAGTGCAATCCTGAATTCCACCAGTAGGTGGCACAAACACCACCTGGAAATTAAATGTCAACTTTACGCATATTTGAGACCATTTGCAGTGGTCTCTAGTAGGAATGCCTTGTAAGTCATCCTCTGGGGAAAAAGCTCCGGTGCTCCTGTTTGAGGATGTAGAAGTCAGCTGGAGGAGAAAGTGGCAGAACACGGCAGGATTTGCAGTCTTATTTCCTGATATTTGGACATCTGGCCTCTGATTGGCTAACAGCAATGCAACTCTACCACTGACTGTTTGCAACGTTGATGTTCTGACATGTGGTGGAGTTGCTAATGCTAACGGTTAGCTTCTACTAGCCCAGACGTTCTCTGCTGTTCCCTGGACGCTAAACCAACAACAGCCTTCCCCGTTGTGAGTCAAGATGGGTGAGTCCATGAATGTTCAGTGACAGTGTGACGTAGATCTGTCAGGCTTTTCTGAACTGAGCATTTTTCCATCTATTTTCTATCAGAAGCTAATGCAGGAAATAGGGGTAGAAGACTATTTCCCATTCAGCTTGCACGTGAAACTCAGAGTGACTGATCATTTTTATAAATAAGTAAAAATGGTTTCTCAGTGAAACTGCTCTTTAAATAAAATGTCTTGTTTTGAACATTAAAATCACATAAAATAAGAACAAATAAAACATATTTTATCGTAACAGCTATAGGTGTGATTTCAGCTCAGTTGTGTGTGTGTGTGTGTGTGTGTGTGTTAATTTCCTTTAGCAGGGGCGACATCGCCTAGCGCCCCAGAGACATTCATTTCATGGATGCTTCTCGGACAAAAATCTTCCAATTAATCACAAAACCTTACCATCCAATGGGGATCATCCCACTTTTATTTTGGTAGGTCATTTCTATTTTAGTGCAGTTTGAATTAACTTGTTAATTGTTTAACTACCACATAGCCTACATATATAAATTTCAACTTTTAGGTAGTATTTATTCAGAGTGCACCTTAAATATTAAGACTTGATTCTAAAGTGTGCATTTTGACATTATTCAGTTTGACGTTTAGACTCAATAGCCTATTATAATATCCTAAATAATTATTGTCAGGCTGAGCTAAATGTGACCGTGAGTAGCTCTTTATTGTCATGTTTGACAATCGGTGCCTCATACCTGAGCTGTCAGTCATGCTGTATAAACTTCTGAGTCTTTTGGAGGCTCTGGTTGAAATAAGTTCCTGTTACTCACCGTGAAGCGCAGGATCTGGGTCTTCTGTGGGTCAGCGGGGGCGGGATTCACCTCCAACCATCAGTGAACGCTAAGAAGCTCCAAGAATGATCAAACAAAACGGAAAAAGTGTCTCGGAGAGGAGCGCTGACACACAGCTGTCCGGTGCCGAACGGAGGGCGGACCGGTGAGGCTGAGACAGGGATGCCTCCAGAGCTCAGGGGGACGTTTCTAATCCTTCCATTCCAGCAGGAGAACGCAGCAGGCAGCCGCCACAGACATCAGCACAGAAGTCATCATAAACAAGCAGAGGGAAAACACTGGGACACGAATCTCCGCCCCTCCATTCACGGTGTCCCTCCTAGGACTTCCACACTCTGATTGGTCAGGTGTTTGTCTGAATGGAGAGGAACCCCTGACTCACCTGAGGCTTACGTTTCAGGTGGAGTTCTTCTCTTTAGGATTCAGACATGAAGGTAGACACAACTGAAATACACTTGAAACCAGAAAACCGAGTCACCTACTCTGCAAGCTTTATAGAAAAAATATTCAGTGTGGCTGTCTCTTGTTGGTGTATTGCTACTACCATCTAGTGTTCAAGTTCAATATCACATCAACTTAGGGCAGGAATCGATTCCCTAAAGCTGCAATGGCAAATTTGGAAAACAAATTAGCTTAAAACATTCATGCCTCTTAACAAGGTTCTAACGTCATAGAGCTATAAATATATTGTGGTTCTATTGCATTTGTCTAAAAACCTCCGCCAATAACACATTTTGGACCAAAAGCAACCATTGGACCATTCAGCTGTCTCCATTCAGTACGCAGCTCACGTATTTAGCAACATATATATATATATATATATATATATATATATATATATATATATATATATATATATATATATATATATATATATATATATATATCAAGATTGTTAATGTAAATAATGAATGACAGAGTGCCTAACATGGAGCCCTGTGGCAATGAAGCAGTAAGACAACAAGATCCAAGCTAGTGAGAAGAACACTTTATAAACAGCTAATCACAGCATTGCAAGGACAGTAACATTCATTTTAGAACAGATTGACAATTGCAATTGGAACATCAGTGAGAAGAATGAAAACAATAAACTCGACACATTTATTCTGCAGATGCTGACTCTGTTGGAGGGCAGATTACTAAGTGGTCCAACATAATTAGGAGATTTGAACAGATATTCAGAACCCCTCCAGATAATTATGGGTTATATTCATGTTTTTGACAAAAGTCTTTCACTGTCTAGGCTTCACCAACACAAACAGCAGCTTCTTTTAAATTACACTGATTTGTTTCCTATGTTGTTCAGACATTGAAAACAATGGTATGTGTTCTTTTGTCAAATAGCATATTTAATAATTCTATACTGGCTGTACGACTGTGGGTCAAAACTTTCATTTGATATTTTGTTGATGGGGTATAATTGTTTCAATGTTGATTTAGCATTCAAGCTGTAGTGATCTGGTTTCTAGAACCCCCCCAGAGCATTTTACAACACAACAGTCATTCATCCATGCACGCACACATTCACACCTAGCGTTGAGCCCTGGGGCTAACTGGAAAAAGGTGGGGCAGCCATTGACACTGGGCACCGCCGGTTCCATCCAACCACCACCGGCAGGCAAAGCAGACAAATAGGGCTTCCACACTGGCATCGTCCCCACTCCGCCTAGATAGGGTACAGAGTGTTCACCTCCGCATAGCCTGGATTTTTTTTGCGCACAACCGGTTGTTCCTCTCTAGACTGCTGCACAGCAAGCTGCTTTCTAGGAAATTCTTGTTCTTTGTTGTTTTTGCTTCGTCACCAAACCCTACTGTGATATTTTCTTTTCACCTTGGAACTTTCTGAGACTGTCTTTATCAGGCTGATGTTCTTCCATTACACTTTAAAAATGGTCTGTTCAGAGACGTGTGTCCTCTTTTGTCCCAGCCCATTGTCTCAGTCATCCAGGTCTCTTGTGTCAGATGGCCGTATGGGGAAGAGGATGTCGCTCTCTAAGGAGAGGTTGCTTCCCAGGCCGGCCATGCGGCCACGCAGCAGAAAGTGTGTCCTCCTCTGTAGGAGCCTCTGCTGCTCCTGCTTCAGCTCCAAGTAGGACCGAGAGAAGGTGTGGAAGATGGAGGTGACAGGGAACGCCATCAGGAGGATCCCACTCAGGATGCTGCTAAGAGCCACCACCTGACCTGGGATGCTCCTGGGCACCATGTCCCCATAGCCTACCGTTGTCATGGTGATGACAGCCCACCAGTAGGTTGCAGGGATGCTTGTAAACTCCTGAGTAGTGGCCATTTCATTCTCAATCAAGTACAGCAGTGGAGAATACAAAGCGATGGCCACACACAGGAAGAGGAGGAGCAATCCAAACTCCCGTGTGCAGCGGCGGGCTGTCAGTCCAAGAGTCTGCAGGCCCAGTGAGTGCCGAGCCAAACGCATCACATACAGAATGCGCAGGGCCCTGAGGACACGCAGAACCAAACCCACTTTGTCTAAGTAGCTGTTGCCAGAGCCGAGCCGCTTCTCCCCTTTGGAGGTGACGTCCACCAGCAGTGTGATGTAGTACGGCAGGATGGCTACCACATCAATCAGGTTCAGAGGCTTTCTGAGGAACGTCAGCTTACTGCGATCCTGAATGAATCGTAGGGAGAACTCCAGGGAGAACCAGGCTACACACACCGTCTCCACAATGAAGATGTTAGAGCACATTTTAGAACACTTGCCCTGAGAGGAAAAAAAATACTACATTACTAAAGGAATCCAGGTAAGAGGCTGGAGCCCAAAGCACAAGAAATCACACAATGTCTATTAAAACAAAGATTTAAATGACCTCTAGCTAACTGGTGCAATGTTGCTTTTAGAGAATAAAAGATCTTCTTTCCACTGGTTTTACGTTTATAAACTTTACATTGCTTGAATATTTCCTTATCTTGCAAAAATGATACATTTGTGTTCATTTCTTTCTACTTCACTTCTTTGTCCCATTAAAATAAACGACATTTTTCTGTAATCAGTTGCAGGTTGGAAGCACTTTATTAAAAATTCAAACAATTTCAAAACTTTGAGAAAATAAACACAATAAAATAAAAGGATTTTCAAGGAATTTGAACCCTCAAAGACAGAGAAAAGAAAAAAATGATTTTGGGTTGAGTCAGAAATACCAAAGGTTTCAAACGTTTGAGAATAAACTAACATTAACATTTAAAATATACGTCTTTGATGCATATTTTTTACTGTGAAGGATAATATAAATAAAACATGATTTAAATCCTTGGGCAGCATTAAATATTTAAATCTCTACTGTTTTTTAAAAACTAGAAGTTCTGGTTCGTTAGAATCTAATTGTCACCTTTAAACAGGTCAGTTAGAATATATGTTGATATGTTTTTGTTCCTGTTTTTGGGACTGGTCTGATCATACCTTTAAAAGAGCTTTAAACAGGTTTACACTTTATGCACATAATTATGTGTGGATCAAATATTCTTTCAACTGTTTCATTTATTTTGCCATAGCAGCTATTTAATCTAGACTGTGACTGATGCCACACAGAATGAACAGTCTTACTGAAACAGCTTCAGATGTTTCTCCTAATCAGTTTAAAGACAGCCTGTCTGAACAAGACAAAATAAAACCTTGTTCTTTCTTCATTACAAATGTTTGCTCCAGGAAGCATGGAGCTCTGGTTCAATGCAAATTGCATTCAAACTCTATGATCTTGGGGTCTGATGGTCATTTATAAACCTTCATGAAAGAGCGCCACAATGAACAGGTTATCTTGTCTGGGAAAAGGAGACAGGGGCACCTTCCTGAAGGTTGTTCTGGTGAGACTGTGGTGAGAGTCCTGAGTCTCTACTGGACTACCCCTATAAAGACTTCGGGAAGCCACCTTTACTCTGGCTAGCTAACAGAGAGGAGAACATTGTATGTTGTTTGTGATGGTAGCAGGGGAGGGTATCTGATCCTTTAGGAACTCCTATATGGTGTTGTGAAAGGAAGCATGTCTGGGAATCTATAGTTTTTCTGGGATGGTCTCAGTTTAATGAAGGAAATGTTTTCAACAGTGGCACCATGTATCCTAGATATGATCAACAGTAGCTTCTGGGGTCGTATTGAACAATTTAAACAAGGGGTTATTCACCCAATATTATAAAACCTGGGTTGGATACATTGTCAAAAAATTTAATTCAGTTCAGTTTATTTATATAGTGCCAAATCACTGTCATCTCAAGGCAAAGTAAACATTACAATTGAATTCAGTTCATTATTAGCCTAGTGAACTAGACCAAATTCTTGCCTTGCAAACTTTGGTCTAGGCACGCTTCATTGGAACCACTGCTGTGGCTGTCCAATCACAGCTCGCTATAGTTTTGGTTGGGCCAATCACAGCGATCTATATTGTGGGCCAATCAGCGGGAGTAGCCAATGACGTCAGAGCTGAGACCGCGAACACAAACAACATGGCAACGGCGCAGGAACCACGTTCGTTTGAAACGGCTTTGTCATCAACATTGGATTATTTAGACTTCAACGTGCGTAAGTCTGTCTGATATACTTAGCAGCTTCTTATTTTTATCAAACAAAGTAGTGCAATGTCCCAGTACACCTGATATTCACATGTTTTTCATACAAAAACGACAGAAATCATTGATGTTAGACGCCATTGCTGCCTCCCTCTTTTACGTCGCTGTGGTTACATCACGTTGTTTGTTACGTCACGTTGTTCGTTACGTCACGTTGTTCGTTACGTCACGTTGTTCGTTACATCACGTTGTTCGTTACGTCACGTTGTTCGTTACGTCACGTTGTTCGTTACGTCACGTTGTTCGTTACTCTGATTGGTCCTAGCGCTATCCAATTGTGTGCAGACAGTTTGAAAGACAACCGTAGATCCCGCCTCACGACTGAGAGCCGTCAATGGTTCGTGGCCAGACTATATATTCACATATATAAGGTGGCTTGCCAGGCTAGTTCATTATGTCAATTAGTAAAAAGTTTCCTATGTAAGGAAACCCAGCAGATTGCATGGAGTCACTGACTTGTGTCAGAGACTTTACAGCAATCCTCGTACTAAGCAAGCAGGTAGCGACAGTGGAGAGGAAAACTCCCCTTTAACAGGAATACACCTCCAACAGAACCTGACTCAGTATGAGCAGCCATCCACTGTCACTCACTGTAGGATTGAGAAGAAGAAGCAGACACACACACACACACACACACATACACATGCACCAGCCAACTTTCGCCCAATCTCTATGCTTCTTTTCTTAAACAAGATTTTGGAACGATGTGTGCATGGTCAGCTAATGACCTTTTTGGAAGAACACAATATTTTAGAAACTTTCCAATCTGGTTTTAAATCACTGCATAGCACCAAGACCACCTTGAAGGTCGTGAATACCATTCTTTCAACAAACGATCACGTCAAGCAACTTTTGCTTGTTTTATTAGATCTTACTGCTGCATTTGATACAGTTGATCATAAAGTGCTGGTATTGCATCGTGAGCACTATGTGGGAATTTCTAGTTGGGCACTGAAGTGGTTAAGATCTTTTCTTGCTGACAGAATGGTGTGTGTTTTATTTTATTTATATTCACTGTTCATAAATGTCTGTACAGCACTTTGGTAGCATTGCCTGTAAGGCACTCTATAAGTAAAAGTCATGTTGATAATATGGATGGAATGTTCTCTTTGATTTGTATCAAAGCTGTATTTGTAGGCCAAAGATGTTTGATTTTGTGATGGTTCTATCAGATCAAAGGCTTTATGTCTTGAACACTCGATTAAAGAGATGGACAGAGCTGTCAAATGACCAACTGATTTCATCCAATGACAGGGTAGGATGCTGGCAGACCTCATAAGTCCAATTGAGTAGTGAGGGTGAAGTGGGAAAAGTTATGGCGGAGGCCATTGTATGTGAATTCTCAAATTTAAACCGCTGGGAGAGGAAATGGATTCCAAAGAAATAGATAATGGTAGATGTGGCCAGAAGGTTTGCAGTATTGTGGTCATCGTTGCAAAACTGTGTGTGTTGGAGAAAGGCTTTGTTTACTGTATCCCCCTCATCTACAGTCAAGAGAGGTAGATTGTGACCAAAAGAAAAACATCTTAAAACGAAACGGTCAAAATCAGCTTCCTCCATAGAGTGGCTCTACTCAGCCTTAGAGATAAGGCGAGGAGCTCTGTTGTCAGGGTGGAAACCAGGCAGTTTAGGATGAGTCCTAGTCATCTCCTGGGTACGTCCCACTGAGGAGACAGCAAGACAAACCCAGAACTAGCTAGGTGCAAAACATGTCCTCCCTGGTATGAAGATACCATGAGATCCTCTGGAGGAGCTGGAGAGTGCTGGAGGAGGAATATCTGGGTTTCTCTCCTGTACCTGTTCCCTCCATGACCCAACCTTGAAAAAGCAGCAGAAATGAATGTAGGGATGAAAAATAAAATCTAAAACTGTTTCACAAATGTTGGAAGAATGAGGAAAAAAGTTACATCTGAAACTCTTCAACCCTTCACCCTAACCCCAAAACACACGTAACAAAGTGTGACAGCATCATTTTATGGTAGAAATATATATTTTTTCATCAAATCTTTAGGGGGATGTTTCATAATCATGCCTCCTCTTGGTGGCCATGTGGTGGTGCCCAGGCGGCCGCTGCCAATCCTGCTGCTCCCGGTGCAGCTGGCTCCTTTTGATGGCATTTCCCTTTACTTTGTTGCCTATACACCTGTACTCAGCCAGTTGTCCTTTCACTTTAGCTCTTGAGTGTGTGTGTGCGTGTGTGTGTGTGTGTGCATGTGTGCATGGGATGGGATTGGGGGTGGGAAGAGGGAGATATAAGGGATCTTGGATGCTGATCTGTGGGGGAGGGGTGGGAATTTGACTATTGTGGTTGTTTTTAATTGTTCAGCGCTTTGTGTTGCAGTTAAATGTATGAAAAGCGCTTTATAAATAAAGATTGCTTTGATTTGATAACTCTGTATGCAACGTCCACTGTTACCAGTTGCTGTAACAACTGGTCATAAGAGGTTTAAATTTCAACCTGTAAAATGTTTTTTTGGTAAAGTCATGCTGCTTTGGCTGTTTTCTGCACCATTGGAGGTTTACATAAACTTCATAATTTACCTTTTTGTATTTAATTTATTGCTAAATTAAATCTACCTTGCCTTTATTTTCTTCTAGTCTATAAATAATTTTTTGTGAGATATATTTCAACTTACCTGCTCTTCCTCCTCCCTCATGGCTGGCATGGTGCTGATGGAGAGGTTGATGGCAGTGATGGCTACAAACAACACTGATAAACAAGCAAAGATCTTCCCTGGCAAACCTGACTGAGGCCTCTCCACCATGTCTCTCAGCTTGCTCATGCAGCGACCAAATCTAGACTCAGTTATATGCTCCCTGTGCCTGTTCTCTGAATCCAACAGATCTTCCAGGAGTTCCTCCTCTTCCTCCGCCCTCTCCATTGCTTCAAATTCCTCCACGCGCTGCAGGAGACGCCGGTGGCAGCACCACTCCAGGCTCTCCTCTGGGACACCCCAGTAGAGCAGCTCCTCCCTGAAGGAGAGGGCACACATCTCCCGGAGGGAGCGAAGCTTTCCTGCACGAAGGAAGGTCAGGATGGTGCGGAAGGCGCAGGGGTTGCGGTCGAAGAAGAACTCATTGTGTGTAACATCGTAGTCATCACAAATGTGCATGATCTCATCAAAGCTGCTGCAGAGGTGCAGCTGGCCCAGACGGGTCAAGGGGAAGTCCTCTAAGGTGGTCCATGGCAGCTGGTAGCGCAACCCCCCAACATTAATGATGGCATTGAGCTTACGGGCGCTGGACAGGGGGGTGCTGTCAGAGATGGTGCTTATCTCAGGGGCAGGCTGGGCCCTCTTGTAAAAAGCTCCTTTACGAGCCTCCTCCTCTTGCTGTGGAGGCTGGTTTAGGGTGGTGTCAGAGGCACAGCTTAGGGCGCTGTAGTCATAGTCTGAGCCATCACCCCCCAGCAAGGTCATCTTTACTGATCCAATCGCATCCCGTGCTCAACCCATCAGGCTCATCTCACCTATATGAAAATAAAGTGTTAGTATCTATGTCTGATAGCAAATTATTCAACAAAAAGTATAAAAATGGATCAGTTCAGGATTTTACATTATTCATTGATAGAGCACAAATCAGCTGCCCCAGCAACAGCTAAACGTTCAATGAAGCTCATATTTTCTCCCCAAACCCTAGTTTTTCCCAGTTGTTTCCCCAAAAATAAATAAATGTATATATCTATATAGGTATAGATCTATATACAGTGCTGCTTGAAAGTTTGCATTCCAGCAAAACTATGAAGGAATGGCTTCAGAGAAAGGATTCGCACTCTGGATTGGCCCAGTCAAAGTCCGGACCTTAACCCAATTGAAATGCTGTGGCGAGACCTGAAGAAGATGGTACATGCCAGATGTCCCTCCAACCTCTCTCAACTGGCTGAGTTCTGCAAGGAGGAGTGGGCAGATATGAGAGACTGGTTAGTGGTTACAAAAGATGTTAAGTTGAAGTAATGGCTTCATAAGGAGGAGCCACAAGCTACTAATGCAAGGGTTCATATACTTTTGCACATGTTAAATTTTCTGTTTTTGTGGAAAAAAAAACAGTCTTTGTTGAATGTTTCTTTTTGTGTGTGTCTATTATTTGGAAGGTGTGCTTTACAAATTGGGATTTGGATGTGTGTGCAATAAGGTTAATTTAATGTTTTTTACAGATTCAGTGACCATGGCTGGAGAGTTCACAAATTTTGAAGCAGCACTATCTATCTATCTATCTATCTATCTATCTATCTATCTATCTATCTATCTATCTATCTATCTATCTATCTATCTATCTATCTATCTATCTATCTATCTATCTATCTATCTATCTATCTATCTATCTATCTATGCTTGAATGTAAAAGATAAGGGTTTATGGCAATTTGTAAATGAGCAAAAAGAAAAGAGTTTCTTTAGAAATTTTAGAAGTTATTTTGTATTGTTAAATAATAACATGCCTGTAAAGAGAGCGGAAACAATTAGTAATGAACATCAATGCAATAAGCTTATTGGCCATTAGGGGGCAGAAGTACATCTAAAAATCCACAGAACCATGGGAGTAATACTGGAAATACAGCACACACACACACACACACACACACACACACACACACACACACACACACACACACACACACATATATGGATTTTATTGATTTATTATTCATATTTATTGATATTTTTATTCATTTGCGGTTTCTAGAACTGTTCTCTTTTGTTAATGACAGGCAGGAATTGCTCAGTTTTCCATGAAGACCTTTGGTTGTAGAGAAAAGAGCTCAGCTGCGTCTCAATGGTAAAATTCCTCAGGGACACTGTGGTTGACATTTTATAGATACAAATTATACAAACTGTTACCTATTTCTGTATGCTATCAGAAACAAACATGACTTAGTAAAGGTGGGAACTTTATGTCATTACTGAACAAATATTTTAACTTAGATATCCAGAAAATGTTTTAATCTATTTTAACCAAGTGAATCACATTGCATGTTGGCGTGAGACATTCATACTGGCTGTTGAAAAGTAGTGGTATCTAAAATGGATACATTTAAAGTCATTTTTGTTTTTGCTAAGATTACCTGTGATGGTAGCCTGAATCAGGTTGGCTCCAAAACATCAATTAGTGCCGGATGCTCATCCAATAAGGACTTTAGATTATAGCATAACTAAATCCTATTTAATAGTTTTAGGAAAATTCACGAGGATCTTAACCTGATGATCCATACTTGGACCATGGTTCACATCTCCAGATTGAGTGAGACGTCTTTGGAGGCTGATCTAGACACAGCAGGCGTCAGAGGTCCATCCTCCAGCAGCTTGCAAAAGCACCTGTTCATTTACTGATGGAAAAGTCAGTTTGTTATTTTCTACCTCATGCATGTTCACATCTCATTCCAGATTCTGAGGAGTTTCAAATATTTTTTTAGATGGTACTTCTTTGAAGGTGAGGTTAACTGTCAAATGTGTACTTGTTCTTTTTGAAATATGATTGGTCACTCTGAGTCACACATGCATGTAAATAGAACATGAAAATAGAAGAGGGAAACACTCAGGTCAGAAAAAGACAGACAGCTATATGTTGTCTTGTCGTTTTCCACCCCCGACTTCTCCAACTAACCTCTACTTCTTGAAACAGGAGAGCTTTTTTCCACTGAAAACGACTCGCAGGTCAATAATTCATACTAGCAACCACAGCAGATTTATTGAAATAAGTGTTTGACTCCTTTAAAATCCTATTTTCTGTTACGTAGTTGTTGATGTGACTCACAGTCTCAGTGTCTGGTTCTCTGAGAGCCAAAGGACACTGGTTTATTTCCCATGGCATTGGTGCGTTTTGTTTTATTCAAACCTGAACAGATTAAAAGATACTAAGAGGCAGAACAAGCTCAACAAACGAGGAAGGACTAAAACGTTTGGAGTGAGGAACTTGTGGCCTGTGTCCAAACTAATTGAAGAAATAACAGTAATTTATGGGGAGGCAGGTTATTCTGTCACAGATTAAACTGTCAGCATTACTCTGGTAATCTGTGTTTAGAAGAGAGGCCCTTGCTTCTAAAACGGGCATGTGGATGTGTCAGCTGTTATTAGACACCTGCACTGTCAGCTTCTGTTTATCACTGATTACATCTTTCTCTGTTTCATTAAAGGCAGACTCTCGTTGCTATTCTGTTGTCTGTGATGTCCCTAAAAGTGGTATTTATATAAATTCAAGTTTTTTAAGTTAACTTTCCTTTATTATCTTCTGGCAAAGGTCTTGCAGTCAGTTCCAGCAAGGCCTTCTCTGCTGGCATAAACATGATCAGAATCCATCCATCCATCCATCCATCCATCCATCCATCCATCCATCCATCCATCCATCCATCCATCCATCCATCCATCCATCCATCCATCCATCCATCCATCCATCCATCCATCCATCCATCCTCTTCTACTTATCTTCTACTTATCCAGAGTCCCTCCAGCGTGTCCTGGGTCTTCATTTGGGTCTCCTCCCTTGAGAGTCACGCCGGCACTTCCGCTGTCTATTTGCGGGCGATATTGCCCCCTACTGCCCACGCCTTTCTGGTCAATCACCACGTCCCATGAATGATTCAGTGTATAAACTCCTTTTATATATGTATAAACGCCCGCAAATAAACAGCGGAAGTGATGCCGTCAAGCCGGCATGACTCTGAAGATGGCGGCAGTGAGTTGCCGAAACCGTCAGTAATTTAAGGTAAAGAAACATTTCTACACTGTGTTTAAAGCAAGAAAAACCAATGGAGTTACTGCCGGCAAAGCAAACCAAGCTCTGATACTGGTCATACATGGACCTAACAGCTTGTATCAAGGTACCCCATACTCCCGAAGTACCCCCCACAGGGCCCCCTGAGGGACGCGGTCGAACGCCTTCTCCAAATCCACAAAACACATGTAGATTGGTTGGGTGAACTCCCACGCACCCTCCAGGACCCCCCTAAGGGTATAGAGCTGGTCCAGTGTTCCACGGCCAGGACGAAAACCACATTACTCCTCCTGGATCCGAGGTTCAACTATCTGGTGAACCCTCCTCTCCAGAACCCCTGAATAGACCTTACCAGGGAGGCTCAGGAGTGTGATCCCCCTGTAGTTGGAACACACCCTGCGGTCCCCCTTTTTAAATAGGGTGACCACCACCCCGGTATGCCAGTCCAGTGGAACTGCCCCTGATGTCCACGTGATATTGCAGAGCCGCATCAACCAACACATCCCTACAACATCCAGAGCCTTAAGGAACTCTGGATGAATCTCATCCAGCCACAGAGGAGCTTCTTGAGGCACCTCAATGACCTCAGTGCCAGAGATTGGAGAGCCTGACCCAAACTCCCCAGTCTCAGCTTCCTCACTGGAAGACTGTGGGATTAAGAGGGTCTTCAAAGCATTCCATCCACCGATCCATTACATCCAAAGTTGAGGTCAGCAGCACAACCTTCCCCTCCTGAGATGCCGGATGGTGGACCAGAATCTCCTTGAAGCTGTATGGAAGTCTTGTTCCATGGTCTCACAAAATTACTCCCACACCCAGGTTTTTTCGTCTGCGACCATCCGAGCCGCATTCTGCTTGGACTGCCGGTACCTATCAGCTACCTCTGGAGTCCCACAGGCCAAGAGTCCCTGATAGGACTCTTTCGTCTTGCTTCTTGCTTGCTTGACAGCTTCCCTACCCGCCAGCGTCCACTAACAGGTTCAGGGCTTGCTGCCACGACAGGCACGATCAGAATCACTAACTTACACTAACAAGTTAACGTAAGTTTGTTCAATGAAATTGTATTAATTTACTTCTAGTAGTTTTGTTTTCTCATTTTGTGAATGTTTCTCTTGGCTACACTGTGTCCTTTACATGTCATGTGGATTTTGCTGGTTTGTCCAAATTAGATTTCAGCTTCTATTGTTGCTAGGGGGACTACAATCTGCCCAAGGCCTTCAGAATCAGTAGAGCAGGCCTTTGTTAGTTATACAATATAGAAGGGGAGCTGATTTTGTAACCAGTCAGCTTTCAGATTTTTCTCGCTGGGCCATCTAGCTGGCTCATGGTAACATCAGATGTTTTGAAGCAATCACCACCTAATTGAAATACTTTTATTTTTTCCTACTTTAATGCCCACAATGGCTGATGGACATGGAGAAATGGATATGGTTGCAAGAAATATTAAAATTAGAATTGTTCAAGATGTTTATTTGCCAAATTCTAATGTACTTATGTCCTTTCAAGAAATACAAAACAAATTTCATTTGGAATATAGGCATTTCTTTAAATAGCTTCAACTTAGGAGCTTTATAAGAGTAAATCAAAATAATGTACTAATGAAACCAAACACTTCAGACTTAGAAGAAATGTTGCTAAAAGATTGTCAGAAGAAAGGTATTATTTCTCTGTTTTACAAATTGATCATGTCTTATGTTCCTGAAAGCTCTCGAGATAGATTCAGGGCTTGGAAGGAAGATTTGTCAATACGATTATCAGAAGAAGATTGGCAAAATGCATGTACTTTAGCCCATACAACATCAATAAATACTCGACTTAAAGTCATCCAATTTAAATGGTTGATGCGAACATATGTAACACCAGCTGCGCTTAATCGATATCATGGAAACATACCTGATATCTGCTCAAAATGTGAAGAATGTAGAGGAACTTTGGTTCATTGTGTATGGCATTGTAGGAAAATTAAACTTTTTTTGGGAAGAGGTAAGAGATATCATTCAGAACATAATTTCTAAACAAATAACATTAGAACCAAAACTGTTTTTGTTTGGCCTGCATGAAAATAAGAATATCTACACAAAAAATGAAAGAACTGTCATTGATCTTAGTTTGCTTAATGCCAATTGATTTAACAGCTAGCATTGATTGAGCGATGTAGGCACTGCAGTTCTCATTTGGAAGAATTTTGCAATCCATTTCCATTGTATTTCATGTTACAGATAAGGGATGATAACTGGTAGGTTACACTGTAGAATAGTTTTCTTTTCTTTTTTTTTTGATGGGCAGTTTTGTTGTTTGTTTTGTATTTGTATTTGTTTAAGAATGTACAAAAAATAAAACTTAATAAACATATTTTGGCAAAAAAAAAATTCCTTTTTTAGAAAAGCTGGACATTGTAAGACACGCTAGCTTGCTGATGGAACTGAAACACAGAGATCAGCTCTTTAGTCAATGATAATTTCCTACATATGGAGAGAAGGATGGACAAAAATCATCAACTCCAATGAGTATGTGTGTTATTTATATATGAATAAAAAAATGCAACTATTGATCATGAACTGCTGATAACGCTATAGTTGCTGTAGGGTAGACATTTAAAGTTGTCTTAACTGGGTTCCTGTTTTAATAACAACAATATTCAATCTCAGTACACAAAATGTCTCTTATAATTATTAATTAATTGACAAATAAACAGTGGTGAGTAATCAGGGCATAGTCAACAGTGATCTGTCACATGCTCCCCCCCCCCCCCCCCCCCCCCCCGGGATTCTGCCATCAGATAAATCATCCATCCATCCATCCATCCATCCATCCATCCATCCATCCATCCATCCATCCATCCAATGTCTATACCCACCTATCCACGCTAGATGGCGGGGGGCTGGTGCCTACCTCCAGTGGTTTTCAGGCATGCAGGTGGGTACACCCTGGACAGGTTGCCAGCCCATCGCAGGGCCAGACAAATCATTGTTTTCTCCAAAGTTTTTTTTTTTTTTTTATCATAGGATGACATCAAAATGTTTGACATTTGTGAGAAGTCCTCACATGACATGAAAATGTTCTTGTTTGCTTTCTTTATTTGGCGATGTCATCAAATTACATTATTCTTTTCTTTAATCTTTTAATAACATCGTCTGATGACATAGTTGCATTCTTTGATGTTTTCTGTTATAAAACAACCGTAATGGCTTTAAAGATAATCTGATCAGATAATCCTACCTTTTGTGGTGTATTTTCAGTGTTCTGGTCTGCTCTGAAGAATGAAAATCCTCCCCACATTCATCCTTCATGCAGCATAGCTCATGGATACACCTACAACTCATCACTGGTGCGGACATGCTTGAGTATCAGCCTCCCTCCAGCTGGATTAGATCACACTTAACCCCTAGAGACTGTTTGATTTCTCTCTTTGCTGTTGAACCGATGTGCTTTTGGCTCTCCGTAGACATTGCTCCTGTTTTCTTTCTTCATTGCTCTGCTGTGCCTCATATGCATCCTCAAGGGAGAAGGAAGGAGTCTATCTAGGAAGGAGAGATGAGATGCTGCAGATACTGCGAAGGTTGTTCTCCCCACCAGATCGGCTTAGGTCTGGCCTCTTTCTATGCCAGCGCTATCACAGCTAAGCCACAGGGCATGTTCTCCAGATTGCCTGGTGAGTCACAGTGTTGTGAGATTCTGGTCCCTGACAGCACTGTACGTGTATTTCCCACATTTACATCTACAACTGCACCTAAAGTGCTTCAAAACCACTGGTACTGCCTGGGAATATATGCATGAAATCAATCATGTGATCTTAAATCAAAATAATGATTTTTGAAGTTCACAAATCATTGTGATTTTTATTTGAGATGTGTGTTTAGTGGCCCTGATTAAAGGGTTTAAAAATGTGTTCACAACAAAAGAACACATGACAACATGTAGTTTATTAGCTGCATGTATTTGTGGTTTATTTCTGCATGTATTATTGGTGAGTGTTTAGAGTCTGTCTGAATCAGCTCGACTCCTTCTGTTAAACAGATGCATGTGGGATCATGAGTAATAGACTTTAATGAGTTGTCGACCGTCTAAACTCACTTTTGTTTCCTGTGACAGCTGTTTTAAGTCAAAAATGGAATTTTATTTTCCAAGCCCTTAAAAACCATTTAGATTACACAATGTCCCTTGTTTTTTTTCCAACAACTAATTCTGCCCATTCCCTTAACAGCTCTCTGTCCTCTAATGGACTATAAGAGCACATCTTTTCAGAAATGGACCACAAGACGCAGCTGTCTCCATCTCTCTTTGTTTCTCTGGGAAATCTGGTTAAAGCCTGAAACAGTCGGGCATGCCTGAGGCAGTTCTGACCCTAAAGATCTTTTCCTACAATAATTCCAATGGGAAAAGTTGTACACATGTTTTTTTGTAGGAGGTGGTTATTACTAATGCATATAGAAACCCCTGGAAGGGGCAGTAGCTTCAGGACTTTAATATTCTCCAACTTTGTGAGTTGCTGCCTGCTTCTGAGGTGCAGGAAAATCCACCAGGGAGATAAAAAGAGTCCAGAAACACAACAAGCCGTGTTAGCTGTGTTCATTCAGTCTGCAGTTTCTATTTCAGCTCCACATGTTGTCTTTAAAGCTCAGAGAGAAGAACGTTTTGTAAAATCTTTTACAGAGTAATAAATCCAAAAATGATTAGCTTAGTAAAAACATTAAAAATAGATATTCAGAATATATGTTTGCATATTGGTTCCTGCCTGATGATTCCTAATGCACTCACAAGCTTAACTAAATATTTAGCTAACATGCAAATAGATACCAGCAGGATAAAGAGATCCCTTATCTAATCTCTCACAGTCTGTTTTCTAGTAAGATTGCACGAGTCCTTTCAGTCATGGACAATTCATCGATGTCATGGGGAATTAAGACAATAACAGTTATAAATGAGCCCTGATTAACCAAACCCACACATCAAAGGGACTCTGAGACACTGGAGATTTCTTCACCCACTGTTATTTAGATGAATGGTTTTAAAGCACAACTTTTTAACATTTAAATGTTGTATGCTTGCAAATGACTAAATGGTTTGAATTAACTTGAAACATTTAGAATTGATCCTAAATAGTTAGATTCAACGTTATAATTTTATATTTCGTTCTGAATCTGTATTTTGCATTTGTTCTTTCTATTAAATAAATGTGATATTTAGATGGAACTTTATATGTTTACATGTGATTCCAAACATTTATCGTTAGCACCGTTATTTATTTATCAATTCTAATGGTTAGAATTAATATTGTAACTTCTTTAATAAATGTGGTGAAAACTTTCATTACTCTGATTTCATAGTGAGCAGCTGAACAAGACAACATGTTAATTCTATAAAGCATTACTGTTGTGCATAGACCTAGTTAGGATGTCCTACAGACGTGGTCTGGACCGACAGACTCAACATAGACAAGATCTGCACGTCGTTGACTGTTTGCAGGGTATGGACACCCTATATTTGGGGATTCAAATAGAGCTAAAGAGAAATGTCACACCTCTGTCGTTTTCTGTCTTTAGTTTATTTGACGCCTGTCCCTCGCTGTCGAATCGCTCTATCCCAGAGACGAGGTCAGAGCCAGGCCAACAAATCCCCACATTTCTGCATCAGCGCTCCATATTATGCCTCAACTCTCCTCACCTTTCCCATCTCAAAGTGTGACACAAAATGTATAGTCTGTCCACAAAACAACACCCAACTTCCCATCCATCACTCACTCTCTGTGTTTAACTACATTATCGTGTTTCATTTCAGACATTTTTCTTTGCTGAGTGGATGATTGCGCACTCTCGCTGCTTGTGAGTGCTCATCTAACTTCATTATATAAAGATTGCATAACATTAAGTCCTCTGCATCACTTTTCATCTTTTGGTGCCGTTTTCGTGCTAGAGAAGCAGACACTCGACCACATTCACGGCCATAAACATTTTTCCTGAGCAGCTGAAAAATGTGTCTCAGAAGCCGGGTGCGTCCGGCCTCTCTCTATGGAGTCTCACAGGACTTTTGTCCAGCGTTGGTCCCTGCAGACTAAGGTGACCCAGCATACAGGAAATGATCAGCAGGAAAAAAAACTCTGTATTTAACACTGATTTGCAGAGTCAGAAATAGTTTCATTGATGAGGTAAAGGACTGAAAAACAGCCACTGAGGTTTTCTTTTGATGGACATGAAGAGGAAATAGAGAATTGGGAAAAGTCATCCTTTCATTGTCTATAAAGCGCTAGTTCATTCAGGAAGCGGAAAATCAATGGATTATGGGTTTGTTTTGGGCTGTGAAAAAAACGATGTGCCGAACCGGAAATGCTTCTGCAGCAGCTCTTGGGCACCAGATTGTGAAAGAACGGAAATCACGAGAAATACGGCGATTCTTCCTGATGTAAGAAGTGAGTCTACTCTTTCTTTTGGTAGTTTTGGCGTTTACATGATCATAGAGCACAATGTTCTGTGACTCTTCAAAAAACAGTAAAAACACTCAAAAACGCTGGCAGTCAGGGGCTTTCTGATCAGAAAACAACTGGCAGTTAATGAGTTAACTGCATGTCTGTTCAAACCCGGTGTCAATCCACTCCACGTTTGGGTCATACAACATGCCAATTTTAAACTCACGCTTCTGTCTGCTTCTGTTTGTTCACGAGTGAGGGAAGGGTGGAGCGTGAGATCGATAGGCGGATTGGTACTGCGTCTGCAGTGATGTGGGCGTTGTACCGGTCTGTCGTGGTGAAGAGAGAGCTGAGCCGAAAGGCGTTTCTACCCTCACCTATGGTCACGAGCTTTGGGTAGTGACCAAAAGAACGAGATCACGGATACAAGCAGCCGAAATGAGTTTACTCCGCAGGGTGGCTGGGCTCTCCCTTAGAGATAGGGTGAGAAGCTCGGACATCCGGGAGGGGCTCAGAGTAGATCTGCTGCTCCTCCACATCGAGAGGAGCCAGTTGAGGTGGCTCGGGCATCTGGTTAGGATGCCTCCTGGACGCCTCCCTGGTGAGGTTTTCCGGGAACGTCCAATCGGGAGGAGACACAAAGGAAGACCCAGGACACGCTGGAGGGATTATGTCTCTCGGCTGGCCTGGGAACGCCTTGTGATTGCCCCGGTGGAGCTGGCCCAAGTGGCTGGGGAGAGGGAAGTCTGGACCTCCCTTCTTAAGCTGCTGCCCCCGCGACCCGACTCCGAATAAGCGGAAGAAAATCGATGGATGGATGGATGTCAGATCATGACACTGGATTTCCTTACAAAGGAAACTTTGAACTAATTGGCATAATGAACTGAACTCAATTGGAATATTTACTTCTTGTTATGTTCTTCCTGTGTTCATTTTTCATCTCCATTGGTTTTTCTTGTTTTAACACAGTATTATGATGTTTCATTTACCTTTAATTACTGACGGTTTCGGCGACTACTGTCGCCGAAACCGTCAGTAATTAAAGGTAAATGAAACATCATAATACTGTGTTAAAACAAGAAAAACCAATGGAGATGGAATATTTACTTTGTGAAGTGCCTTCAGACGACTCTTGTCATCATTTGGCGCTATATAAATAAACTGAATTGAACTGAAAAACTATTGTGACATTTCAGCCAGAGGAGCAACATGAGCTATAGCTGAACCTCATGTTCACTGAGGTTGTTCAATTAGCAATCTAGATAGAAATTTTATTTATTTTTTTATCCCAGCTGGATATTCTAACTGATGAGAGGATAATTGATTTGAACTTTTCCACAAAAACATTTTTGTTTTTGCTTTTAGAAGGACCTTCCTTACGAGACGTAAGTTGTCACGCCATGAAGCTGCACCTAGGGACACCTGAACATGAGACATATGAGTTTTAACATCCCAGCCTGTTGTGGATTTTGGTTAGAAAGAATTACAATCACTATCATAGCTTCAGCTCTTAACCACCAACATTTCTTTGGCTCAAGACCAAAACTGCTACAATACAATAATGTCACAGTGATGGCATAGCTCCTCATCTCCAGAAAAAGAGTATGTTTATTATATAAGTTCTGTTGACTTCAGTCTGCATCAATTCACAGGCTTCAACAGATAACTGTTTTCATTACACATGGCCTGTATTCATTTAGGAGTCTTTGCTTCAGTCTTGAACCAAAAATAAACTTTAGGATGAAGCTCCAGAGTTCATTTTATTAGATGATTCACATAATGACTTGAAATCTATTAAAGTGCTTTATTCCACTTTCCAAAAACCTTTGGATGGGTACTGGGTATTGATGGGATCATTTAGTTCAAAGCATCCAGTTATCAACCAGTTAGTAGGGACTTGTTTCTGATTATTTTCATACTGCTTCAAACTGATTAAATCCATGGCATCATTGCAGTGGTTAGGTGCAATATGTAGAAAAGTTGGTGCAGCTGTCTAAAGGAAAGTGCAAACCATCCATCCATCCATCCATCCATCCATCCATCCATCCATCCATCCATCCATCCATCCATCCATCCATCCATCCATCCATCCATCCATCCATCCATCCATCCATCCATCTATCCATCTCTTGCACTTATTTGGAAAAACAAAGTGCAAACACTTTTTGTAAAGTTCAAAGTATGAAAAATCTTGCCACAGTCACAGTTTAGTTTAGTTGAACTTTGACCTCAGTGACTCCAGACTGCTCCCCACCAACCTGAAAGTAGTTGATTTCTCATGTTCACACTCACTCTCATTGCTGTTTTTCTTTATTTTACAGTGAGTTGCTGGCTGATTGCCCCCCTGTTTTCTTTCATTTGCACAGTAAAACCTACAAACCGGAGTTATCTCGCTCCCAAAATCTATTATTTACTTGTATAGATAGAATAAAGGACTCCCCACAGTGGTGCTCTACAGATTGTGCAGTCTGCAAAATAAAAGGAGCAAGAAATTGAGTCTGATTTTTTTCAAAGATCTTTTAGACAAGGTACAGAAATAAAGTCCTGTTGAGGATGTTACTGTTTGATTTGCTCTATCCCACCAGAGGATAACTACCTTAGACACTTTACACATAAAGACACGTGAGAATAGCAGGTTATAATTGCTTTGTGGGCTCCTTTTTGTGGAAGGGAACCAGACAGGGACTATTAGAGCAGGAAAGGAGTCATTAGTTCATCTCATTATGGTCACAATTACCTGGAGGAGGGAGAGCTGGTGATGTATTACATGTCGTATATCATATCACTGACCCAAAGACGCAGACGGACATGGTCATCGTGGACCCCGAATCACATTATGGTTCAACATCAGCTTAAAAGTGAAAGCACGTCTAAACGACCTCCTGGATGATGCGTAAAGCAGCAGCGATTCGTTATTTTAGGACTTGAAGTGCCTCTTGGATCTAAAAGTTTCTAATGCACTGATGTTCATTTTGAAATTGGAGGTGGTTGTAGTAGCTAACACCTTTACAGACGGGGTGTGACATACTGTGCATGTGTTTTCCTTGCACGTCTCTCCACGCTGTCGCTGAGATATCAGGCAAATGTTTACAGATCATAACACTCTGCAGCATTGCTGCAGCCTTGTTACCATGGTGTACATGCAGACTATCTAGTATGCAAATCACTGTCATCTGAGAAAGACAAATACTATCCATCTGAATCAAAAGCAGACTTCACGGGAAAGATTTTAGCAGCTAGTTTCTACAGAAAACACACACTGCACCTTTAAGAGCTGAGCTGAGCTCATAAAAACATCCACAGGTGCAAAAAATAAACATTTCAACCCTGAAATTTGAGTTTAACCCCCTGAGACAAAAATTTTGTTGTGGATTTGTGAAGGCGCACGTTTAGCTTCATACCATACCATACCATACCATTTTATTTCTAAAGCACATTTAAAAACACAGCATGGCAGCTGACCAAAGTGCTGTACAAGTACAAAATTAAAAACACAGTAAATAAAAACAACAGGCGCAACAATAAAAAACACAACACAGTAAAACTAAAAGACATCAACAATGGGAAAAAGCCATGTCATAAAAATATGTCTTTAAAGCTGATTTAAAATGAGAGAGTGAGGGAGCCTGCCTGACTGAGACCCACATCTATGTGGGATCAGTAGGACCTCCTGAACATAAACAAATATTTTAAGGTTCTGTTTGTTGTTCAAAAGTTAAATTAGATAAATGTAGTTTTTGTCTTAAATTAAGTCAGTTTAAAATAAAGGGTTTAACCCGTCTAAAATAAAGCCAATAACAAGTTGAATAGAATAAAATGCAATAGTTTGATGTCCTCATATCAATGTTTTTTCAGGAGGTTAAGAAGAAAAATGCTAAACTCATTAAAAGTCAAGTTTTAAACATAATTATTTTGCATTTTAAATAAAAAAGATACTTGCCACGCTCTTGAATCCTCAGCAGTTTACTCAGGAAGGCTGAAGGCGGTAAGTGGAAAGCACATGAATGTGAAATGTGTTTTCCGCTTTCTGCTCCATCCACTCACAGACGAAAGGCTTGTGGAGTATGAGGAGGCTATTTGAGCAACAGGCTGCCTCCCTTGTTTTCTCCTCCCCCTCCCCCTTACTCCCCCTCTTTCTCCGTCTCCCTCATCCCTCGCTCTCGCTTTGTTTCTCTGAACTCCTTCCTCCTCTCCTCTCCATCCTTCCCCGAGTGCTGACATCAGAAGTGGGATGTGCCGCTGGCCAAAAGCTTTTGAGAGGAATCCATGGCAACCACTCATCCAGGGAGCGGCACTTCCTGTTTACCTTTACATGAAAACAATCAGGCTGATTTATTTGTAGACTCAAAAGAAGTCTTGTAGTGGGTTACTTGGCTGAAGGTGAGGGAGGTGGAGAGGCTGGGGGGCGCTGCCTGAGACTCAGCAGGGTGTTCAGATTTAGAAAAGTGGTGAGAAATGCTATCATGAGGTACAATGATGATGAGAGAGTCATGGCTCATGTAGAGAATAAAAGCAATAATTTTATTGGTGAAGAAAAAATCAGCTTCCTGCTGTGCTTCATTTACATTTGAATATATAAACATATAGTTTATTATAGTATACACAGAAAAAAAGGGCGCTTGACAATGTGGAGCAAATTGAGTCTGAATGGCCTGCGTGTGTTTGCTGAGCTTTTTTTCAGCACTGCGCTCTCCATTACCCCGTTTTGCTCTACCTGAATGGAAACAGCAAAAGTAAACACACATGTAAAGATGACAGGTCAATCTCAGCCTATTGTTTTCACTACTGCAGCAATAATCCATAACGGTGAAATGAAAAAGCCTAGATGTGCAATTTTTCCATATTTGTTTTTACTTTGGGCCATCAGTGACATACATTTGCAGACTGTTTGCTAAAAGAGATTTTCGGGTGGAAAAGGTCAAGAGTAATTCCTAACCTAGAAGGTAAACTATGTCATGAGCAGCTCCATTACTGCAGGGTTTGCTAAATAGATGGAATAAAGCAGAAAGCCTTGGTGGTACACCTTGTGATATATATAATAAATAAATATATATATATATATATATATATATATATATATATATATATATATATATATATATATATATATATATGTGTGTGTGTGTGTGTGTGTGTGTGTGTGTTCGTCCACTTATCCGGAGTTGGGTTGCAGGGGCAGTAGTCTAAGCATATATAGGTACTCAAGTCCTTTATTAGGATGTATTTGCATCTTCTTTGACAGTGTAAGGTGGACTTCCCTGTTGACTGTCATCCATAGTGGTTGTTCATTGGCCAATAGCGTGCGGAGACAGTTTGAAAGACAACCGTAGATGCCGTCCCAAGATTGAGCTCTCTCTATGGGTCATAGCCAGACTATTCATATACATAGGATGGCTACAAGACCATGATCTTAAGCTGGACAATAGTAAAATGCCTTCTCTGGGTCTGTCACGGTTCTGGCTCCCTGACCTCCACCTCATGCCTAATCACCCCAGAATCCTCCACCTCAGACTCAAACCTGCCCCAGAACTCCATTAACCAGCCTGCATCATCACCTGTCATTCTGCTCAGACCAAACCAGCTTCAGGACTCAACTACCCAGCGTGAAAAACACTGGACTTCCTGCACACGTCATCAGCCTGGGACTATATCAGGAAGTCGGTGCTCCTGCTCGTGGCTCAATCATCGTTTCGTTCCAGCTGAAACCAGTCGTTGCAGTAGAACTTTATTTAGAGCTTTCCGGTCCAGCCAGTCAGTTTTCCAGACCAGCTTGTCAGCCTTTCAGACCTGTCGACTTCGTATAAGTCTCATTATTTTGGAACAACAGCACGCTCTTATTTCCCTTTGAGCTGCGGTTCCTATATTAACTGCGTGTCTGTCTAAACCCAGTGCCAGTCACTCCGTGCTTGGGTCATAACACCACGCCACATCCAAACTCACTCCCAGCCAGATTCTGACAAGGTCAGGGACAAGGTCCTTCCCCAAGTGGGGGAGTTTAGGTTATGAATGGCAAAAAATGGAGTGGGAGATTGATAGGCAGATTGGTGCTGTGTCTGCACTGTACAGGTCTCATTTTTTGTGGTTCTTCATTATACGATATCGCCCTCTGCTGCCCGTGCCTTCACCACTGATCACCATGTCCCATGAGTAGTCCAGCGTGTATACTCCTTCATCCCTGTTCATGGTCCTGGGTCCACGTCTCCTTATCTCAATTGCTTCTTTGATCCATCTTTTGAGTTTCTGTTGCTCTTTATCCACATTATTCTCACGGCCCATGATGCTTTGCGCGAAAGATGCAAGCAACTTCCGGTCCGCATTTGTTTACATTGAGACGAAGCGATTCCTTCATGCTAATCCTCTTTTTATGGGCTTTTAGAGACTGAAAACATGCATGAACACCAGCTGTCACAGCTCAAACGGGACACCGTTACACTCCTTCTGCCTACTGCAGCAGAGAGGTGGAGGGGGGGGGGGTGGGGGGTGGGGGGATGATCTTAAAGTCTGGCCAAAGCTAACATAACGTAGCATTTGAGCTACTTTCTGAACTCAGTTGCGTCTGACAGCGAGGCAATAAACAATCTTAAAAGCTCTGAGGCTTATCAGTACCTACATCGTAATAAGGTTGTCGGTGTTTTGTTGAAAGAGGTGGGACACAATCTTATTTACTTAAAAGCAGACGTAGAGCCGAGTCAGAGCCTTAAATCCCTCATCACCAAGCCTGGGTTTTAGTTTCTACATCAGGGGAAATACAAACAGCAGGATGGCACTTTTAGGCTAATAACAGCAGTCTAAACACACGTTACATTATAACTATTCAGAAAATTGTACACATGAAATAATTCCTGTTGTTGTGAGACTGCTGTCAGATCTCTTTACTACTCGGCGTCTCTTCTCCGGAGGTTTGTCATATCCAACAACAAAGTAGGATGCGGGTGTTCCTCTCTGGGGGTTTTCACAATAAAATGAAAGGAACGCACAAATAAAATTTGTGGTGGTTTCAAGTTAAGATTTTTCAGCCACATTCTTCTGGGTTCCTCATCTCTGGAGAGACGGCGAGAACCGTACCGACGCTCACAGCTGCAGGCTCTCTCACTCTGGAGGTGCATGTTCTAAATATCGCTCTTGTAGCTACAGATTTAATTGTCTCTGGTTGTTAGTACAAGCGCCAACAGCGCAACATCTTCCCGAGGCGCGTGACTACATTTTTCGGGGGTAAATATTTTTTAAAATCCTCTTCAAATGTTCAAATAAACTGCTACTAGCAACAAAACCTCACAATGCAAACCAATGAGTATGTGCTACTTCCGGTATCTCACCGGATGTTGCAAGCATCAGCGTTTCTCCATGAGGCTGCTCAACGTGGATATGATTTGTGTGTTATCCCAGTCAATTATATGTTTTTCTCTTGTACAGTGGTCTGTTATGGCTGATTTTTTATTGTACTTTCTGCCTCTTGTTTTGCTGCTCTTGTGTGTCTTCGACTTGTTTCCTTCTCACACTCCTTTCTATGTTCTATTGTTCGTGTGTTGAGTTGGCGTCCTGTTTCTCCTATGTATGTTTTATTGCAGAGTTTGCATGGCGATTCGTATATGACTCCACACTTTTGCTCTGATGATATCTTGTCTTTTGGGTGTACTAGTTATTTTCTAACTGTCATATTTGGTTTAGTTGGTGTGTTTATGTTGTGTTTTTTCATCGCTGTTATAATCTTTTCTGTTATACCTTTGATGTATGGAAGGGTTATTACTGGTTTTGGCTCGGTTTTCTCTGGTGTTTTGGTTCGTCGAAGCTTGGTCATCCGGGAGAGGTTCAGAGTATATCTGTTGCTCCTCCAAATTGAGAGGAGCCAGTTTATTTAGCTTGGGCATATGGTTAGGAAGCCTCCTGGATGCCACTCTGGTGAGGTGTTTCAGGCATGTCCAATGGAGAGGAGAACTGAAGGCATGCTGAAGAAACCATGTTTTTCAGCTGGCCTGGGAACACCTTAGGATTCTGGCCCAAGTGGCTGGGGAGGAGGAAGTCTGGATCTGTCTGCTTAGGCTGCTTTCCTCACGACCTGACCCCAGAAAAAGTGGGGCAAAAAAGTATTTGAGATCCACCAATTGTGCAAATTGTCCCACTTCATCATAGGTGCACTTCAACAAGGAGAGTAAGAATGTAAAACAAATCCAGGAAATCACACTGTATGATTTTTAAAGAATGTGTGTTGGTGCAGAAAATAAGTATTTAGCACCTACAAACAAGCAAGAATACTGTCACTCACAGACCTGTTACTTCTTCTTTAAGAAGCTCTTAAATCCTCACCTTGTTACCTGTATTAATGGCACCTGTTTGAACTCATTACTCACACACCTTTGAACAGTCAGACTCCAAACTACACCATGGCCAAGACCATAGAGCTGCCTAAGGATACCAGGGACAAGATTTTACCAGTGCACAAGACTGGGATGAGCCAATCTACGATAGGCAAGCCGCTTGATGAGAAGAGATCAAATGTTGGAGCAATTATTAGAAAATGGAATAAATACAAAATTACTGATAATCTCCCTTGACCTGGGGCTCCATGCTACATCTCACCTTGTGGGGTACAAATGATCTTGAGAACAATGAGAAAACAACGCAGAACTACACAGGGAAAACTGGTCGTTAAGCTGAAGAGAGGTGGGACCACAGTAACAAAGGTTAATATTAGTAACACACATGGATTCAAGTCTTGCAGTGCTCGAAAGGGCCCCTTGCTTAGACCAGCACATGTCCAGGCCCATTTAATGTTTATCAGAGATCATTTGGACTCACCATTTGGACCGTATTTAGAAGAATGATGAATTGCATCCCAAGAACACCATACCCACTGTGAAGCATGGGTTCATGGGTGCTTATCTGCAAAGGGAACAGAAAGACTGATCAGTAATGAGGAATGGATGAATGAGGACATGTATCGTGAGATTTTGGGCAAAAACGCCTCAGTGAGAGCATTGAAGATGAAATGTGACTGGATCTTCCAGCATGACAATGATTCCACACTGCCCGGACAATGAAGAAGTGGCTATGTGAAAAGCATTTTGAGGTTCTGGTGCGGCCTAGCCAGTTCTAGACCTCAATTCAATGGAAAATCTGTGGAGGTGTCACATTCTGTCTTGTCTCCCTGTTTTGGTTCTTTGCTCCTGTTGATTAGTCCCACCTGCCTCTTGTTTGTCTAATCACTCATGCTCCCTGATCCTTGTGTATTTAAGCCCTGTCTGTCTTTTGCTTTCTGTCGATTCATTAGTTTTGTTGTGTCCACTCAGTTCTTTATTAAAACCTTTCAACTGCCTTACCTGCGTGCTCCCTGCCTCTCACCCGCATTTGGGTCCGCTTCCTCACCTCAACCCACACCACCTGACAGAAGGAAGTTGAAAGACCATGCTGCCCAGCGACAGCCCCAATACATCACAGCTTTAGAGAAGATCTGGATGGAAGAATTGGTCAAAATTTCATCCACAGTGTTTGCAAACCTGATGAAGACCTACAAAAAATGCTTGACCTCTGTTATCGCAAACCAAGATTACATTTCAACGTAATTAAAGGGGTGAGCCAGGATGACTGAAAATAACCCGAACTAGAAGACTTATAAAAGTGGAGCGTCTGGAGCTCCATCTTAAAAGTAGACGTTGATTGAAACTGGAAGCTGGCTCCACCAGACAGGAGCTTCAGAACTGAAGGTTCTGCCACCCATTAGGAACCAAACCTGATGTCTGAGAGCTAAGTTGGGAACATCTGGAACAAGAACATCTCCAATTGAAGAAGGAGCTTGATCTTTCACAGTTTTAGAAGTTGGAAGTATGTTCCATTCCTGATATTACAGGAAACTACTGAAGCGATGCTAAAACTGGAGAAATCTGATTTCCTAGCTCTCATTAGAACTCTGGCAGCAGCGTTCTGGATCAGCTGGAGGCCTCTAGGAGAACCTTTAGAATATCCTGATAAGGGAGAATGGACTAGTTTATCTGCATGATTTTGGATTAGGATGTTCTGAAGTTGATCAATGCACAGATGGAACAAGGCCAAGTAACATGTTATTTGAGAGTTAAAGGACATCCTGATTCAGAATAAGACCATTGTTCTTTACATTAGTACTGGAGACCAAGTTAATGCCATCCAGAAGACAACAGTTTGTTCCTAAAGAGCTCAGGCCCAGAAACCCCAGCCTCTATCGAGTCTGAACAAACCCGATTTTTGGCTCTGATTTAATCCCGTTTTTTAGTTTTACATCACAGCTTATGGTGGCCAACATGCTTGTTACTTAACTTGTATAAAGTTGATACAAAAGTTTCTTCTGAATTCCACTAAAGAGGTCAACCTTTGGTACTTGCACCACAGCATGAGAACCTTAATGCATTTCCTGGCAGCGATCGATCTGCAGCTTTCATATTACTGCATATTTGGAGGTTTTTAGCAGCATCACGGCCAGTGGAACTGAAATCTGTGGCTGAACTGAAGCACACTGAAAAGGTTTATTCAGATAAATGTTGTTTCTGTTGTGATGATGAGCCCTGCTCTGTCTAAGGAAACACACTTTTACCAGATTTTCAGTGACTGCTCATAAAGAAGCTTGACTTGTGTGGTCTTTAAGTATCTAACAGCTGGGTTTTCCTTGAAGGGTATTGATCAGGCAGACAGGAACACTTCAGCACGTTTGTAATGTAGGAACTGATTTTAATGACATTAAATGTAAAAGAAAGAGCCACAAAGTTACATTGATTTTATAAAAGCTTTATGTTCCTAAAGCCTGCGGACAATCTAGAAACTTTCAAGCACCGGATTTATTTAAGTAGAAAAGCCATCCAGTTACTGTTTCTAGAAGAGGTGAATACATCATGGGAGGCCTTCTCTGAATAAAAAAAGCATTTATATATTTCTATTCAAACCTTGACTTTCCACTGGACGCACGAACGTTGCGTGATGTTTACGAAGTGTAATATGCAGCTAATAGCCGTTGTTACAGTCGATGGCTGTGTTTCCACTGACCTGCACTGCATTTGACTCAGCCATTGCTAGTGGCTAAAGAGCTGGCCATTCTGTGCATTTTCAGCTGTCCTAGACAAATCTCTTGCCGTGAACAGAATTGTGGCAAAAAACGGTGAACATTAGGGTGATTCGCAGGTCCGTGGCCATTCAGTGTGACCAGCTCACTGACAGCTTATTGAGCACTCCCACCACCAAATTCAGCCTCCAACAGTCTTCAATCAGTGTCAGAAAACCTACAGCACTGGTTTGCAATCAGCCAATGAAAATACACCCAGGGAGGAATGCAAAAAACTAGTGATGAGAATATAATGCAAGAGTAGCTTTAGCAACATTAGCAACAGTGGAGGCTACATGCAAAATCATGTGGAACACTCCTTTTTGGAGTTCAGTTTGGAGTCTAATAAAAGTAGCATTAACACTATTGCTTTTTTTCCTTTGTTCATCATTGTTGTAATGGGTATCTGTCAGCTTTTAGTGACATATACCTTTCAGCGAGTAGGCTCATGACGTTAGAGTGTCTGCTAGAGTGAGACATTGTGCAGTTTGGCTCACTGAAATCTTGGGTTGTATAGTGTGCCACCTCCCTAGAATCCTCATAGTGTGACATGAAGCGGTCCTTTGCAACAGCTGAAAAACACACAGTGTGTCCCGGGGTTAGCTGTGATTTGTGATGTTAGCCAGTATTTCTGATGTGGCTGCACTGCTCTGCAGCTGAGTGTCAGACACACCTCCATCTGGCTCGGCCACTCATGAGTCAATACAAAATGGCCTTCATTCCTTTCTTACGCTTTGCTTTGGTGTGTGTGTTTGCCACAGCGCCGGCCTCTCGGCCTGCCAGTTAATCCCTCCTTTTGGCGCATTGTTCAAACAGGAAGTCTGGGTGGAGTAAGACTCTGGTAGGGGGGTGACTTCCTCTTTAACAAAAAAACATAATTACCTCTGACACCTCTGTGGCCGAGGTAAAAAGAACAGACCTTTTGGATACATGTTGCCGCCTTTCTCCTTGCTTGTTATTGCATGAACTGCTGAAATCTTGCAATTTTCTGGAGATTTCGAGACCTCGTGGGACCATCTGCCTGGAACGCTTTCACTGCCGATTCCCATCTGAAACGTTCCTGGCGGGAAGGGATGTGCCGCTAAGTTTGCGGGGAACACGCTTCTATTGCATTATGCGCCACTTACGCATCTGGTGGAAAGCCGGAGTCGTTCACATTATTTTATTAGTTCAACAGCAGCAGTTCTCTACTTGTCATCATAGCTACCCAAAGGGCTTTCTTTGTTCTTCTGATGCTTGTGATGCAGCAGTCCTGGTGAAACTAAGCTTAATAAGAATAATTTACATAAACATCTGAAAGATAATGATAATCACGTCCTATTTTTCATTAAAGAGTTGACTTTAAACAAATGTAATGATTCAGCCTCCTCATAAAAATGTTTCAGGTGCCCTCTGCAGACTGATTATGTGCAGCGAAGAAGGATTAAAAAGACTGATCATCTAATTTTCCTATTATCTGACCTGAGGCAGGAACAAAGACCTGCTGCTTTAGCAGGAGCACCACAAAGACTCATGCAACTGCAGCTCAAGGTTTTTGAGATATATATATATATATATATATATATATATATATATATATATATATAGAGAGAGAGAGAGAGAGAGAGAGAGAGAGAGAGAGAGAGAGAGAGAGAGAGAAAACTACCAAATAAAGGCTGGGGGTACCAAGGAGATTCTGTTTGATGGAGATCAGTAATAATCAGCTTGGCTGATGTCCTTTTGTAAAAGTCAAATCTTTGAGTGAGTGATGATGCTGAGGGTGTGAAGCAGGGATGGAGTCAGAGAAAAGGGAGACTGAAGGAAGGACAAAGGTTGATGTGCAGTCACTAAACAGAGTTTTGAAATAAAGAGTGAAACAATGAGTGGGAGGAGTCTGTGACGTTACCGCTGTCGGGAATTATATTTTTTACCTGTTGTGCCTTTAATTTTAGAATTTAGAATCCAGTTAATCAAATAAGTTAATCACTTTTCTTTCCAGGTTTATTGATACACATATGATTCATGTACTCTTTATGATCCTCATTTAACCATGATTTATGCATGTTTACATCAAGCTGTAAGTTCCAGCTAAAGCAAGAAGGTTTTGATCTCCTGTGAAGGTCTGGTTTTGGTGTCATAAAACTGTGTGCACAGGGAGGCGAGAAGTATCTGACCTAGGGACAGATAAGACAGGAGAAAGTTTAGACCAGATGGCTTCATGCCTGGAGCCAGAGATCATAAATATGTCGGTTACCAAGGGATACGAAAGTTAGGACCTTGAAGGGAGGTACCAGGCGAAACCAGGTTCTGCAGAAGGGATAAAATCTGTGTGCAGGCTGTGAAACTTTAGATTTTACCATCAGACGCTGGGGGATGGTCAGAAAATCTCCCCGAAAATGTACACGGGTTATAATAAAGAGAAATGAAGAGTAAAGTGAAATAAAGAGTTGAGTGATTGCAACTAAAGGCGGTCTATGGCTCGGTTCTTCGCCGATCAGAAGATTTTAACGAACTGGGAGAGTGGAAAAAGAACGAGAAGTCAAATGCTCAAACAGCTCGGAGGAAGAAGAAGGCCGGGTCCAGCATCATTCGGGACCAGAGAGGAGAGATGTCGGACGAGCTGCAGAAAACCATCAGATCCTTTGACCAAAATACATCAGAGAACAGAAACAGACAGAAACACCATATTTTTCCACAACACCGCTAATACAGAATCACTCACTGAAAACTATCTTCTTCTTTCTCTTTCAGCTTTTGCCCTCAGCGAATCACCTGTCTGCATTTTGTCCTGACTCCAGACATTTATTCGTATTTGTTGTTGGAAAAGTTATTCCAAGCAAAGAAACCTGATAAGACAGCTCACCTCTTCAAACAAACGTCTTGCTTCAAGTCAATGAGTTCAACATTCTGCAGGAACAAACTGTTGCTTCTTCTTCCTTTACTCAGTGTGGACAGTTCTTGATTACAGCATGAGGTCCACTACAAAGGGAAAGGCTGATTCAGCAGCTCAGAAATGCTGCAGTCGTCACCTACAGAAGTTACAAGAGCTTTATTGTTCCTGGAGCAGAAATGTGACAAATTATGTGCAGAAGAAAATGATATTGCAGCTGCTTTAAAAGGGCAGTGATTCATTTAAATTGAGAGTACTTTTTTGTCCCACAAAGCAGAATAATTTGTCTTTGGTTTCACCAGAGTGTCGCATATGATACAAGAGTAAAAAGCATAAACAAACATCCATTAACATAGACACACAGCAGAAATCTCAAGCGGGTCACCTATGTTTACAGGTGTTTATGGTCTACAGTTTTTAGCTGACCTTTAAGCCGTCCAGTCCAGGAGCTTTAACAGGTTGAATCCTGGGGAGACAGTTGCCTCCTGATACTCAGTCAGCTGGATTTCCTGCACCTTGGTACAGCCATGACTGCCAATTTTTAACGAGTCATTATGTGGAGAGCTAATCTATTTCTTTCACACTGATGCATTTTAAAACACAACAGGTATGATATTAATTCTTCATAACCTTTTCAAATAATCAATTCCAAAAGATCTGAAGCATCCGTTTAATTTGCTCACTCTCAATCCAAATGTTCTCCACCTGCACGCTCTACAAATTCTACCCTTCAGTTGCCGGGGAATCTATTTTTAAACCCTTTTTGGCAGGTATAGTGGTCCATCTGTTGTGTGAGGCAGTTTGCATAGTTTCTAAAATAGCAGCTCTCTTTAACCAGTCTCCTCTCAAAGAAAGGGTTGATGTCTACACAGTCGGCTCAAAGCAGCAGATCAGAATGACTCATGGTCAGGTGTTCGATGAAAAGCTGGCTGGTAAGAATCAGGCTTTAGAGCATGGTCAGGTAAGTGGTAAATGGCCTATAGTGCCTTCTACAACCCCTCAAGGCGCTTTACAACACACCAGTCATTCAGCCATTCACACACTGGTTGATGAAAGCTGCACAACTATTTAACAGCTCTATAAGGCTGAAACACATGGCTTCCCTCACACACAGATAAACATGCACAGAAACACTTCTGCAGACACGGCAGTAAGGGCCGAGGCTATAATTTACCCATGATTCAGTAGTATTCACAGCCCATATTTAACATTTATTAACACATCTCACAGACTGGCCTCACTTTCTCATTTTACTGATTTATTAATAGAAGGATTTCAGAAGAACACAGCTCAAATCTGTACTAGCTTTACATAACCACCACACACCCAGCAACTCCCCATTTATAAACAACCGCCTAACAAGATCATTCAGTTTTTAAAGCTGGAATTTGTACACAAGGTATAGTCAGTATAATGCATTATAAGCAACAGGGTGATTAAGAATCAAGGAGAAATCCTGCAGGAGTGAAGTTAAAGCCATACTATGCAACTTTTTCATATTTTTAAATCATGTTCTTGAGCCAGAATGTGCTAAAATGACCCTTTACAGCGTTAATGAAAATGTCACTCACACCCCAACCGCTCTCTGTGGCCACAATACCGCACTTGCAACTTCAGAGTGGTGGGCCACCACCTGTGGACTTAGAAAAAAATTCAGCTTACATACCTGCCACTGCAGTCTGCTTCCAGCATGTTTTAGATCATGAACACAGCTGATGTGTTTGATTTAGTGATGAACCGCTCCTGTAGACACTAATGAAGGCTGAGGAGACATTTCAGCTGTTGCCTTTAACATCTAATCAGAGCAAGGTCCCTAAAGGAGTCAGTAGTTCAGTAGTAGTTTGCTAAACTAATTATTTTTACAGACCATAATAATATTTAGGTGTGATTGATGTGCGATTGATCAACATCAGCTACTTCCTCAACCAAACACTGTTTCTGTTGTTACACTAAGTTTTGATTGTAAAAATATTCAGCAGCTACCATCCATGCAATTATGTTTAGCATTGCAATGGTTCGTTGACAATGTTGAGAGTCATGTCATGCAATTATAAACTATATCAAAGCAAAGACTGATTCTCAACAAGCTGAGAACATTCTGGGTTTTTTTTATCACCATTCTGGTATTTCAGTGTTTTTGTTAAATCTCTGCTCATCAGTGAGAGAAAGAAGTAACATTTGAAAAGTCTGTTAGGCTGAAAACGAGTCAAACGGAATAAAACCACAGGATTTTCTAATGTGATCAAAGAAAATACAATTCAATAAAATGGATTAATTCTTCTCATTGCCTCAATAACCATTTATTTCACTGTCATGCATTCACTTATAAGACTATGTTCCTCTACAGTTACATATTTCTGATAACATCTACAGCGAGACATCCCCATAGATAATAACAGGGGGGTAATATTATTGGTGAGCTGTTTAGTGTATAAAGGGCAAAGACTGTGAAAGACTGACCAATAAAGAAAATATCTGCAGACAAAAATCTAAAAGAGAGTTTTAAAGCAGGGATCCCTCTCTTCAATTTCTCAGCATGCACATCTGTCTCCTCATGCCACCAAAGAGGGAAGCTGGGGACCCACACCTCCTGAGGTGTGAGGACTTCTCTGTTCTTCCTTCCTTTCACTCTTTCCACTAACGACTATGCTAGGATGTGTCAGACTGAGATTTCAGGAGAAATAAAGGAATGTTGGCACATCAGGAATAAAACATAACACTGAAAAACCTTCAGAAAATTAGCATCTTGCAGGTCACGCACAGTGACAGTCAGCATCCATCTCCCCCTGTCACTCTGCAGAGGTGTAGTTTCTACAGCGGGATTATTATGGAGAACTTGTAGCTCAGGTACAAGATGTAAAACTATGAGGGTAGTTAGGCTGTCAGTCTGAGAGGACAGGAGGGAACAACCTGCTCACACTGCAGGCTACATCACTACGGTGTCACAGACACGACTATTCTATACATGAGAAAACAATATAGACACATTTTTACTTGAAACATGACACCCCCTCATTCCTAATTGTTTTATTGTGTTTAATTGTACTGTATATATATATATATATATATATATATATATATATGTATATGAAACAGGGTAGTTATGAAATATTCACTATAATAATAATAATAATAATAACAACTATATTATGTTATTTTATGCAACACAGTTTCATTTTACAGTCCTGTACACACCACAGCATAAATCTGTCGTTAATACCAGTGAGGTGACATGCAACAGTGAAATTACAAAACCACAGTTAAAGTGCTGCAGGTGTTGATGATAGAACACCTTTCTTCACAACCAGAAAGCAGCAGCAGCGTAACAACACAACCTGAGTGTGCAGATTCACACGTTCATATGTCAGGAGTTCACAATATACTGATGCTAAAAATAGCCTGAGGTCTCACCCCATGTTTGTGTAAAAAAGCTGCAGAAGCAGCAGAATAATGATTTGTGCTTTCATGACTATGTAATTAGTTGACTTGTTTGCCAGAGTCGAGCTGTTTCTCTGCCTCCATCTGTTGTAATCAGAGACAGCATTTTAATTTGAAATGCACAAGCTTAACCTTTAGACTAGGCTCACAAAGGAGCAGTTTTAGAATGCTATTATGTACATTAAAATGTCAAATACTGTCTGTGACTGTTGTAATGTGGATTATAGATTTATACAAAAATAAATTTAAGGAAAAAAATGCACAAAACACAAATTACTGGAAAAGAGATTTTTTTCTTCACCAAGCTGATTTTTCCTATTGTGGGGTTTTGTGGAGTAGGCATGATGAGTAACATCTTACCTGCAACAGACAACAAACAAGATGCTCACAGAACAGAGAATCAGAGAGGAATTCTCACAGAGGAGTCAAGCTAACCACTTTTCTCAGGAAAGCTCATTCAAGTGCAAATGTTCATTTGAAGACACACAATAATATTCAGAATGTGTTGACTCAATGTTCTTGATAATCAGATACCATGGAGGTGAGATGAAAAAATACCAAATCACAAAATAATATTTAACTTGTTTATGGTTTCATTTTGTTTATTTAATTTTCGCATTGTATATAAAATAAATTCCCATCTCACCCGCCGCGGGTGGTCTCATCCTTCCAAGCTCGGGTCCTCTAACAGAGGCCTGGGAGCTTGAGGGTTCTTCAGTATCTTAGCTGTTCCTAGAACTGCACTTTTCTGGACTGAGATGTCTGATGTTTTTCCTGGGATCTGCTTTAGCCACTTCTCCAGTTTGGGGGTCACTGCCCCAAGTGCCCCGATGACCACGGGCACCACCGATGTCTTCACTCTCCAGGCTTTCTCAAGTTCTTCTTTGAGGCCCTGGTACTTCTCTGGTTTCTCATGTTCCTTTTTCCTGATGTTGCATCACTTGGTGTTGCCACATCAACCACAACGGCTGTCCTCTGTTGTTTGTCCACCACCACAATTTCCGGTTGGTTCACCAACACCCTTTTGTTGGTTTGAATCTGAAAGTCCCACAGGATCTTGGCTCGCTCGTTCTCTACCACCTTAGGGGGTGTTTCCCACTTTGACCTTGGGGCTTCCAATCCATACTCTGCACAGATATTCCTGTACACTATGCCAGCCACTTGGTTGTGGCGTTCCATGTATGCTTTCCCTGCCAGCATCTTACACCCTGCAGTAATGTGGTGGATTGTCTCAGGGGCCTCTCTGCATAGCCTACACCTTGGGTCTGGTCTGGTGTGGTAGATCTTGGTCTCTACTGCTCTGGTGAGCATGATGAGTGCCTCTGTGCTGTCCTTCAGACCAGATCTTTCTAGGATTATTTGTATGTGTGTGTGTGTGTGTGTGTGTGTGTGTGTGTGTGTGTGTGTGTGTGTGTGTGTGTGTGTGTGTGTGTGTGTGTGTGTGTGTGTGTGTGTGTGCAAAGTTTCATCAGAATTCTGATAGCTGCATTCTGGATCAGCTGGAAGTCTCTATAATTCATTTTCAAATGTCGTTTTGATGAAAAAAATGTATAGAAGTAATGTGAGTTGGACTAGAGTTTATGAATCACATTCCAATAATTTGACCCAATGGAAGCATATGAAAAGTATAGAGTATTGGACCCAGCGCCAGGGCTCCCTACACGTGCATCACGTCCAATTTGGACCAAACACCAAACCCTGAGGAACTCCATGACTAACTCTGGTGAAAAAGGAAGATTCAACATTACAATGAACAAACTGGAATCTGTCAGATTAACAAGATTGTATATCTCAACCCAGCAAATTTATAACTGAGTTCTCCATTTTTCTTTGTCAGAATTAAGTTGTTGCCTGAATTACAAAAGCCATGAAAAGCAAGGGAAAAATTGTTTTCTGTAATTTTTCCATGTTTATTTTTTTATTTTCATTTCTCTTCCAGCAGACAGCAAAAGAAAAAAATATTTCTGAGGGTTTTTTTGTTTTTTTGGAAGACAAATATTTTCCAACAGTCATGGAGAAGACACTAGAAATGAGACCTTAACAACCACTTAGGTATGTCTTCATTGTAGATTTAATCAAATACAAAAAAAGACCGAAAAATTATTCTGAAATTGCCAAAAAATATTTAGAACATATATTTGCTGAATCAAGAAATGTTTCATAAAACTACATCAAAGGGTGTTTGACATAATATTTTTTTATTTATTTATTCTTTATTTAACCAGGAAGGTCCCAAACCTCATTTTCAAGGGAGTCCTGGCCAAAAGGGAGCAAAAGTTACAGTTACAACATATATATATATTTTCAGTTACACAGACATGTTATGTACAGAATTACAGGGAATCTGTCTCAAGGGCTCTCAGTCTGGTTTTAAAAGTATTCAAGGAGATGAGCTCAGTTAGTTCCCAGTTTTCTTGCAGCCTGTTCCATGCAGAAGGAGCAGAGTGAACAAAAGCCCTTTTACCCAGTTCAGTGCGAGCAAACGGAACACAGAGTAACAACTGATCGTTTGCACGCAGACTGTGAGAAATTACACTTCTCTGTGAGATTAAATTACAGATGTAGTTGGGTAGTAATCCAAGCATGGTCTTGTAAATGAAAGTGTACCAATGTGCCAACCTCCTGGTGGACAAAGAAGGCCATCTCACTCGAGAATACAGTTCACAATGATGGGTCAGTGGTCTACAGTTAGTAATAAACCTCAGCGAGGCATGATAAACCACATCAATCTTACCAAGACACTGTGCTGAGGCATTCATATACAAAAGGTCTCCATAATCCAGAATAGACAGAAATGTTGCAGTAACTAGTTGGGGTTTTTTTTGCCTCAAAAGAAAAACACAGTTTATTTCGAAACAAGAAACCCAGTCTGAGTTTGAGTTTCTTCACAAGATTATCTATATGGGGCTTGAAGGAGAGGGAGTCATCGAGCCAGACACCAAGGTATTTGTATGTGTGGACCACCTCTATGATATTTCCCTCCAGAGTGGTCACTGGGGTCATACTTAGGGGTCTTTTTTTAGAGTTTGAAAACAACATTAGTTTAGTTTTGTCAGCATTGAGGACCAATTTTAACTGTAGAAGTGTTTGTTGGACCTCATTAAAAGCTTTCTGTAAGAATTCAACAGCTTTAGTGGGAGATGTTCCAAAGCAGTAAATGATTGTGTCATCAGCATAAAGTGCACAATAGCATCTGACACATTTTGTCCTATGTCATTAATATACATAATGAACAAGAGGGGTCCCAAAACTGAACCCTGTGGTACTCCCTTGTGGATACTCAAAAATTCAGAGGTTAACCCATCACATTTAACACATTGAGCTCTGTCCTTCAAGTAGTCTGTGAACCATGAGATCGCATGCTCAGACAATCCCAAACAAGGAAGCTTATGTTTTAAAACAGCATGATCTACAGTGTCAAAGGCTTTTGACAGATCAATAAAAAGTGAGGCACAGTACTGCTTTTTATCAAGAGCAACAAGTATGTCATTGATCACCTTTGTGGCTGCAGTGATGGTGCTGTGCTTTTTTCTGAAACCTGATTGCAGACTTGAGAGAAGGTCATTTGAATATAAAAAGTCTTTCAATTGTTCACTTACTAGGGTCTCTAGAGTTTTTGCCAGGACACACAGATTAGATATTGATCTGTAATTTGTTAATAGAGCTGGGTCACCACCTTTTAATTTGTTTTTGATAGAAAGGTTAAAAAGAACTGTAAGGGGTTCTGCAATAAAATCAGCAGCCATTTTCAAAAAATAGGGTTCAATCATGTCTGGACCAGAGGGTTTTCTGGGATCCAGAGTTCTAATAATTTTATGCACTTGCTCTACAGTAAACGGAACAAAGTTAAAAGAAGCACCAGGGGTCATTTGGGAATCTGTGCAGGGGGACACAGAGGGTGTTCCAGTAGAAGTAGACACTGAACCAGATGAGATAAAATGCTTGTTAAAACAGTTTAAGACCTCAGTTCTATCATGCACTGGGACAGAGTCGTTTAGGACAAATTTTGGAAGAGCATGAGAAGTTAAGTTGACTTAATCATTTTCCAAAATTTCTGTGGATTATTTAGGTTTTCAGTTGTGATAGATATGGCCTTTTTGATGAGAGTAGTACATTTATTTCTTTGTTGCCTAAAGATAGCCCAATCAGAGGGGAGGTTTCCTTTTCTGGCTTTGGCCCATGCCACATTACGCTGATGGATAATATTTGACAGCTCGGGGGCGAACCAGGGATTTTCTCGTCCTTTGATTCTGAGTTTCCTGAAGGGGGCGTGCTTATTTACAATTTCCATGAAAGTGTCTTTGAAGAATGCCCATGCTAGCTCGACATCTGGTAACAAATCTATTTGCCTCCAATTAACCAAGGACAAATCCTTATGAAAAGCTTGTTCACTGAATTGTTTAAAATTTCTCTTGCAGATGATGAGTGATTTGGATTTAGGCATTTTAGTGCTCCTGCAAGTGGCAACAACACAATGATCACTCAAGTCATTGCAGAAAACACCTAATGATGAGAATTTATGAGGGACATTTGTTAAAATTAAATCAATCAAGGTGGACTTGTCAGGATTCTTAAGATTGGGTCTTGTGGGTTGGTTGACCAACTGGCTGAGATTAATGGAGTCACAGAAGCTTTTGAATTCATCTGAAGCTGCATTTTGCCAGTCCCAGTTGAAATCACCAGCCAGTAGGAGTTCGTTATAATTTAATTTGGACAAGAGATGCTTTAAGGATGATAATGCCTCCTTGGAAGCCGATGGAGGCCTATAGCACCCAGCAACAGTTATAGAAAGTGATTTGGCAATATGTTAATATTCTCATTAGTTATGGATTTAGTCAGCCATGTTTCAGAAATGATTACGATGTCTGCAGCTGTTGCTTTAATCCAGATTCTGACCGTGTCTATCTTTGGTAATAAGCTGCGCACATTCAGATGAATAATTTTGAGACCAGACAATTGTTGGAAATCAGCAGGAGTTTGTGTACATTGCAGCTCAGGTCCAGGGTTTGGTTGCATTTCACTTGACATTTAGGGGTAGTCATAATGTATGTTGAATCCATGCGGTGAGTTTTGTGTAGTGAGAGAGTAAGATTGTGTAAAGCAAGAAAAGGTTTGAGTTTGGGTACTTCTCCAGGCGGGTTTGACCACAAGTTAAAGATCTGAGCAAAGTGAGTTGGTCTAGTTTCAGTATCCTCAGCTAAGTGAGAATTAGTGCCGCGATAATAAGTATCCCTCATTCTGAGCATATGAATATTCACCAAGGGGACACAACATGGTCCCAAGTCTAAAACAGCCAGGATAAACAATGAGGCTATCAAAAACATTATAATCTTCATCTTACAAAACACAGGGTCAGCAGAATGATGTTTTTGAGCAACAAATGAACAGGAATTTGTGACAAGGGAGGTGTTGAAGGCTCTGTCAGTTCTGGGGTTTGCAGAAGGGTCGAGCTGAGTTTAGGTGTGAGATCCAGTAAGAGTCCTTTGTGTGATGAATCCTCTTCAGGTTTTACGTCCCCTTGAGGCAAACAATCTTCAGTCACCTATCTTACAAAGATCAACTCAGCAGAATGCTTGTGAATGGTACAGCAATTAATCCAGGTTACAGGAAAGGTGTTGAAGGATCTGTCTCCAGGAGGTGTTGCGTTTAGCACCTACTTGACAACAAGTTAAGCCACACAGCCAAGCTCCAGGTACTGAGAACAGGCTCGGCTAGAAAGTCAAAGCAGAACCAGGCTTAGTGACTGTAGCCGGGCCAAGTAATGGAAGCCACAGGAGAACCAGGATCCAAGCGGGCTCAGCAGACACAAGCCAACTTGACTGGACTAGCAATCAAGTCCGAAGATGATGGAAAGCCAGTTTAGGCTGTCAGAAACAGATAAAGCCAGGCAGAGACCAGCAGAATTCCAGGAAGGGCTAGACAGAAACCCGCAGGACCACAGCCAAAAATGGTGAAGGGCTCTTACCAGGTCAGTGAAGGTCCGAGCCACAGATAAAAGCAGGTCAGGTCAAGGTGAGGAGGACCCAGGCTGAATATGGTTGAAGATTGTGGGTTGCTGTAGTTTGTGAGAAGTTTTGGATCAGCTACTCCACACAGCATTCCCTTTGTTCTCTAGGAATGTGGTCAAACAGGATCTATCTCAGGATACAGGCCGCAGTGTCTTCGCAGCAAGGTTGAGGTTGAGAAATAATCCGTCAAATTCCATTAGTCAAAAAACTTCCCAAAAATAATGAGAGTGTTACTCATATCATCTGCTTCAAAATTTACACAAAATGGAAAGAAAATATTAACTATAAGATCAGACAAATACAAAAACGTAAAACAGTCAGGAGCTGACAAACACACAACAGACTAGTAGGGCTGCCATCTTGGATTTTTTAAATTTATTTCAAAGTCAAGTCAGTTTCCTTTTACCCACTCATTTTTTAACTGTACAGAGAAAAACACTTGATTCCTGGGGAAAGCTCAGCAGCTGAGGCTTCTGATTTGCTTCAAGTCTGAGTTTATTTATTATCTCTGAGCAAAAACAACTTTCCTGAGAAAAACACCAAGAGTGGAACGGAGATTCCAACTGTGCAGCCAGGTTTTAGGACTCATTCTGCAGACAGTGAGCAGCCGATGACCTTTGGCTCGTGGACTACAGGAAGACTCATGCCTGCGGGAGTTGTGAAAGTGAGAAGCATGTAGCCTGCTGTAGATTCTTTGTGAAAAAAACTGTGACGTCCATCTGGTTACTGAGAGTTTGTTGGTGAGATTACCTGAGAAGTTTTTTTAGAGAACAAATGTCTTTCTTCTGTTTCTATAACAGACATCGGATTGCATCAAATGAATACTCATTCACATGATCCACAGCAATGTAACCATCGCTACTCTGGGGCGACCGGTCCCTCCTACCACCAGCAGAAGACATGAAGGGTGAAGTGTCTTGCTCAAGGACAGAACAACTGCGACAGACTGAGCAGGACACAAACCTGCAACCCTCAAGTTACAAGGTGGGCACGTAACTCCGCTGCTGCTGTCACCCTGTGGCAAAGAATAAATATAAAACCATCGACATGTATAAAACACACCAGATAACTTGAGTAGCTTAGGCACATCAGCAGAACACTTGTACATATTATGATTATGTATGGGTGGTGCTGGTGGTATGAGTTATTAAGAAGGCGTAGATTGTTGAAAGAAAGTGTTAGTGATCCTGGTAGTGTTTGATCGGATTTATCTGGACCTTTTGCCTGATGTCAGAACAGATGGACAGGGTGTGAGGACTATTTGAGGATGTAGCATAATGTGGTAGAAAGATGGAGACAGAGATGATGTTGAGGTCCAGCAAATTCACACTGATGATTCTTTCTGCAAATCTGACCACATACATGGCATCCTGATCTGATCTTTTTGTCATTCAAAAGAAGGAAGTTAGAGAACATCTATTGTCTAACCTCACCAAGACATTCTGAGGTACAATTGAAAGAGTGATGATGGTCTCTCTTAAAGGGGATCAATGCTGATTTACAAAAAAAAAAATAATAATAATATTCAGTTTGTTTTAAAATAAATAAAATATTTGCCACAATGTGTCAAACAACATCCGACTTTCGGACTTCAGTATTTCCTTTAGGATAATTGTTGTTTTGTTTAGTATTTTGGCCAATGGTGTATGAATACCCCTGTATGATGTTTGACTCAGTTTCTATGGTTACTGCATTGTTGCCATGAGAATTGTAAAGTGAGTCAGAGGCTGTGTGCGTGCATGCGTGCATGCATGTGTGTGTGCGCGTGTGTGTGTAGAGTCATGATAAATATGTATCATATTTGCTTCTAAATGAAAACCCTGTTTTCCTCCTCGGTGCCATTCTATTCTTGTCTCCAAATATTTGATCCCTCAGGTGTGATTTTTAATTAGACTGATGTTATTGATGCTGATGAACTGCTCCCTTTGGTCTGAATTGTAAACATGAACTGTTTGCTAAAGGGCTTATAATAACTGAATACCCAATTAGAGGAGCCTCATTATTTCAGAAAGGACAAGTTTCTCCTTTTTTCAGTATTACGAGTCTTCAGAGCCTCTTAGGTTTTGTGATTGAACTTCAGAGAAATGCAGGTAATATAGAAAAGTACATTTAGAGACAGAAAACACAGAAGTACCAGTCTCCTTCCCCTCAAACCTGTTTTCCTTCTGTTCCGTCAGTGTGAGATGTCAGCATCTGCTGTCAGAGTTAAAAAGCTGTTAGCTCGTGATTCAGCTGCTCTGCTGATTACTATGGCTTTGATCATGGCTGTGCAAAATAACAGCTTCTGTCTTAGAATAGTCTATCCACAATCTGCTCTGCTTTTACTCAGTAAAAATACATCAGACTTCTGCTCCTTCCTTCATGCTCTAGCATCAACTCTCCACTCCATTTTAACCCTAATCTGCACTCCTATAGGTTGGCATCTTTAGAGGATCTGGATAGAATTATAATGCAGTGTGCTTGTCTCGCTCACTAACCCAAATAACTCAACTATGCTCACCTGTGCCTCTTAAATTACCTTCACTTGTGCTCCCCAGGATTTATGTTCCTTCCAACTGTAGCTCTGATGCCAGACTTTATTGATCCCACAGTGGGGAAATTCACTTGTCACAGTAGCACCAGCACTCAGAGAATAATTAGAAAAAAAATTAAAAACAAGGATACATGTATATACACATAGGCAGTAAATCTAGTATTGTAACCTTCAATCACCAAAAAAAAACACAAATAAAAATGAGAAAAAAACTTGGGTTCCAACACTAAGCAGCATACTGGTAAACTGAGGAGTTCTACACTCTTACTGCAGAGGGGATGAAAGATCTACCATAGCGTTCTGTTTTACATCTGGGACGTCTCAGTCTACGTCTGGAGGAGCTGTCCATGACCTCCACAGTGGAGTGCAGTGGGTGGGAGGGGTTTCTTAAGATGGAGGTCATCTTCCCCAGCATCCTCCTTTCACACGTCTCCTCAACAGAAACCAGTGGGCAGCCCAGAACCGAGCTAGCTTTGGTAGCTAGCTTGTTCAGTCTCTGTCTGTCTTGGTCAGAGCTGCCTACACCCCAGCAGACCACAGCAGAATGAATAACAGAGCCAACAACAGAGTGATAAAAGGATTTTAGCAGCTGGGAGTTAACTCTGAAGGACCTCAGCCTCCTCATGAGATGGAGGCGGCTTTGGCCCTTCTTATACAGAGCATCTGTGTTGTGGGACCAGTTCAGTTTACTGTTGAGGTGAACACCCAGGTACTTAAAGGTGTCCACCACCTCAATGTCTGCTCCCTGGATGTTTACTGGTGAGTGAGGAGGAGTGTTTCTCTGGAAGTCAATCACCATTTCCTTTGTCTTACTGGTGTTCAAGCGAAGGTGATTACGCTCACACCAGTCCACAAAGTCCATGATGACTGACCTGTACTCCTGGTCGTCCCCCTCAGACACACAGCCAACGATGGCCGAGTCATCAGAGAACTTCTGGAGGTGACAGCTGCTGGTGTTGTAGGTGAAGTCCGAGGTGTAGAAGGTGAAGAGAAAGGGTGAGAGCATTGTACCCTGTGGAGCTCCAGTACTGCACACAACCACCTCAGACATACAGTTGTGCAGCCTCACGTACTGTGGCCTGTTGGTGAGGTAGTTGATGAGCCATGCATTCAGATGTTCGTCCACTTCTGCACCCCTCATCTTCTGCTGCAGTAGGCACGGCTGGATGGTGTTGAAGGCACCGGAGAAGTTGAAGACCATGATTCTCATGGTGCTTTTTTGCATCTCGAGGTTATTCAGAGCCTGGTGCTGCAGGTAGATGAGGGCGTCTTCCACCCCCATGTTTGGTTTATATGCAAATTGAAGTGGGTCTATTTCTGGGGTCACCACTGAACGCAGATGGGTGAGGATGAGTCTCTCCATAGTCTTCATCAGGTGGGAGGTCAAGGCAACAGGTCTGTAGTGGTCTGGTTCCCTGGGATGTGATGTTTTGGGGACTGGAACCACACAGGAGGTCTTCCACAGGATGGAGACCTGCTCCAGTCGAAGGCTCAGGTTGAACATGTGTGTGACCACTTCACACAGCTGGTCAGCACAGTCTTGGAGCAGTCAAATCTGTTAAAAAACAGGTTAAGCTCATTGGCCCGGTTCTGGTCCCCTTCAGCAGACCCACTGGCACCACTCCTTCCACTGCGACCTGTGATGTTCCTGAGGCCTCTCCATGCACCACGAGCATTATTCTGCCCCAGCTGATTCTCCAGCTTCCTCCTGTAGCTCTTGTTTCTGCTCCTCTTTGTTTCTAGCCATAAAAGCTTTTGGAAACACTTTACAATAAGGGTCCCTTTATTAACGTTAATTAGTGCATTATTAAGCATTACTAAACCATTACATAAAGTGTTAACAACTGCTTTTATGCATTACATAGCGTTAATAAACATATTATTTAATGCATTATTAAGCCATTAACTATTGTTTATTACTAAACAATGAATTACTCACTTACTAATGCTGTACTGTGTACGTCAACAGGTAGCCCTTACCTGACCTTAGGTAAGGTAAAAACATGTATCCCTTTAGAAACACTTTCTAAATGCTTAATAGACTCATAAGCATTATTTAAGTATTACTTATCCATAGTTAACCATTACTTAATGACTTTTGGACCCTTATTGTAAAGTGTAAACATGTATCCCTTTGGAAACACTTTCTAAATGATTAATAGACTCATAAACATTACTTTTAATTAATTCTTTGTACAGTACAAAGACTGACAGATTAGGTAGATAGACAGCCAGGTAGACTGACTAAGAAATGTCTAATGACAGGATTGATAATGTTCTTTAGTTCTTAAAGAGGTCAGATGTTTAAATTTGCTCAATTCTTCAGTTGCGAGTTCAGTTGTAAACACTAAATCTGTTTTGAAATACAAATAAAATGTGTAAAATGCTTGATATGTGATTGTTTCAACTGATATTGAATAAGTAAAGCTCATTTACCACTGCTGTGCATTTCCTAAGAGATACGTGTTTACTCTTTACAATAAGGCTCCAAAATTAATTCAGTGATATGCTTAAGTAATGCTTATGAGTCTATTAAGCATTTAGAAAGTGTTTCCAAAGGGATACATGTTTACACTTTATAATAAGGGTCCAAAAGTCATTAAGTAATGGTTAACTATGGATAAGTAATACTTAAATAATGCTTATGAGTCTATTAAGCATTTAGCAAGTGTTTCTAAAGGGATACATGTTTTACCTTACCTAAGGTCAGGTAAGGGCTACCTGTTGACGTACACAGTACAGCATTAGTAAGTGAGTAATTAATTGTTCATTAATGCCCATCCAAGTAACATCCAAAATACAGGGTAGGATAAGTGGATGCATTAGTTAGCTGTTACTTACTGCTTATTCACTGCAAATACACAACCATAGTAAATGATTACTTGGGTATTTATTAAGGGTTTATTAACGCATCAACTATCATGGTAATTACTGCAGAGTAAAACACATGATGCTAAGTAATTAAATATTATTTAATGCTTATTACTGCATTAACTAAGGTTCAGTAATAAACAATAGTTAATGGCTTAATAATGCATTAAATAATATGTTTATTAATGCTATGTAATGCATAAAAGCAGTTGTTAACACTTTATGTAATGGTTTAGTAATGCTTAATAATGCACTAATTAACGTTACTAAAGGGACCCTTATTGTAAAGTGTTACCAAGCTTTATTCTTCTCGTTCAGCAGGAATTTCAGCTCCGTGGTCAACCAAGGTTTATTGTTCGAGAAACACCTTAGTAGGAGAGATTAGATTAGATTAGATTAGTAGGAGATGCTATCGCAACAACCTATGTCTGTAACAGGGTGCCTATTGGCTTAGTTTGTATTTGATACAGGATACATATTCCAAGGATAGGTGGTGATTACTGTTTTGGGATGGTCATGTTTTTTTTCATGTTGCTGTATTTTGTTATTACTGTTTTTTTTGTTGATTGATTTGTCTCCTGTCATCTATAAGTGGGACACGGAAATTATGAGACACGCCCCCCCAGTGATGCGCTCTCACCTGTCGGGAGGACGCTGCAGGCGGGAGGAAGTGTGTTCGCTCGGACGCTAACAAGTGGTGCTGTGGACACCGGAGTCTCTCCGAAACTACCAGGGGAGGCTAGGGGTTTTCGTGGGACTTCTCAGACGTACAGGAGGCGGTGGGGCGTGTATTATTCTGGTGAACCGCCGACGCAGCGGCCTGTCGGGTCATCATCGGTACCGTGAGTAAACAGCTGATGGACGCAGCATTGTCGGCAGCTGCTGTAGACTGAACTGTAAAGACATTTCCAGCCGAGGGGAGTAGGGATATACCTGCTCCTGTTTTTTGTCGATTTGTGAACTGAACTGAGCTGACAGGAACTGAACTGGGTCGAATCGAACCGAACACACCTCTCGGACTGTTCAATTAACTGATGTATCAAGCTCATGTTGTAGCATTCTATGATTAATTGGGTTTGTTTCGGTCAATGTTTAGGGTGATAAGCACTGCAAATTGTTTACATCCTTTGTGAAGTCTGAGTGTTGCAAGTGAAAGCTATTGTTAATTTGTGATTCAATCTTATATGTCAGGAGAGAGACCTGGCTGGCACCCCCACTAGATCCCTTGTTTACACCTGTTTCCGTCACACTATCACCACTGATTCTCATGGGGGGAACAAATTCATATAATTAGCATTAAATGAGAATCCTGGGGTCTCCTCGAGAAGGACAGTCTCAAAATACCTCAGCAGCAGGGAGTAAGGCTGTAACACATGGATATGTAATCAGATTTCTTGGTATCAAGCATTCAGCACAGACACTAAATGAATATCAACATGGACGTGTAAACGGTGCACACATTAGCCAGTAACACATCAAGCTGTCTCCTTCAAAGACCCGACCTGCCCGGTCAATGTAGGCTGGTGTAGGTACCAGAAGCTGGGTCCTTTGTTGACCAGGAAGAATGGTGCTGTGCCATTTTGTGGTTGTTTGCTAAAGGACGAATCATTTCTTGGGCTTCCCCCAGATGTGTCAGTTGAGGGAAGCCCATCACCCTTTCAGGGGAGCTAGGCTCACCCTTGCTCCCCCGTAATTCAAACCCTGCTTATACTCCTCACAGAAGTTAAACACCCTTATCTGCCACTTGCAACTCAGAAATCTTGACCCTAATCTTTCAACACTTTGCAGAAGAAAGCCACCAGCAGAAAAACTATAAAAATATATCCAAACAACATTTTGAGACATAGGAAAACAATCCAATGGTAGTTTCTTCTTATCTTTAAACACAATTTCACAACCATCACAACACATTTCTATCACTCTGCTTCATTATTCAACAATAGTGTACTAGGATCAACTCACAAAGTATCTCTTGTCTGTAAGAGACACAGCTCCGGTCGAAAACTCGCATGTCTGAAATTGGGTTTTGGCATCATACGTTATTGTTTGAGGTCTGTAGAAAGATCCTTTCTTGTCTAGATCATCTCCAGCTAGTGGAACTCATTGTCCTGGTTCTTTACTTCCATGGGAGGAAGACTGGTCACACTCTAACTCTGTTCCTGATACACTCCCAAAAATGACCATGATTCAGTAGGTTGGTTTATACGGAGCCCGCCTGGTGACATTGAGGGAAAAAAAAGAACTCGTGGCCACGAGATACTTAACACGTGGGAACGAGTTATTAATGCGTGGGAACGAGTGGGAGGATCTCCTCTTAAAAGCCCCAAAATAGTTAACTTTTAGCCAATATTAGGTTTTATCATAATATTATTAATATTTATTTTAATGAATAATAACCAATTGTTTTATTTATTAAATCAAATCATTCACGCATGAACAATATTTCCTGCTAAAGCCCTTTTGGGTTCAATTAAAGGTTTTCATTAAATGTTCCAGATCTGGAAAAGAGCGTTATCTCTCCCTGCATGCGCATTAGGCTCCATCTGACCACTTTTTAAAATGTGCTGCTCCAAAGCTTACGGCTGTAGCTGCGCCATACCGTCTCAGTTGTCATGGTTACCCGTGACATGCCGGTATTAAGCTTATTTGTTTCAGCACCACGGACAGCAGGGTTATATGTGTCTTGTGTCAATGCAACTTGCAAAGCCGCCGGTGTTAGCAATGGTAAATGTTGCACACTGGTGGTGCGCGGTCAGGGCGCCACTGAAAGGGAGAAGAGGGCGGAGCCGCACAGTCAGCGATAGGTCAGGTGTGTGGAGGGATGCAGCTCGAACACATCGGCACATCAGTGGTCTGGAGGACATGAGGAAGCAACATTCTGACTCCCTACTGGTCATATGTTGATGCTTGGTCAGGCTTCTGCAAGCCTGCTGAGCTGCTGTAACCTGCAGATCTGGAACATTTAATCAAAACCTTTAATTGAACTCAAAAGGGCTTTAGACAGGAAATATTGTTCATATCAAACAAATATCAGCCCGCCTGTAGGCTAATCCAAGCGAGCCGTGTTCTGTCAGAACTCCTGTTTAAGGAAAACAGGTGTGCCTCTGCCCGTTAGCTGCTGTGCAGTTTAGTCTGATTCACAGATGCGCTGTCGCGCATGCAACAATAAGTCATGAGATGCATGAAAGTAAGCCAGTCACTAGTAAAAGAGGGGAGGACACACTTTATTTACAATCGCCGTCTGTCCATGGTGAAAGAAAAAGACGAATCACCTGCGTTTGGATGATTTTAAGAAGAGATCCTTTCAGGAAAGATGAGCTCTGGAACACATCCCTCACACATTTATAACTCGTTCCCACGCATTAAGTATTTCTGGCCACGCATTAAGTATCTCTGGCCACGCATTAGTATCTCGTTCCCATGCATTAAGTATCTTGTTCCCACGCATTTAGTATCTCGTTCCCATGCATTAAGTATTTCTGGCCACGCATTAAGTATCTCTGGCCACGCATTAGTATCTCGTTCCCATGCATTAAGTATCTTGTTCCCACGCATTAGTATCTCGTTCCCATGCATTAAGTATCTTGTTCCCACGCATTAGTATCTTGTTCCCATGCATTAAGTATCTTGTTCCCACGCATTAAGTATTTCTGGCCACGCATTAAGTATCTTGTTCCCACGCATTAGTATCTCGTTCCCATGCATTAAGTATCTTGTTCCCACGCATTAGTATCTCGTTCCCATGCATTAAGTATCTTGTTCCCACGCATTAGTATCTCGTTCCCACGCATTAAGTATCTCGTTCCCACGCATTAAGTATCTCGTTCCCACGCATTAAGTATCTCATTCCCACGCATTAAGTATTTCGTGGCCACGCATTAGTATCTCGTTCCCACGCATTAAGTATCTCGTTCCCACGCATTAAGTATCTCGTTCCCACGCATTAAGTATCTCGTTCCCACGCATTTAGTATCTCGTGGCCACGCATTAATAAGTCGTTCCCACGCATTTAGTATCTCGTGGCCACGCATTAATAACTCGTTCCTACGCGTTAAGTATCTCGTGGCCACGAGTTTGTTTTTTTTTCCTCAATGTCACCAGACGGGCTTCGTAGGTTTATATAGAAAAAGCATAGAAAATGGTACAAATAACACACCTTGATCCCCTGAAGCCCCCCTCCCCCCATCCTGTGGTCATCAGTCAAAAGGACCTGGAATGTTTTCATACATTAGTTTTTAACTTTAGTTCAGCCCCGCCCACTTGGTGACATGGTTCATTTCCATTGGATTAGTAGAAGGAAAATATGTGACTGTATGACATGTCTTATATTATATGGAAAGTTGTGGATATCATTTGGGTGTTGCAGCTAATCTGAAATGAAAGAACAAACAATGCCGACTTCATTAAAGTGGGCAGATTGTTCCATACGGGCTGATTGAAGATGATGTCAAGTGGGGTAACCCAGCAATCAGAGAATACACAGAGAGCTCTCCCACAAGATTACTCAGCTCCCTCTTCACCATAACATTCCACTTCAGGATTCACCTTATTATAGACACTGCCCCGATCCACCTGTTCCATGACCCAAAGAAACTTATACCTGGTGTGGAGCTGCCATCTACCTTTTCCCATTCAGAAACATGGCTTCCGATTTGGAAGTGCTGCTCCTCATCTCAGTTACTTCACATTCTACTGGAAACCTCCCTAATTCCAATTTCCAATGGGACCACAGCATGCTGAGGTGGAGGTGGCAGTGTGGCGTCTCCATCATAAATATGACACCAAACTAGCTGACTGTCTACACAGCACCCACACATCTTCCCACTTTCAACTGAAGGAAACAGATTTACACCCACTGGCAGCTGCCTCCAGTCATCCCCGGAAACATGAAGAACAGCAGCAACAGGAGGTGTGCTAGGGGTACATTTTTTACCATCATAACAATCTCCTTCTTTATTAAACACATTTTGCCAAAGGAAGTATGAAATGTATTCACAACAACTTTACCAGAACAAATGACAAACAAATTCTGATTTTCTCTGAACATCTTGACAATTATTACCCTGTCAGTGTGAAGGAAGCGTTATGTAAACAAATGACCTTTGACAGCAACACTGGTGGGACTTATAGAAATGAACCGGAGCGGTCTGTTGGTTGTGTTGTTGTCGGTGGGCGGCTGCCGTATTTATCAGTGGAGCCTCTGGTTTAATGAGCAGTAAGGCCACATGAGGGCTGATGTCGTCTCTCGCCTCAAAGCGGGAGAGGAGGGTTTCATCAGCTGGTGAAAATAATCAAATTGCACCAACAGTTTGTTTCACTTGTCACATTCTCTGCTTCTGTTTCACTTACAGCTGAATCAGAGGACATTGTGCTCATGTAACTGTTGTTTGGAGATATTCTATACAGTTTTAATTTGTGCCCAAAATCCGAAGGTGAGAGATAATTCTGCCTGTGTCTGCATGGGGATTATAAAAAGGTACATACATAAATATAGAAGGCAAAATATTATAACAGTTACTGCTCATGACCTCTGACCTTAACTAAGGTCAACTAGGTGAAGTCTATGAAGGCATGAGATGTTCTGGGCTCTTTAGTTGTTGAATTTCAGGGCATGATGTGTTGCTTTTTGAGATCTTTTAGCCGACTGTGGTCAGACAGGTTCTATTGTAGTCATTTATTAGTTTTACAAGACTGGGTGTTGCTGGAGGAATTGAACTAAGTTTTACTAATAATGTAATTAATAACATGCTAGTCACGATTTAACAAGGTGGTCGGTTAGTTTTCACACAGACCCAGTCTGGTTTGGATAGCTCTGCTCCATTAACAACTGAAATCATTTGAAAACTGAATTTTGCATTTACTCAGATTATCTTTGTCTGATATAGGAAGATGATTTAGTGACAAAAACACTGAAACAAGAAATCTGTAAGGGTACAACTACTTTTCACAACCGGTTTGATCTCAGGATGTGATCGTTTGATCAGAACTGGGGTCAGTGCTCAGGGCACGACTCGTTTGTTCTGGACAAAGATGACCTTTTAGATTCATACATGATCTGTTTGAAATATTTGCTTCACTCCATTGTTGGAATAACTTCTCAAAATCAAACAGTGACAGGTGTTGATCCAACAGTACAGGTGACTCTTTGTATTAAGGATCAAAGCCAGAACAACATAATAACAGTTTGTCAGACCTCACATGGTAACAGTTTGTTGCAGTCTTTTCTTAACTCCTCACTTTCCTTACTAACTTGATCTGACTTTCTTTCCTATAAATCCATTTTTGCCTGGCTCCATCAGCCCTTGACTACTCCATTTACACAGATGCTCTAGCTGACAAATTACACAGAGTTTGTCATTATTTACTCGTATCTCCCCAGAATGACACAGTTCCCCCCGGCAGCAGCTTCCCTAAACATCAGAGGTGCAGAGCTACCAAAGCTTCATCTGTCTACGCTCAGTTTTAACTGTAGTTCGATCACTTAGTCAGCTGTGGGTGTTGGCAGGACTTGCAGAGAAATATGGTCCAACAGACCAGAGTAAGGACCTGGCAGATATTTGGTTAGACACTGCCAAGAATATCTGTATAAACACTGCGCAAAACATTTCTTCTTCTGGAGATGTGAGCATGCTTTTACTCTGAAGTCTGAATAAAACAATAAACATAGAAAATTTATGTAATATTTCAAAGTTGTTCAATCATGTGACTCAAAAGATGGTTTCATTTATAGGTTTGATGTTGCATCAAGAGACATGCTACAGTCATGTAGCCTAGAAATCTAGACCGGCCATAGCAGTAGTAGAAGATTTTGCTCTGCAGGTCGGTCTAGTCATGCTCCATTGTAGCCTCAACAGGTCTACTATTGGCCCGAACGGTTTTGCGTCTTGCCAATCACATCGCTCCACATTTGTTGGGCAGAGTTTGCACCAGAGCTATAATAGAAAAAAAACTACAAAGATGGCGTTGGCTCAGGGATGGCTTTCATTTGAAATGGCTTTGGCATCAACTTTGAATGATTTAGACTTGGATTTTTCTTTTGCGACATGAGCAGATAGAGGTACTTAAGTCCTTTATTTTGTAAAATGATGTATTTGATTCTTCTTCTACAGACTGCCCTGTTTTCTGATTTCCGTAGTGATGAATATGTCACATTATTTGTTGCTCTGATTGGTCCTTTTGCTGTCCAATTGTGTGCAGCGACAGTTTGAAAAACAAGCTTCTTCCCGACGACTGGGTGGTTCCAATGGTCCGTGGCCAGACTAAACATTTACATATATATTCTAATGCCCATAGGTTTTATTCTGCTACTTCAGTATCTGCATGACACTTTCTTTCATCCTTCCCACTCTCTCTAAAGCAACAGCATGTTTCCATGGCTAGCCAACCACAAAGACCTACTCTTCCACCACTCCCCTGGCACTGTCCTAGCATGACTCCCAAACCAGGACAAAGCTATGCTAGTAGATCAGACCATGATCACATGATGATGAAGGTATGATGGAGCTGTAGGTGATGCATGAGACCAGTGTGGTAGCACAGGTGGTCAAAGGCCCTCATCATGGATATGCTACCACCATGCTCCACCCAGGATTATGCTTTGCTGCTACCGTAATAAGAAACATCATCACCTCTTCATATAGATCGTCATAGACCTGGAGGTTAGCGATTTCACCTCACATCAGGAAAACACAGGTTCAAATCCCAACAGATTTTTTTTCTGTCTAGTTTCCATGTTCTTCTAGTGCATGAGTGTTTCCCCCAGGTGCTCCAGTTCCACGGTCCAAAATCATCCACGATAAGTGAGATGATGATTCCAACCTGCCCTTAGATCCTGATTATTATTATTATTATTATTATTACTATTATTAATAATAATAATAATAGTAGTGGTAATAGTAGTGGTAGTGGTAGTAGGAGTGGTACTAGTAGTAGAAGTAGTGTGGTAGTAGTAGTAGTAGTAGTGATGGTGGTAGTAGTAGTAGTAGTAGTAGTAGTAGTAGTAGTAGTAGTAGTAGTAGTAGTAGTAGTCGTCGTAGTAGTAGCAGTAGTAGTAGTGGTAGTAGTAGTAGTAATAGCAGTAGTAGTAGTGGGAGTAATAGTAGTAGTAGTAGTAGTAGTGGTAGTAGTAGTAGTGGTAGTAGTTGTAGTAGTAGTAGTAGTAGCAGTAGTAGTAGTAGTAGTGGTAGTAGTAGTAGTAGTGGTAGCAGTAGTAGTAGTAGTAGTAGTAGTAGTAGTAGTAGTGGTAGTAGTAGTAGTGGTAGTAGTAGTAGTAGTAGTAGTAGTAGTAGTAGTAGTGGTAGTAGTAGTAGTAGTAGTAGTAGTAGCAGTAGTAGTAGCAGTAGTAGTAGTGGTAGTAGTAGTAGTAGTAGTAGTAGTAGTAGTAGTAGTAGCAGTAGTAGTAGTAGTAGTGGTAGTAGTAGTAGTAGTAGTAGTAGTAGTAGTAGTAGTAGCAGTAGTAGTAGTAGTAGTAGCAGTAGTAGTAGTAGTAGTGGTAGTAGTAGTAGTAGTAGTAGTAGTAGTAGTAGTAGCAGTAGTAGTTGTAGTAGTGGTAGTAGTAGTAGCAGTAGTAGTAGTGGTAGTAGTAGTAGTAGTAGTAGTAGTAGTGGTAGTAGTAGTAGTAGTAGTAGTAGTAGTAGTAGTAGTGGTAATATTATAAGATGAAATATAAACAAAATGGAAAATAAATCAAATCCATATTTATTAAATAAAGGTGATGCTAAGGCTGAATAAAGCAAAGATGAGTCTTTAAACTGTCAGGTCTGAAGTGACTGATATGAGATCTTCTCAGTTTTACACAGAGGGAGCTCATTGCTCTCTTGTGGAGCTCCATGTGCTGCTCATTCTTTTGTTCTTGTCTCCCTCTGCAGGCCATCAGCAAAACTCACCGCTTACTTTAGTCTCAACAATTTCAAAATAAAACAGTTCAGTCAGACAGTAGCAGAATCCACACATCTAGGGTTTCTGGAATAATCATTAAACTGCCTCTGGCCTCTTTCCTTTTGATGGTGATGATGACTTTCCTACATCAGCAGTATAGAGGTGTGTGAAAGTGTTTCATCATGACTGAAGGAATAAAACGTCCGCTGCGTGTGCCCTATAGAAGGTATGGAGGACATCAGACTGGTTTATTTAATCACTGCTTTTATTTAGAGAGTGTTTTCATGCTCACTCTGGTGAGGATGGGGAGTGTTGACCTAAAAGGAGCTCAGGAAAGTGACTCACGTCTCTGAGAAAATTATCCTGACTTTTCAGAGACGTCTGCAAACAGACAACAATGTTTTTATTTCAACCCAAGAACACCAGCGTCCTGTTCCTTTTTCTGCCCCTAACCATCACACTTTTTATAGAAGCACTAAATTTTCTTCCAGTTCCAGTTGGGTACAAAAGAATCAGTGAGTTTCTGTTTAAACATATTTATTTGGGTTGCCAGCGAACTGAAGCACTACTTCTGTTCACTTTGTGATTCTGTCACAGGTTTTCTCCATCCTTACGCATCAAAACATGCAGTTCAGTGAGTATTAGAGTATTATATTTGGTAGCAGAAGGTGGAGCAACATAAAGAACATTTGCTAAAGACAAATATGAGATTTCAATGCAACAAATGAGACATTTCCCTAGCCTAGTGAACTAGACCAAATTCTTGCTTTGGATGCATATTGTTTTCTAATCAAAAAGAATAAAGGAGCATGCAATGCATCGCCACAGGCTAAACTCTCCCACAAGAATCAATTTGGTGTGCCACCCCCAAAATCGTCTCTGGCCCCGTCTGGCCACCTTTATCAAATTTTCTGGGGCACCTCTGCTCTGTGGACAGCAGAGACATTTTAACTATCATATGTCAAACTTCAAACACAACTGAAACATAATCATTTACATCTGTGACCTCTGGACCTTCCTAATCCCATGGTGCACGAGTCTCTTTCATTCAACTAAGTTTCAGCTCAACATGTGCATGCTGAGGTTTATTTGCAAGCCTGATGTTGTCCAAACCTGCATATTTGAGCAGGTGATATTAAGAAAATCCAAATGGCTGTTCAATACAGAACGTTGTTTACATCTGGACAAATATGATGCCAGGGCACTGACTCATCTCATTTGCCCCCTTCACAAACGTTCTAGTCAAAATCCGATTCTTTTAAATGACACAAAAGAAAGTTGAATGAAATACCAGGGTCATCGTGTGTCTGATTTCTCACAGTAATCTGTGTGTGCTCCAAACTCATTACAACATAGGCTAAAGGCCACATGACTCATCAGGGCATATCGGTATGAGCAGCCCGGAGACACCCACATGGCGCTTTTTCACTCCTAACAGTGATGTCATAACCAGAGACTTCCTGAACACAAGGTTCATTCACAGAGCCCTCCTCCTGATATGGCTTGCAGCTGCCGTTCCCATGGCAACCACGGCCTCTGGCCACACTAGTTCTCCTCTGGTTGTCATGTGTCACTTGAGGGAACATTTGAGACTGTGCATGCACTGTCCTCAGTCATGTCCGTCCGTATCAACAGCACACAACAGAGATTGGAGATCCGATTATCTCCATGTTGGACAAATTCTAAACAAACAAGTTTGGCCTCCCATGAGTCCATCTGCTCATGGCTCAGAGCAGGAGGAGAGCGATCTGGTGAGTCACCGTCTGCTGCGGCTCATTTTCCTCTTAAATGGTCACTGCTGAGGCACCTGTGAGTCGGTTCTGCAGCACACACGAGAGAGAGGTGTGTGTGTCGTTTGTTTTCATTATCAGAACCTTAAATGCAAATAAACTAGACACTCATTCACAACATCTATGGTTAATGTTTATTGCTTCTTTTGAGTATACAAATATAGCATGAAGAGAGACTCTTACAGAGGCACAAAGGAGTTCAGACTATGAACAAAGAAAATAAAACAGTTCATCATTAATAACCTATCTATTAGTAATGAACTGTGACATGACACCAGTTATAGGATAAACTATAGCACTTATGTAAGGATGACTGTAACATTGTACATTTTACAGGAGTCACAGATCAATAACATGAGACAAACGACAGACATCTTAACGACTTTCTGATATTTACACAGAAAAGGGAACATTTAATATTTTATAATAGGTTACATTCATTAACTATTAAAGGCTTTTTGTGCTCTGCTGGCTCAATAACATTATTATTGATCAAATAATATTTGTTTTAATATATTACTCAATATGCTCATTTTATTCCTAATTTGGGGACTTCATAAACACTAACAATGTGATTGTTTTCACTTTGGAGTACTTTTAGCTATCATTCTTACATTTTCCTTTTCTACAGTAGCACAACTAGCACTAGCTGTTGTGCTAACAAAAGCTGCTCATGTCTCACCTGCTGTAGATGGATCAGTTTGGAGAAACAGAAATGAATTTACAACAGCTGATCGCCGCAGGCAAAGTGGGTTCTGCCATCTTAAATCACCTTAAAGAAACTTTAATCCCAGGAAGGGCTGGACAATAAATCGAAAATTTATCGTTATCAAAATCTCTGACTCTAACCGATTTTCCCATGTCAATAAATTTGGTAATAAAAAAATGTGTGTAGACGTTCATGTCCCTTTAAGAAGCTGTACCACCTCGAGTCACATGACAACGTGACTCAACGTAATACATGCCACAGCGCCATATAGTGGACAACTTGTGTTTTTACGCAAACATGTAGTTATCGTCCATTTATCGTTATCGAGGAGAACTCCTCAATATATCGTGGTATTGATTTAAGGTCATGTCGCCCAGCCCGAATCTCAGGTCATGTAATAAAACGTAAACACCACAGTCGAGGTTGCTTTACGTGGTTTTATGGACAGAATTGTTGTGACATTCCAACTGGAAGTGCTACAGGCTAGCTAGCTCTGCTACTGAGTTCAGCTGTAAATAACCAATCAAAAATAAACAAACATGTAGTGTGAGTTTTACAGCAGCGATAAAGTTTTTTTATATTATTATTTAAGATGGCAGCGATCTACTTTAAACCCAGATTTATGATTAGCCATTGGCTCATTCATCCTGTCGTTTCCAAAGCTACCTGCAACAGGTAAGGCGTTATTGGTCAACTCACTTCTAATGATCTGATTTATTATTCTAATAAAATTAAATTTACTACAACACTTATTACAACAGTTAAAAAAACAGCACATTTCCCATTAAGCTGTATTAGCGTCATCTTTACAGCAAAACCCTGCGTCTGATGGCAGCTGAGGAAAAAAGATGCACTTTAATAATATCTGCAAGCATGACAGCTTTGCATAGGCAATTTTTAGGATAATTATTGTCATCACACAGATTTATACGAGCTATACACACAACAATACACAAAGTTTTTGATAGCATTCTGTTTCTGACTGACTGATGTCATTACAATTGATGAAACCAACACAGAAATGTGACTGAAAAAGGTAAATGAGCCATTTAACAGATTCATTTTGAAGAAATGAGCCTGAACAAGTCCACAAAGAACTCAACCTGTGCAGGAAAATTCATTACAAATATGCAAATCCATGATATCTCTGCATCACAGGCACATATGAAGAAATGCTGGCACCTTAATGCGATTAAATAGGAGTATAAAATAGTACATTATTCACATGACTCAGATATTATATAAAAAGTCATAACCCTCCCCATTACCATTTAAAAACAGTGAATTTTTGGCGGTATCATAATAATCCATATTTACACGCTTAAGGCTGTGTGCGTTGGTCTTCATTTAGAAAACTGCTCTGAAAACGAGATGATCAACATGAAAGGTCTGAACAGTTTACACAAGAGATATCTAAATAGCATCATACCGGTGCTTTGTTTTTGGTATAACATGAACCCGTTTGGAATATTTGGTAAAACTTTTGCTACACGATGAATTTGCTCAAAGATAAGGCAGACAGGTGGGAGTGTATTGCCTGAATAGAGAGGACAGAGCTCTCGGTTGCTCCTGATCCATCGTTTTGTTCTTTTAACAGTTTCTGAATATTTTTGTCTGAGTGATCAGGTGTTGAACGCCTGAGTGCAGACATCTAATAATCATTTCTGTTTACACCTTTTTTATTGCAGGAAAAACCAACCAAAGCAAACGCAGCAGCCAGGAGGTGATGTTTCTGCTTGTGTAGGTGAAGATAAGCTTTACTGGGATTGTTGGTGGATGTGCGCCGCCTCGCTGGAAAGCTGAAGCTTGTGTGTACGTGTGTGTCTGAGTATAAAGGCGGAACCGGGATATGTCGTCACTTCCTGCTGTGGGTCGTCATCTATGTTTGCCCTCTGGCCTGAACGCCTGTCAGGTCCTTTCTTATGATCTCATTCACTGTAAAACAAATAAAGAGAGAGATATTAGACAATGACAGGATAAATGTTAATCAAATTCCAAAAACAATCTCAGAACAACATAGAAAAGGATTATTTTCCTAAAATGCGGTTGCCAAAAAACAATCTAGTCTGACAACTCTGCAGCTCAGGAGGCTGATATAATCAGGTCTGATGATGAGGAACCTCTAGAGGTAGCCAGCAATTACTTACTGCTCCTCAGACAATTACAAGTGTGTATACACACATGTGCATGCATGCACGCACGCACGCACGCACACACTTACACACACATGCACACACACATACACATGCATGCAGCACGCACAAACACATGTGCACACACACGCATACACATGCATACAGCACACACACACGCACGCACACACTTACACACACATGCATGCATGCGCACGGGAACACGCGCGCACACACACACACATGTGCATGCATGCACACACACACACACAATTGCAGAGGGGGAAAGGGGGTTGAATTGGAAACTTTCATGGTGCCACAATTCTAAAAATAGCAGCTATGTGTGTGTGTGTGTGTGTGTGTGTGTGTGTAAGAGGAAGGGAAGTGGCACAACTTGAAATTCAACTGCCATCACACTTCCTCCTTGAGTCAGCTACTCTGTTCAGGTAGTTTAGTTACATTGAGCAGAATTTAAGGCATGCACCCTCCTTCTGCACGGTCTGTGGTGAGCTCTGGTGAGAGAGAGTCTACAAGGCTTCTGTCTGTCTGTCTGTCTGTCTGTCTGTCTGTCTGTCTGTCTGTCTGTCTGCCTGTCTGTGTACACTGATACTCAACAGTAGGGAAACTCATTATGTCTGATGAGTATTCAAGTTTTACTGTGTGGAATAAAAAAGCCTTTTGCTGCAACTAAATCCATCACAAAGGTCCTGATCTTTAAACCTTGAGGATGAGCAGTTTCCAGTAGCTTAGTGGGTGTGGCCAGCAACAGCTTATTTGCATTAAAGCGACAGAGCTCATTCTGGCTCATGCTGGAAGTTTCTGACATGGTCAGGATTAGACCTGTTGAGATCGCTTTCTGTGAGACTGATTTTGTGCAAAACATGTCAGGAACACATTTTCTATAGACCGTAGAACTATCATAACTTTATAACTTGCCTTGGTGGTTGGAGGGACCAGTGGCGCCTGTGTTTGGCAGCCTCACCTCTGTCAGTGCACCCCAGGGCAGCTGTGGCTACGATGTAGCTCAGCACTACCAGTGTGTGAATGTAAGTGTGAATGGATGAATGATACACTGTAATGCAAAGTTGTTTGGAGCCCTCTGACTCTGAAAGGCAGGTCACAGTTATCATAAAAAATATTTTAAAAAATTGTCCTCTTTAAAAAATGTGAGTAGACTGGAGATTTTAACTTTAAGTTAATCTTGTTATTTATCCAAATTTCCATTCATTAAACTAAACCAGTGGTTGTCAATTAGGGGGGCGCCTCCCTTGGGGGGCGCGGAGGAGGAGCAGGGGGGGCGTGGCGCACCGCACCCGACCCACCCAACCCCTCCCCCCACCCGGCTCGGAGCTTCCCCAACGGAGAATATAAAACAGATTCCACCAGTGGCGGCTCGTCCATAGGGGGCGCTAGAGCGCCGCCCCACCAGTCTCACAGGAAGAGGAAGAAGAAGATAGGAATCACAAAATGTATTTAAAAAAACATAAACGATCTATACACCTTATGGGCTGTAAGTGCTGTGTGTAATCTGCATTTAATTGTAGTTTAATAAAGTTAATACTTTTAACACGGCCGAAACGTCGACGTACTTCCTGTCACGTGTCCTCTCACGGTCGCAACAATCTTTACCATTGACTTAATAAGGGCTAACTGGCGCATGCGCGCTGGATCCCCAACGACAAGGAATAGGAGAGCCTTTGGGCGCATATGGTTGCGATCGCAAGCAAACGGGGGAGTCTGCTCAGATCAGGAGGAGGATGCTGATTGGTCAGCTCACCCAGCCCAGACAGAACCGGAAATTTCTCCACAGGCTAGTTCACCGTCCTTTGTTGTTGTGGGGCTGCTGCTAAAGTTGACTATGGAGAAAACTAGTAGTTTCATCTTTTTATCATTGGATTCTATGAACCAAGTGGATTTTTTACTATTAGATGGATTATTTTGACCAGCAAGGCAAGACAGAATTTAACTTTTGACTTCATGAAAATAGCTTTGTTTTGCTTTTCATTTAGCAGTCATTGGGTGGTGTTGAGGTAGAAAACGTGGATTCTATCCTTTAAAAGAGCCTCTTCCTGTTTAGTGTGTGTGAGGTTTGCATATATTGGTGAATATGAAGCATGTTTTTGGAACAACTTTGTTGCTAACTTAGCAACAAAGTCCGTCGATTTCAAGTTGTGTGACGCATAAGAATGGTAATTTGGCGTTCCCTAGTGGTGATATGTGGTTAGCGCATCTGAAAAACTGACCTGCAAAATGAAGGAAAAAACGACCGTTTATATAGCGCCTCTCAAGATAAAAACCATTCACAAGAACTAAAATAAAAAAATAAAATAAAAAATGCGCCCCACCCAAAAAAAAATTCACCAGCCGCCACTGGATTCCACAATACATGCACAGACTGATTTGTGAACACAGAAAAAGTCCAAACATGGATTTTATTTAATGGAGCAGTGCAAATGTTCCATGGAAGAGAAACTTAGATTTTTCTTACTTTTTGTTTCATTTATATTTTTTGTTTGGTAGAGTGACGTATAAACAGCCCTATTGAACATGGTCATGTTAAAAAGATGCCTCGTCTTTGCTTCCCTGAGGTGCCCTGCACCACTGTTTGATTTTATTTAAATAAAATGTTTTTTTTAACATAATTTCCTTTCTTTCTTATATGAGAAATGGAAAGAATCATTTGTTCGCAGCCAGAGGCAGCATGATCTATTTTCGCTTATTTTTAAAATAATAATAAATATTCAATAAAACCGTTAAATATCCATTCTTTTTTCATTAATATTTATCCCACACAAGCTGACCAGAGTTCCCCAGTAACATATAAACAACACAATTAAACGATTTCACTTGAATTAACATTCCTGCTGCCGCCCGAGCGCACATTGTGCTCTGCGTGAACTGGTCACCTGCCTGTGCGCAAATGTCATGTGAGGAGCGCTGAAGAGAAGCGCTGACAGAGGGATTCAGAGGTCTGTCTGGACATCCTGTCAAGTTCTGGAATTAAAATACAACAACTTTCTGTCTTTTATTTGTGTCTGACGCTCCGCTGCTGCGCTCCATCACCCGTGCTTCTGCGACTTTACCTCACTGGCGCAGCAGCGAGCGCAGCGCACTCTGCTATGTTTCACAGATCTCTTTGATCTACTTAAATCGTGAAAAATGAAGCCAGGCAGCCGTTTTTCTGGAGGATTGAGAGGAGATGCAGCTAAAATACAGACAGGACAGGAAAATGGTTGCATAAAAAAATAAAACAAAGTGTTTGAAAAGGAAAATGCAGGTAGATTTATCCCACTACTCGTTTGTAACTTTATAAAGCAACAACTTATAAGCATGTAATATTTAATTATTTGATACAAAATGAAAATGTTGTGATAAACTGCACAAACTTGACTGCTAGCTTAGAGTTGGAGTTGTTTTAGATGAAAGATAGCTATCCGTCCTCTGCTCTGATCAGCTGTTAACCTCTATCACCAGTAAGAGTTTCATCATGACTTTTCTGGCACAAGTTGAGATTTTAATTTGATTGACAACTTTCTCCAAATCAAGCTTCAGCACAACATTCATAATGTTCGCTAACATTTACAAACATGATAGAAGATGACATCATACCACCAACCCATTAAAAGCTATTACTGCAGTGCAAGGATGGAAACTAAAGGTAAGAATAGGATGTTTACTCATATTGTTCAAGAGCAATAATGAAGGCTGTGGGTCGGACGGACACTGCACATGCACTAGCTAGAACTAACTAGAATAACTAGTTAATCCTCGTCTCGCTGTGCCTCTGCATCCCACTCATTTGTCTTTATTTCTAACCATTGGCAGATGTGAAACCGCAGCAGATCATAGGCCATATTTTTTAGGCCAACATGATCATAGTCTGCAGGAAGAGCCAAACTCGGTGCTCTGTCGTCACAACATCAATGTCCCTGTTTATTTCAGTGTGCTGTGGAATTCCCACTGACACCTAATGCCTTAGATAAACGTTCATCTCCTCAGAAATGTTCCCTGAGTATAAAACAGGCTCAGAGACGCAGCAGGAGTGCCACCGAGGGGCAGCACACAGAGATGCTTTGCTGAGTCTAATGAACGGTTGGCACTAGCCGACTACTCGAGGCAGGCCTGAGGAACACTAGCTTGTTTAATAGGTGAGTGTCTGGCTGCTCAGCTCTGAACCAAAGAGCTGCACTGTTTCCAAAGAGAAAAAGAGACGCCCCTCAGTACCTGACTCAGGTGGTGCACCCTGCCTGCGTTGTGTGTGTGTGTGTGTGTGTCTGTGTGTGTATGTGTGTGTGTGTGTGTGTGTGTGTGTGCGTTCGTCTGTCTGCAAATGTTTTCTGCAGTGTATTAGCCTGACAAGCCATCCTACATATGAAGTCAGGTCCATAAATATTAGAACATTGACACAATTCTAACATTTTTGGCTCTATTTCTATGAAATGAAACAAACACTTTGTGCTATAACTGCAGACTGTCCGCTTTAATTTACATCCACATCAGGTGAACGGTGTAGGAATTACAAAAGACCAAAAGTAATGGGACAGAATAATAATCATAAATCAAACCTTCACTTTTTAATACTTGGCTGCAAATCCTTTGCAGTGAATTCCAGTCTGGAGCACATAGACATCACCAGATGCTGGGTTGCATCCCTGGTGATGCTCTGCCAGGCCTCTACTGCAACTGTCTTCAGTTCCTGCTTGTTCTTGGAGCATTTAGAACATAGAACCCAAACCTATCCTTAACGATGCGGCATGCCGCTTCTGGGATGTGTCTGAAAATTGCTGTGTCGCAGCTGGTTTGAATCACCCCCACAGACTATAATGGATTCTATCTGAAGCAGCGATGTTCCGCTGCCATACCGCGCCGCTGATGCTTCCAGTGTGAAGTAGGGGTTAGGCTCCCTATATGCAGACATCTCTCCTCTGATTGGCTAACAGCAACACGACTCTACCACTGACTCTGTTTGCTCTGCAACATTGATGTTTTATCTCCACAAATAACACAAGCCTGGAGGAGTTCTGCTGTGTGGTGGAGTGTCTAATGCTAACGGTTAGCTTCTACTAGCCAAGCACCACATTTATTCAGAGCTTCATGGTAATGCTTTCTAGAGTCTCAGATGCTTTTAGTGGGGTTTTGTGTAATCGATGATGAACTAAAAGACAATTCTGGGTCAAGAACAGTAATTTATTTTAATTTTTGGTACTTTCTTTACATAAAAGGTATATTTCAAAATTCTGATCAGTTTTCTTTTTCTTCAGTTTTTAAGATCAATCAGCTATCGCTCAAAGCCATTAAGAGTAGTTTTAAGCTAAAAAAAGTCACATTTGAATTTTCTTTTATATATTTATATGAAACTTGTTTTTACACTGATATTCTATTTTTTTGACTGACTCCCTGCTTCTTTTATTATTTTATTTGAACTTGATTTATTTGATATTTGTGTCTTTTCTGTTATAGAATAGAATAGAATAGACTTTATTGATCCCACAGAGGGGAAATTCACTTGTCACAGCAGCAGCAACACTCAAAAGGATAATTACAAGAGAAATAAAAACAAGGATACATGTACTGTATATACACATGCAGTAATCTAGTATTGTAAGTTGTCATGTGAATTACCTTGTGACGGTTGTTTTGAAAGAAGCTTTACTAGCTAAATTTACTGCTTTACTGTTTCTCTGATAAGCAAAAGAAAGCTAATTATTTTTTACCCAGCCTGTGATTCTGACAACCGTGTCCTATGATGTCATTTCTATTGGAAGCGTTCTCTCAATAAACCAGTTTCCACGGTAAATAAGAGCATGTCCTCACTTTTGTCTCCATCTTGATGCAGAGTAGAGTTGAGAAAGCCTCTTAAATGGGCTGTAAGTGAGCTGAGACTAATGTGCAGCCACCCGGCTGTTGCTGTGTGCTTTATCTCTCCTGCCCTGATCTCCACCGGCTGGAACAATTTCACCTGCTCCACTGCCTCCAGGCGTTTTCCGCACCAACTAAACCAGTCACTCCCAGACTTTGAAGGCTATTCCAGTTTCCGTTTTATATTTTTGCTGACTGTGGTTTTCAGCAAGTAACGCCAAACATTCTTGGTTTCTCCGATTTTCAGATGCAGGGTCTTAAAATCTCTATGAAATGCAACTAGAGACGTGGAGAGAGCTGTTGTGAAGGCTGACGGTTCAAGGCTCCTGCATGGGGGAAATTTAACATGTGGGCTCAAAGTGAGAACCCAGACTTTCATTTAGCACTTCAATCTAAAGTTGACATTCATGTTCTTGGGAAACTCAACCACAGCAGTGTGTCAATACCAAAATGTGGCATTTGGACATTTTATTTTCTGTCTTTTGCGTTGTAACGCACGTCTGGATGAGTAATACTGACAGTGTGATCTGCAGTCAAGATAAAGAGTGTCACATTTTTTTACACGCTAACTAAAAAGGATCTTTTTCATTTCTTATATTTGCAAATTGGGAAGTCCCTCTTTCTTCCTCATTACAGCAGAAACGATAAGAGTTGATGTATGACCTCTTGGAGGGATATGGAGCATGATGCATTGTGAATTTTATAGTCTTAAAGGAGGCAACAGAAAAATATCAGGATTATCTTTCATCAAAAAAATAAGAGGCTCATCAAGTCTGTGTATACAGATCTCTAGAAAATGAGAATTGCCTCTCAATGAGCCTTACTCTGTATGAGGTAAAACAATGAATATGCCACTTCAAGTGAGATCATCTCATGATGGAAGTATAAAATCTCAGAATAAATGCACAATCTCTCAAAAATATTGCAAGATCTGCATTCACAAGAATTATTGGATAGTTTTGTTTTTTAGTGACACACGCATGCACAATTACTCACAGTTTTATATTCATGTCAAGTAGATTCCATGACTTTTTGATGACAGGTGTAACCTTGATTTGATGGAAGTGATGCAGAGGTAATTTGGGAAAATGATGCTCTGTGATTCCAGGACAGGGGGATCAAAAAGGGCCCCTGTGTGACTTTCTCAAACTCCTTGTTAATTCAGCAGCCTACAGACCTGTTGCTGTTTACCGTGGAGGGAAGCCCTGCAAGTCCCATCCAAAAAACACAAATTCCAAGGCTAGCTTTTTTCTCTGCGTTTCATTTTTTCCATTGAAACACACACACACACACACACACACACACACACACACACACACACACACACACACACACACACACACACACACACACACACACACACACACACACACACACAGCTCCTTCCCTTTTCCTGCAAACTGCCCTCCACCCTGCTGCTATCTTGCCGAGATCAGGCTGGTTTTCTGCAGGGCAGCAGCTGCAAATAGGTGTTTCTTGTGCCAGACTGTCAGAAACTCGCGGTCGGAAAGAAAAGCCAATCCTCTGGTGGGCTCCCCTCTTAGAATCGAGGGGTGTAAGGCCAAGGAGAAGTCCCGGCCAACTATAACAAACAAAGAGGTTTTCCCCCGTTCTCCCAGGCAGCACGTTCCACTGTTTGACAATGGTTGCCATGGAAGTTGTTTTTCACATCATAACAGTGTCAACATGGCCGGTCAGTCAGCAAAGTGACACTTTTTTCTCTCTCCGGCTCTCTTTGCTGTGAGAGTTTTAAAAAAGACATTTCCTGAGGTGTGCTGTGCCAGATGATCCCTGCAAACAGGAGAGGGATTGATGTTGCTTGGAGCAGGATTTTTTTGTTTTTGTTTTTTAAAGCTACTTTTAAACCTCCCCCTGCCAACAAACCCTGGATGTTCTACTGCTGTTATTATAAACAGTTTGGAGAACCTTTAGCTCCAGCTCAAGGAGAAAGCTGGAGCTCCTGCCTGCTGCTGGATGTGGCCCGACATTAATTCTGTCAGAGGGTAATGAGGTTGACAAGCACAAGTATAAACATGTGACTCAGGCCATGGCTATTTCCACTTTAAATGGAACACCTCCTAGCACAGATTGTATTAACAGTATTTTGGCTTCGTTCAGAGGATACCGAGGCACACAGACCAAACTGAGAGATGACGCCGGTACTGTAAATATCCATGAATTGTTCTTAAGAGAACCTCTGGTTGGTCTTATCATCCATTTCTGTCATCCACATATCCATCACTAAAGTCTGCCCGTGTTTATTTTTTCACCACATTATCACACGACTGACATAACAAGACATCATTCAAAGAGAGCATGGAGCATGAACTTACACTCACCATCATCTAGGTAGGCCTGGTCTAGGTTCTCCTCCTTGATCGTCAATCGTCTTTGTGCGCCTCCTGAGGCCTCCATCTGCCTGCCCCCAGATGGGGTCCGGTCTTTCTGCTGAATCACAGTGGGACAGTGCTGCGGGTGGGTCTGGGGGTGTGTGGGTGAGTGAGGGGAAGGCTGCGGGGGGTAGCCGTCACAGTAGAGCATTTGCTGGTTATCTGGTTGAGGAGGAGAGAGGGTTGGAGCGTCTCCACTTCGAAGTAGGTGGTGGTTGGTGGGGGAGAACTGGATGATGGAGGAGTGTTGAGGTGGACTGATGGGACCAACAGACTGAATTGGTGACCCTGTGTGGGTGAGGACTGACCGATGGGGGTCAGGCATCACCCCAACAGTTTGCCAAGAGCCAGGGCTATCACTGAGGCTCTTCCCTCCACGAGAGTAGACGATAGTAGGGCTCTGGTGTTGGAAACGTGCATCATGGTTTGGAAGGCTGGAGCTGAAGCGCTGGCAGGAAGCCATGCTGGATACAAGGCCATTGTCTGGGTGGAGGATGCTGCGAGGGTTATGGTAGTAGGAATGAGGTGGTAAGATCTGAGGCCCTCCATAGGCCATGTGGTTAGCTTCATATTCATCAAGAGGCTCTGCCTTAATGCATGGAGCTAAAAGGGAAAAGCAATCTGTTAGATGATGGTGGACATATTTCTGTGACAGTGTCTTAGGGTGGCTCCCACAGAGGAAGAAACAGTGGTTCCTGATTTTGGAATTAAAGTCAAGATTTACTGTTTGTGTTCAGCTCCAGACTGAAATTTAAGGTCAACCTTGGTTCATTTACACAAGGCACCATGGGTACTGTTGAACTTTTATTGCTTCTCATTTAGTTTTTAATCTCAAAATAAAAACTTTAATCTTAAAACATAATTTCCATTTTTCAATTTATATCTCAACGTTTTGACTTTTTCCTCAAAACCAGGTTTTTCCTCCAAGTGGCCATATCCCCTTTTTATATGATTCAAATTGAGGAGCTGGACAAAGTTCTCACATGTCAGCGGGGTGTAGGTAAAATGCTGAGGCTGACTCCGCTTTCGCTTGCCGTTGATGACATAGAAGTTGACTTTGACAGGATGGCACAAGGAAGTGTCTCGGTACGAAGGGACCTCCACGAAGAGCATGCTCTGCAAAACCAAGCTTGGTTACACACTCAGAACAGTCCTTTTATAAAGGATGAGCTGAAAAGAACAGGCTGGTTACACTTACAGGCTGGCTCTTATCTTTATCCACTGTTGCTTCCATTTCCCAGATTTGTTGTCCATCTAGGAAGTAACCAGTGGGAAAATTAGTGATATATTGTGTGAATCTACAACTGGCAGACTGATTTCAATTCTGGACAAGTATTGCAGCTATCCCATCCAGCAATGGGAATGTGCCTGATATTCTTCATGGAAGTAGCATTAAGCTAGCCTAAACGGTTGAGTCATGATCTAGAAATTTGTCTTAAACCGTCATATTAAAGCGTTTCCTGGATCATCTTTTAAATAATATCTTCTCTAAAGCTCGGTCTCAATGGTTAAAGACAGTCCATCCATCCATTTTCCTCCACTTATCCAGGATCAGGTTGTTGGGGCAGCAGCCTATAGCAGAGAGGCCCAGACTTCCCTCTCCCCAGCCACTTGGGCCAGCTCCTCCGAGGGAATCCCAAGGCGTTCCCTGGCCAGACGAGAAACACAGTTCCTCCAGCGTGTCCTGGGTCTTCCATTAGGTCTCCTCCTGGTTGGACGTGCCCAGAAAACCTCACCAGGGAGGCGTCCAGGAGGCATCCTGACCAGATGCCAGAACCACCTCAACTGGCTCCTCTCGATGTGGAGGAGCAGTGGGTCTACACCGAGCCCCTCCTGGATGACAGAACTTCTCACCCTATCTCTAAGGGAGAGCCCAGACACCCTGCGGAGAAAACTCATTTTGGCCGCTTGTATCCGTGATCTTGTACTTTCGGTCACTACCCAAAGCTCGTGACCATAGGTGAGATTAAGAATGTAGATCGACCGGTAAATCAAGAGCTTTGCCTTTTGGCTCAGCTTCACCATGATAGACTAATACAACGCCCGCATCACTGCAGACCCAGGACCAATCCGCCTATCGATCTCCTGCTCCATTTCCCCCCTCATTCATGAATAAGGCCCTGAGGTACTTAAACTCATCGATCCATTTGGGGCACGACCTCGTCCATGACCCACAGAAGGCATGGTCTCAGATTTGGAGGTACTGATTTTCATAACGGCTGCAAACCACTCCAGTGAAAGTTTGAGATAACGGTCCAATGAAGCCAACAGGACCACATCATCTGCAAGAAGCAGAGACCTGCATACCTACATAAGTAAATGGATACGTACCGCAGGAGTTTAAGGTTGCTGTAATTAAACCTCTACTTAAGAAACCTTCTCTGGATCCAGATGACCTAATGAATTATAGACCAATATCTAATCTCCCATTTTTATCTAAAGTCCTTGAGAAAATAGTGGCCAGTCGAGTATGTGAGCATCTAAACACTAATGATCTGTTTGAGGAATTTCAGTCAGGTTTTAGAGAGTATCACAGCACTGAAACCGCATTAGTGAAAGTTACAAATGATATTCTCACGGCCTCAGATAAGAATCTTGTGTCTGTTCTGGTCTTGTTGGACCTCAGTGCTGCTTTTGACACAGTCGATCACAATATTCTCTTAGAAAGGCTTGAACATGTTGTAGGGATCAAAGGAACAGCGCTAGGCTGGTTTAAATCTTATTTATCTGACAGATTTCAGTTTGTTCATGTACATGAGAAATCTTCTTCATACTCTAGAGTTACTTGTGGAGTACCACAGGGTTCAGTACTTGGACCAATTCTTTTCACTATATATATGCTTCCAATTGGTAAAATCATTAGACAACATGGGATAAACTTCCACTGTTATGCTGATGATACTCAGTTATATTTATCCATAAACCCTGATGAACCTAATCAGTTAGGTAGATTACAGGCTTGTCTTGAAGACATAAAAATCTGGATGACTCTAAACTTTCTGCTGTTAAATCCAGACAAGACTGAAGTTATCATCTTTGGACCAGAACCTCAGAAAAGGAAACTGCTTAGTCAATCACCTAATCTAAACGGTATTAAATTAGCCTCCGAGAACAAAGTAAAGAACCTCGGTGTAATCTTTGACCAGGACATGTCATTCAAATCCCACGTTAAACAGGTTTGTAGGATTTCCTTTTTCCACCTTCGGAATATTGCTAAGATTAGAAGCATCCTTTCCAGGAGTGATGCTGAAAAACTGGTTCATGCATTCATTACCTCAAGGTTGGATTACTGCAATTCATTACTATCAGGAGGTCCACAGAATGTAGTCAAAAGTCTTCAGCTGGTCCAAAATGCTGCAGCTAGAGTTCTGATGAGAATTAAAAAGAGAGACCACATCTCTCCTGTTTTAGCTTCCCTACATTGGCTGCCTGTTAAATTCAGAATAGATTTTAAGATCCTCCTTCTCACATATAAAGCTCTTAATAATCAAGCTCCATCATACATCAGTGATCTGATTGTTCCATATGTTCCTAACAGAGCACTTCGCTCTCAGACTGCAGGTTTACTGGTGGTTCCTAGAATATCTAAAAGTAGGATGGGAGGCAGATCTTTTAGCTATCAGGCTCCTCTACTGTGGAACCAGCTCCCAGCATTAGTGCGTGAGGCAGACACCTTGTCTACTTTTAAGACTAGGCTCAAAACTTTTCTATTTGATAGGGCTTATGGTTAAATTCTGATGTTAGCCCAGGTTTAGACGAGTGGGGAGCAGAGGGAGGTGGAGTGTACAGAGGGGACTACTGTCGTTAAAGACTTCTCCCTGGCCCTGCCTCCCACATGCCTCCATCTAAAAGGCTAGGTTATCCTGAGTTATCTCTGTAGTTATGCTGCTATAGGCTTAGACTGCTGGAGGACATACTGACCACTTTCCACACTCTGCTACTTTCTTCTACCACCACTCTCTAATTGCATTATTTCCTGTTATTTCAGCTGTTAACTTTATTTTCTCTCTAAGTGTTTTTCTCCCCAGAAGAAGCTACACTGGCGTTCTGCTGAGCTGTGGTGGCCTCATGGAGGGGGCCATCGGCTGGCACCCTGCTGCCAACCACTTAACATTCTCCCTCTCCTGATATTACATCTCACTTTCTTTAACATAGAATGTGCTACTATTAGTTCACCTATTGAATTAATTATAGATTCACTCAGATAAAGACAATAAAGTTTCTCTTACTCTTACTAAATAGAACTTCTACTAAGAAATCACAGTGTAGCCATAGAAACACTACTTGATATATGTGGTGTGTGTGTGTGTGTGTGTGTGTGTGTGTGTGTGTGTGTGTGTGTGTGTGTGGGTGCGGGGTGTGCCTGTGCCTGCTCTGTCTTCTCAACCCCCAGTGAGCCGTAGCGGATGGCTGCTCATACTGAGCCAGGATCCTCTGGAGGTTTCTTCCTGTTAAAAGGGAGTTTTCCTTCCCACTGTCGCTAAATGCTTGCTTAGTATGAGGATTGTACCAACACAATGACACTAGTCAGTGTCTTGATGCAATCTGCTGGGTCCCTTATATAGGAAACTTTTTTACTGATTGGCTTATGAACTGAACTGTATTGGAATGTTTACTTTGTGAAGTGCCTTGAGACGACTCTTGTCGTGATCTGGCGCTATATAAATAAACTGAATTGAATTGAATTGAATTGAAACTGAATTAATACTGAAAGATTTGTTATTTCAAAAGCACCATCAGAATAGTGCATTTAGCTGCTGTAGCTCACGATACCAACAGCACTATGACCTTTCCTCACACTTTTGCAAGAGTGGTGGAGAAATAACATCCCTGCAACATTATTGGATAGTCAAATGTCAGTGGTCCGGAGCTGATACCAGTAGTACCAGTGTATGGTGATTACAGATTGTACATTGTGACACAGTGGAAAAAAAATAATAAATAAAAAATTAACTTTTTATTTTCTAATTTCACCTCTAAGTTGGCTTAAAGTTTCAAAGCAAATCCAGCATGCTCAAATTAACACCGTCAGAGTTTATTTCAACACTTTAAAAGTGTCTATATGGGTCCACACCAGAAAGAGTTCATTTAACTCTTTTTGGAGAGTTGGTACTTTAACTCTGATTTAGTGTCAAAAACCAACTCTTGTGGAGTTGACAATTTTACACTGGTGTTGGAGTTAATATAGTAACTCTTAACACTAGTGTTACATTTTCAACTCCAGAAGAGACGCTTTAAAAGTGTTGAAATCAACTCTGACAGTGTTAATTTGAGCATGCTGAATTTGCTGTATAACAGTCACACTGAAAAACACCAGCTAACTCATGTCTTGTACACCTCATGACTGTGGAGACGAACACAAGGAGCAGAGTCCTGAGCATTTAGTGTGAACCATGCTGCACTTCTTTATTGTGACAGTGGAACGGCACAGCAGTCCCATTCCTGTGACCAGCCTCCTCACTTATGGTGCCAACATGACACAACATGTAACACCACATTTGCAACAGTGAACAAAGTAGTAACTAAGAACAACACAACTCCCCCCAAAATAAACATGCATAAACACCCCAAAATAGAACAAATTACCTAAAAACATGACTACCCACAATGCACCTCAGCCACTGCAGCTCCTGCAGCAATCGGTCACTATCAGTCCAACTTTTAGAATAAAGGGGTGGAGTCTGTGAATGTGAATTAACTCTGCAGGTGTTATAGCCGCTGTGGGAGTTCAGAGTTAGCTTTTCAGGAGTTATTTTGTCCAAAATGACTCCTACAGAGTTGATTAGGAAGCACTCCTTTTCAACACTTGGGTTTAACTCTCATGTCAGCGTTACATATCAACTATGTAAGTCTTTTAGTGTTAAATTAACTATTCTTAGTGTTAAATTAACTATTCTTAGTGTTAAATTGGACCAACACCCCAAAATTAACACTTTTAAATTTGCTGTGTTCTATCAACAGCTTGTGTTTGTTGATAAAAACCACTTCCTGCCAAACCCACAAGCAGTTCACCCTGAACACACACTCATACACTTAGACACAAAGAGGATACGAGTGTGTGCTCCTGAACTGAGCTGCTCAACATGATGAGGGTTTATGTTACATCACGTGTCATCAGAATGCTTTTAAAAACATTTCAGGTTGAAAACTAAAAGTGTTTGTTGGTGCACACCGCTCACGCCCACGCAGAGAGGAGGTGTGTTGCTGCTGTGCAGGTGGAAGCCCTCTATCAAACTACAGATTAAAAACACATGGATTAAATGAGTCAGCAGGAGGAAGGGGGATTCCACTCACACTGCCAAGGTTTTTTCTCTACTTTTAATTTTATGAGAAACTCTCTCCACGTCTTCTACAAAATGTGATGACTACTGCTTTCTTGGCATGTGGAGCTGTTTGCGTTTTGTTTCAGCTCTCCTCTCAGGGATACCCCCACTTGTTCTGGGAGAACTGAGGGGAGGAGGGGCGCTGATGAAGCTGGGGAAAGCCTGAGTAACTCTGACTTGGCCCAGGAAGTTCACCGCTGTCCAACGACAAAAATCCAAGGCGCTCCAGCCATACGCAGCTGTCTCACTCAGAGGGATTTCACGGCTGCTCTGATCCAGAACTTTGTGTCATAAAGAAACTCTCCAAAACAGCGGCCATCCCTCATTGTTAGCGCTCGGTTTCCATCTGTTTTACTGAGGAGTGCTGTAACACAGCAGCAGGGAACCCCAGAGGGGAAAAAAAACCAGGAAGTCCATGATGTTTTTGGAGGTTTGAGGAGTGTCTAATTAAGAAGCCAAACACTGCCGACAGAAAGCAACTGAATCAGACAAGAGAAATAAACCACAGCTATAAATATCTGCATCCGCATCCAAACCCTGACATGTTAAGACTTCATGTGAGACAAAAGGCCCCTTTGAGTGACGGGACAACATGGAAGTATGGGAGGAAGGAGAGGCCAGCAGGAAGTGAAACTGCAGCATTATTCTCTGGATCATGCAAATCCCCCATGGCTCCATCTCTACAACGAGTATGAAAAAAATACTGCTAAAAACATTTTGCACAAACGCCGAGGCTCATGAGTCATCCCGTTTCAACCCGGTGTTGTGGTGTTAGTGTGACCCAGTGCAGAGTGGTATCAGAACCACCAGGCTGCCAAACTATAAAGGCTTCACAGCTTCAGATTCCCAAGACAACCCTGTGATACTCACCCTGAGTCTTCTCCAGAAAGATGACCTTTGAGTCAGAGCTGAAGTTCTGCCCAGTCAGGATCATCTGCTGTCCACCCGAAGCCGAACAGCTGTCCAAGTCCTGCTTTTCCACCATGGGAAGCTCGTGTGCCGAGCGCTGAGCTGCAGGAACATAACGCACGTAAGGGTGGTGTAGAACTTTTACTGTCTCTTTAATAGTCTCATTTTCTCCTGCATGAGGAGTTTCTCCTCCTCTCTGTTTTATATCATCATAAACTCAACATCTTTTGGGCAGATGGTGCACCAACACTCCATCTGCTCACCAGCGGATGGAGTTCTGTTGACTTTTCTCAAGAGCAAAATTAATAATTGCCCAAAATTGACAGCTCTTTTCAATAAAGATGTGAGAATGAGTCATTCAATGATCACAAGTGCAACTTTTACTTTTAGTAAGAAGCAAACAAAATGAGTCAAAGCACAACTTGTGAAGCTATGAAGAGGAATTGTTTTTGTCATTTTACAATAAACAGATTTATGGAGGACATGGAGATGAAACAAAGATTGTTCAGACCTCAGTAGTGAGTGGAAGATCCACATGTTGGGGTTTCCCATCAGTACCTATTCACTTTGACTCAATTCGATTTGATTGGATAACCTTTCCATCAGTAAAGGGTCCTTCTTTTCAGTGCCTGCTTTGATGCGGTTCAAAGGGTATCGAGCCAGGAATGGAATGTCAAAGAAGTTTTCTGGCTAATTCAGCTTTTTAACGTCCAAGGTTGTTGCAGTCACACACACCAAAATATTTTTGTTGCTTTAGTCTGGTCTGCTCCGTGTTCCTTCCTTCCATCCATCCATCCATCCATCCATCCATCCATCCATCCATCCATCCATCCACCCACCCACCCTTCCATCCACCCATCCATCCATCCATCCATCCATCCATCCATCCATCCATCCATCCATCCATCCATCCATCCATCCATCCATCCACCCATCCATCCATCCATCCATCCACCCACCCATCCATCCATCCATCCATCCATCCAGCCAGCCAGCCTGCACAGTTGGGTTGCGGGGGCAGCAGCCTGAGCAGGAAAGCCCAAACTTCTCTCTCCGTAGCCAGCCAGCTCCTCTGGGGGAATCCCAGGGCATTCCCAATCCATCCAAGAAATATGGTCCTTTCAGTGTGTCCTCACCCCGCATCGCAGTAAAAACAATGTTGGTAGCTGGCGACTAGAGGGATGGGGCTTGGGGGTCTATGCTAATTTAATTGTGATGTCACAATCAGGGACTTTTTAAAACGTCTCGTTTTAGGCACAAATTCCCTAAACCAAACACAGATGGACTTTTTTACACATGGAGTGTTTGTAGAGGCAGTAGAGACCCACATGGCAGCACAAAAAGATGGAGCATGTCAGATTTGCATAATACGTCCCCTTTAAACCATCATACTGGATCTGAAACCTGTCCCCAGCTAAGGTTTCAATAACAATAGTAGAACATTTGTTGAGCTGAAACTCTGCACTCTGAAAATGTTGAAGTATTGACAGACAGCCGTGTGACTGCTGAATAGGTTTGTTCCCCTACAACAACTGGACTAAACAAAGAGGACGGAGCCAGCAGAAGTCACACTGACACAACCAGTGGGCCTGACAGATGTTTAACAGGGATCTCGCTCCTCATGTGTCCCACAAAAGACCTGTTACAACTGCTGTTCCACCCTTTTACTTCATTCGAGTGAAGATGGGAAACAAAGGCAACGAGATTTCAGCATAGCCTTGTATCCAATAAGAGAAGCTTGTTGCATGCAGCCAATCACACTTGAGGAGGTGTTGATCAAATGTAGATAAAGAGCATTTTGTTTGAGTTGCGATTAAACCAGCCACTTTAATATCGCAGTGTAAACAAGCATGGATGTACCCAAACAGACTTCACCAGTGAGCACATCAGAGCCCACCTACTGGATGGACGCCCTGCTCTAATAGAGGCGCCTTTATGCGTGTCATGCAGGACTATCAACCTCACTCCAAGCTCATTTCAATGTGGGTTCCTTTTTCATGATGTTTACTTTGTATTAAGTTTTGTTAGATGTTGACAAGCAGTTTGGCCTCAAAGGGAAGAACAGAGAGGAATTTATAAAGCCGGCGTTGTGTCAAAACTTCAGAAAAGGCACTTCAAAGAAACTCACAGCACTCAATGGGATGCGAGGCCACTTGGAGAGAGACGTGTTGTCCTCCAGGCTGAGGTATGTGCACGCGGAACACAAGACGAACTCGGGTGTTTTTACGACCAACGTCTGTTTCGCCTTTCCTCAACTCAATATCGGCATTCCTGAGCTTCAGAATCCCAGCACAGTCGATTCTGTGAGGAAAGTCAAAGTAAGTAGGGCTAGGAAAAAAGATGTATAGTTACGGTTAGTCTGGGAAACCCTCACATTGCTTTCATGTTGTTCTTTGGCTCCAGTGGGATCTCAAGGACTTTGGTGCCGTTCACCATCTTCTCCATGCTGCTGGTGGTGACTGTCTTACCAGTGATTCGATGAACTTGATAAAAAGCATGAGGCTTCAGGATGCGCTCATCTGCTGTACCAATAAAAATCTGTAGGCCCAGTGGATCGCTGCCTCTATAACCGCGTAACTGTGGACACACACAAAAAAAAGAGTTGATCCTCAATCATTTAAGAACGGAGAGTCCTCTGGTTTCTATCAGGTCTCAGATTAACAACAGGATGAAGATCAGTCATTTTAGGAAAAGGTGGGTAAAGAAACTACTCCAACCAAGATTCAATAGTATTTATTCTGTTTGCTCCAGTTGTCCTGCTGTGCATTCTGGGTAAACATTTCTTTGATATCTGGTGAAACGTTGAACTGTACTTCCTTGTTCCTTTCCTCCTGAAAAGCCTTTCAACCAAACCTGTTTAGCCTTTTTCTAAGTAAAGTCTGACATAGATCTCTTTGAGTGTGTGTGTGCGTGCGTGCGGGTGTGTGTGTGTGCGTGCGTGCAGGTGTGTGTGTGTGTGCGTGCGTGTGTGTGTGCGCGTGTGGGGTCAGCTTCTGAGAATTTCTTAAAAAGGCTTTTTTAGGCTTCCTGTGAAACACCATTTGGACACGTTTGAAGCATGTTTCCACTTACTTTCATGATTGTAAAATACTAAAATATTACACTTTTCTTTAAAGGATGACAAAATTCAGCAGAGGTCATTTTGCTCACAGAGACACCATATAGCTGTCCAACCTAAACAGCCTACCTGGAGACTCACAGGCTGATTTGTGCGTCCTACAGCAGATAAAGGAAGTACTACATGGGTGAACCTGCAAACTCAGAGATGCTACTTTTAACTTAAAAGTTCCTCCTGAGGAAACCTGCAAAAACCACAAGCTCACATCTAACTGCTGTTTCTGTGCAAGCTGTGTAGTGCATGACCTTTATGGCAGAAGCCAGCCGCCAACTGGATTTTGAGTAAAGAAGCAGGTAACTTTAGATAATTGATGTTTATTTAATGGACATTTTCCAATAAGGATGGGTGGAGCGACTGTTTTTGTTTATGTTGGTCGATTGGAGCCATCACACTTCACAGCAGCTGCTCAGTGTGCCCAGGAGCCATGGCAACATGAAGGAGCATGCTCCCCCCAGCTCCCAGGTAGATGACACAGTGTGACAGAGTCGACTGCAAACAACGAGCAGGCCATGTGAGCAGCCGGCCGGTCGCCATGGCAGCATGAGGAGCAATGAGTCATGCCAGCAAGAGTTGCAGGAAAAGTAAAGTGGAGCGCTCGGAGAGAGGCAGGAAAAACAGAGTGAAGGAGAGGTAGGAAAGCTGAGATGAAGGAGTGCTGCCATGGCGAGCTGAAAACCAGGCGGCGCTGACCTCAGGATGAGGCCGTCGGGGAAAAATGGAAGACGCTAGCGGAGTCCTGTTTTTTCTACGGCATCCCTACAATCTACCAACAAAAAAGCATTGAACTGTTGCTACGGCAGCGCACAGTAAAGGAAGTTGAGCCTATTTGTGGACACTGCAGCTGGCCGAAAGTGTGCCACGGGGCTGTGTTTCAGTTCAGTGTTACGACCGTAGCAGACAGAAAGAAAACTTTCTTCTTTTTTCTCCTGAACAGTAAACATCCTGACCACAGCTTTGGGTTTTCTACAGTCTCACTACCTCAAGTCAGCTTCCTAATACAAGTCACACAGTCAATAAAAGTGTGTGTGAGGAACCCGGAGCTACATAAACTCATCTGTCTGTGTGGTTGAAACCATGAGGCGAGGACACACAACACGGGACTATTTTCAACCGTAGAGTAAAGCAGAAAAATCAGTTTGTTTTTCTCACTGACCTGGATTCAGTTATTAGGATTTTCCAGGGCGGTTTTGATGTGACACACGTGTGGTTATGGTGTCTGTTATCATTTTTAAGGAGGAGGGAAAGGGTACCATGAGAAGAATTGTTGTCTTAATGCAGCCAGATGTGGACATCAATACCCTGTTGCATGATGGGTAGCAAATACTACAGCATCTAAGTTGTTATAAGGCCTGATTAGTGGCCGTTACTATGAGGCATGACTTGTAAAGATTCTGCATCAGTGGAACAAACAGCACAGCAAACACAAAACACTGATTCACTCCAGCTTGGGACGTACCTGTATGACAGGATGCCCTCCTGTGGGGGCTTTGACAGCACCCCTGCTTCCCTCGGTCTCATAGTGAGCCCTGTGGTGAGGTTTGGGCTGCACCTCGATGTGGAGCTCATACTGGTCCGTGCAAGTGGGGAGGGGCCATTCCAGAGGGGGGTATGAAGCCAGAGGGATGCTGTGGTGAGCGTACAAATCATGAAAGTCATTAACATCACATCTTAACAAATCTGGAAGGTTTGAGTCTTTCAACCTGCAGAAACTAACTCACCTGCAGATGCTTGAAACCAGCGGTTTGGGCCAGATCTGTGGGATGACAAAGAAAGGCTCGGCAGCAGGTGTGGTTTTCAAGTCCTGGTCACAGGACACCAAGTAGTTCCCATCTCCGTGGCTCTCCGGGTACAGAGTGTAAAGCTGATTGGATGTTTTGACTATTTTAGTAGGCACCAGGCCTGGCTGACCACTGCCAACACCATTCACACCTTCAACAAGGCCACTGTGTGCATAGAGGCCTCCTGTGTTGTGCTCCTCCTGGCCTGGGGAGGGGGTGCGGGAGCGGTGCCCAGGGATCGGCCCTGAATTCCGGTACATCTCGTAGGTGCGTTTCCCCTGTGGGGAGGTGGAGCGGGATCCGGAGCGGGGCGAGGGCGAGCGAGCTCTCAGGGAGCTGTCCTCAGCCAGGCTGGTGCGTGGGGAGGTGCCTGGGGAGGTGCGTGGGGAGCTGGTGTGGATGCCCTGCAAGCGGGGGCACAGATCTCCGGGATTCTGGCCGTTGCTGGGGGACACACACGGGGACGCCCAGGGTGAGTAGTTCTCAGAGTGCCAACTGGTGGAGGAGTTGCTGCTGGCAGGACTCAGGCACTGAGGTTCACGATAGGCCAGGCTGTCATGGCCAGGAACGGTGAGGGTGGGTCGGAGGCTAATGTTCAGGTACTGGTTCTGCAAGGAGTCCCGGCCATGACTGTAGAGCTCACGAGAGGGGGTGATCTCAATGCGAGGACTCAGGGCCAGGCCTGTGGGCCGGGCGTTGTCCAGGTACTTCCTGGCCTCCTGGTTGTCATACCCTGAGAGAACATTGACGCCGGGCTCAGTGTAGGAGGGGCTACAGGACTTGACCCTGTAAGGGGACGTCTCATCCAGCGGTAACACCTGCGCCGATTCCGGACTGAGCACTTTGTGAGCTGCAAGGCCCGGGTCATCTGAAGTCAGGGAAAGATCACAAGAGATTAAAACTCCCTTCAGTAAACACCGTTCCAGAAGCCAGGCCAGATGTTTTTATAATTAGTATATTTATTAAACCAGATCAGTAACATACTCTGCTGTTAGTGGTTCTGTCACGCCCACAGCTCACAGAGCAAACAATCAGAAGTTCACGTAAATAATGTGAAAGTGTTCATTCTAACATGGTTTAATCAGGCACATCAAAGCATAAAGATGTGTAGCATCAGCTTATGCAAAGCCCAGTACATAAATTCAGCAGCAGCTGCACAGATCTGTTCAGTTTTCTCCTTCTAAAGCCACAAAATAACCAAATAAAGTTCTTCTTCCAGCTTTTTCTCCCATGTGGCTTCATGTCACTAACCACAAACTGTCCTGATCTACTTTTCATTCAAAAGAACAAACTCTGCAGGTTTTATGTTGAGCAATAAGTCAGAGGAACCAGAGGTCAGTGAGGTTACCGAGGAGCATCTGACCAACCTGCATCAGCCCCAGGGAAGTCGCTGCAGGGCGGATCATACTCAAACAAGTACTCAAACTGTAAATCCTCATCGGGACAGTGGATGTGGACGAGCTCCTCCTCCAGATCCTTCTCGCTGTAGAAGGAGGTCATCTGTGTCAGATCGTGGTCTCCTCTCTCCCGTGAGGACTACTCCGGGCTGCTGAGGACGAGCGCGGCTGATGGTGCGACGCTGCTGGGAACCAGCTCCAAGTCACGCATCAGCGGAGAGGCTGCAGGTGGTGAAGCGGCGGCTTCCTGTTTCTACTCGCCGCTGAAGGCGGGTCTATTTACAAACGGAGCGTTTGTTTGTGCGCATCAGCGGGTCGAGTCGCCTCCCCACCTCCACCCCCGACTCTGGAGACTCGTCGAGCGACAGACATAACCGCTCCAGTCAGATGGTTCTGACGCGCAGCCTGGTGCTGCCCCCGGGTGTTGGACGGGCTGCAGTGACACCGCGGGGAGCGGCTACGGGAGTTACCGGGTCACCCGTTCAACAGCCAACAACAGTATTTCTACTACAGATGGAGATAAAGTAAATGCACTGTTTTCTGCTGCATCATCCACCTGTCTGCTCCGGATTGGTCTTCCTGGTCACGCGCTCTTTGTTGTCAGACGACTCACAGGTTCTCCTCGGGGTATCCCCAGATTTACGCACGACGCAACACACCCAGCGCGCAAGAGTGCGCGATCAGTCAGCAGGAAGCTCCAGCTGGTAAATCTAGAGGTTTATCACTGCACCTCAACTCAATCCAAATCATTTAAGTTTGGAAAGAAAACTATAGAAGAGAAAACTTTAATTAAGCGCCTCTTGGACTTTTTTACCCATTAGAAATGATTTATTGCCTCATTTAAAGCGCATACTTTCTTTAACAGATTATATCCCATAATTTCAGTCCTTTACACACCACGGTGAACCACGCTTATGAAGAAAAAAAAGTCAAATATGTTCATTACCAGATAATCACAACACTTCAGCAGTACCTTGATCCATGGACCGCATCATGTGGTACTGAGCCAGCTGTCTCCAGTTCTCCTTGAACATCTGGATGAAACAACAAAAACAAAAAGGAGTAAAAAAGAAAACACGCAGCTCAAATTCACCCTCTTCAGACAGCCATGAGACTGTCTTCTGGGGAGGAAAATACACACAAATGTGGAAAAAAATGAAAAATGTCTTCTGTAAAAAGAGTTAAAGCTGTGCGCAAATCTCCTCAGAAACACGGCAGCAGCAGCTCCTGCAGAGATTCTGCTGTGAAGCCTCCCTTCCTCGAGCTCTATAAGTAATACTTGAGCATCAAGAGCGGTTTCCTTCCTCGCTCTGGGTGTTTATAATGCTCCAATGCTGTAAAATAACGGGATTCCCTCAGTGTTTCCTCCTGTTTGTGCGCCTTTGCCATGGAAACCTGGAGCCGGTCCATGTCCGAGACTCAGGGCTTTCCTGCAAAGCCCCACACTCAGGAATCCATGACGTCTCCAGCTCCCGCGCCAAGGCATTTCTGCGGCTTCGCTCAGACAGTAGCACACAAGAACCTCATTGTAGGCATGAAGAAATGACTGTAGGAGCGGAGGAGAAGGGAGAGTTCACAAGTTTCATTATATTTATAAAGATGTTATGTTAAAGCAGAGCTACGTACCCTTCTTGTTTTACACGGAAAAACTCCTAAAAGTAAAAATGATGAATAATGACTGGAAAAGGATGTTAACTTTTCATATTTATACTGTTTTTCCTTTTTATTGTCACTTAAGTATTTCAGATCAAACAAACAAAAATAAGATAATTAATGAAGAAAACAAAACTTTCCAAACCAAACTGTGAAGAGGTAATCAAGCCCCTGAATGATCTGTGATAAATCAGATTACATACAAAGTTCAGTTCCACCAGCCACACCCAGACCTGCAGAATCACTTTAATTAAACTTATCTGATCTCAAAAAGCCTCACAGGGACAGACCAGGAACAAACACGTTTACCAAAAACAAATCTTGATGATCCCCAAGACAAGAAAAATATTCTTCCTGAAAGAAAAACAGAACTTTCTGGAAGGTTTCCCATTCCATCCGTCCTGTAAAACTATCATATCAGCAGTCAGACATGGTGGTGGTAGTGTGATGGTCTGGAGCTGCTCTGCTGCTTCAGGACCACCTGCTGTAACTGATGGAACCATGACTGCTGCTCTGATCCTGAAGGAGAATGTTTGACCTTTGACCTCCTGCTGGAAAATCCTCCAATGTGGCTGAAATCAAACAATTCTGCAAAGAAGAGCGAAACAAAAGTCCTCCACAGGGATGTGAGACTCATTTTCACAAACAAGTGTTCCAGCTAGTTATTAATTTTAGGGGTTAGTATCTTTTCCAACATAACCAGGATGGTTAAAATAACCTTTAATTTGATCAGATTATCTTTATCTGTTTGTAAAATTAGTTTGCTGATTTACACTGAAGTCATAAACAAGCATAAATAAGAAATCAATAAGGGGGTAAATACTTTTACAGCTCAGCAGGAGTAGAGCAGAAAGACTCCAGTAGGAGGACACAACTGTTAAAGGAGTTACGTAACCTGGAGGGGAAAATATCTAGATTTTGGATTGAACTCTCGTGCATGTGTGTAGTTTCCTGTCAGACAGCAAAATTACACCATCTTTCCAATCCTGGGATTATTATTCCTGGACGCACAGACAGAAACATTTTAGGACTCATATTTATAGAATCGGGGCAAAAAGATGATTTCTCCAAAATTCTAAACAAATCTGAAAAAAGGGAGATTAAGTTAGCAACAGTTTGACTATTCCTCCTGTTGGTGAGAAATCAGGTGGAATAAAGTTGAATCCATTAGCAAAGTCAGAGAGCTGGAGCTGAAAGAGTTTAAGCCTACTTCACATTAACAAGAGGCAGCTGAGGCTCACAGGAGCCACGGGAAACCATATGTTCCTGTCTCCGTGCCAACAAGGGCTGGAGTGCAGCTTATTGATGCCCTACATGTGTGGAAATAAAAGTTTACACTAACAGAGCTCTAATGGAGGTCTATGGTGGCTTCAGAAACCTGATTTACTTCCTGGTAACAGTGTTGGGTTTTTACACAGATCTGTGAAACAACGTGATTAGAATTATATCGAAGCAATAAAAGTCTAAATATTTTAAACTATTCATTCATGCGGTAGGGTCTCAGGAGGCTGGTTTCTGTCCCCAGCAGTCATCAGGCGAGAGGCGGGGGACACCCTGGACATGTCTCCTGTCCATTAGAGGAACACACAGAGACAAACGAGACATACAACCAATCACAACACCTAGGGACAAATTAGAGTCTCCAATTAGTCCAATATGCATGTTTTTGGTGTGTGTGTGTGTGTGTGTGTGTGTGTGTGTGTGTGTGTGTGTGTGTGTGTGTGTGTGGTGGTGAGGGGAATCCCACACATGCATGAGGAGAACATGCTAACTCCATATAGAAACGCCACAGCTGGGAGTTGAACCTGAAACCTTCTTGCTATAAGGCAACAGTGGAACTATGCAGCTAAATTTAAAATTTGAAACTATTCAGAATCAAATCTGATTATATGATAAATATTTTCTCAAATCAAAAATATTTAGGGTTTAATTTGATTATTTGAATCAAATCTAAACATGCAAAATGAATTTTAACAACACAGAATCAAATTTCATTGCATAAATTTACATGTAAATGTTGAAATCGGACATGGATGAGGCCATTTCACACTCAATTAGCTAAGATGCACATTCAAGCAGCCTTCCAAAATAAACGTAAGATAAAGAAATTCTGTCCAATAAATCATTCATGTTTTCTGGAACGGCTCAGTCCTCAGCAGGGTCTCAGGCGCGAGGGACACCCTGAGCAAATCTTCAGTCCATCACAGAAGGTGAAGAGATTTCGAAGTCCCTGTGATGGTTTGGCTGTTTAACCAGAGATCATTCATGGATGTGCAGAGAGAACCCAGACAGACATCTAACCCCAGAGCTGGGCGATGGGGACAAAAACTCATCTCATTTTTTAGTTGATCCAATGTGCAATATGTAGAAAAAGAGGTTAAGAATCAAAGTTACATACACAAATGTGACTTTTATTTATGATCTACTTATAATCTCTGTAAAATCATTTAAGTTCCACCTAGGGGTGGGCCATGCCATCGTTTCAAAATCGTCAGTCAGAAAGGTTTGTTGAAACGTCCTAAATGCAAAGTTTAGGGCAGAACATAAACCCACAGATCATAAGTATTCTAGAGAGCAGCTTTTTTATAAGTTTAGTCACACACAATCAGCTGGACACGTCAGAATAAATCTGATGACAGTCAGAGACGGAGCTGCTGCCACCCAGCTGCTAACTCTGTAAATTCACTGGTTGTATATCTATATCGATATAAACATTGGGTCATCATGTGACTGTTTTAAATATATCAATTTATAAAAATATCCAAATATTGTCCAGTCTGACTACCACCATAGGGACTCTGATACCTTCAGTAGGGGGTCTCTTCGCTTTGATATGTATTTTGGAAGGCTTCATGTTTTGTTTTTTTTACAGCATTTTGAAATTTCATGTTGGGTAAAAAATTGTTTCAAACCACCACAGATTTTGAATCAAATTGAACGTTCTAGACGTTCTAGACAGATTAGTCTGAGGACTGCTCAGGAGACGTATGGTGGTTATAATCCCAGAGAGTCTGACCCCATCCAGCAAATCCAACAGATATAAATTCCCACATAGTTATGGAACTTTTAAGCATCTCATATTCTGAATGACTAAAAAAAGAAAATGTCCCCGTGTCCAGACGGTCGGGCTCACTCCTTTGGCCTTACTATATTTATTTATTTTTGAAGGGAATGTTTTTCTGAGTCTGTGCCGTATTTTCCGTCACTGTGAAACAGCTCACCGGGGTAGACTTGTCTGGGTTTGAACTATTTGACTTTTCCAAGTGTAGCACATGCATCTTAGATGTTCAGACCAAAGTAATGGAACTCTAATACGGAAACAAGATGGCATGTTGTATCTCATGGAAAACTTTCAATCAAAACTCCAGCAGCAAAAGGAAGCGTGCACTTTGTAGTTTTTACCTTTACATCACCTCAGATTTAACCTTTTACTTCATTTTGCATGTCAGGCAGCCACAACACGCGATCATACTAACAGCAAAGGAAACTTGGTTAATATCCAAAAACATACAGAGATGACTGTGTGATGAGGATTTCAGCTGTTAGTTGTTACACCACAACATATCAAGAAGGAAAGATGGAACAGAGAGGGTGATGATCTGAGGGAGTGATAATGTGAATGAGGTCAGACAGGTATGAGGGTAAGGTTATGGATGGCTTTAAAAGTGAGGAGAAGGATTTTGAAATCAATGCCAGTGAAGCTGCTGGAGGACAGGGCTGATATGGTGACTCACTGGGTCTTTGGAAATGATGTGTGCAGCAGAATTCTGGACCAACTGGAGCTTATGAAGGGACTTTTGTGGTAGACCAAACAGGAGTGAATTGCAGTAGTCAATTCTTGCGGTGACAAGAGTGTGAACAAGTATGGAAGCAGAGTGGGGGGTGAGAGAGGGGCGAAGGTGATTAATATTACACAGGTGAAGGCAGACCAAGTGATGTTACTGATGTGGGATTGAAATGAAAGCGTGCTGTCAAGGATGACACCCAGACTCTTAACCTGCTGGGAAGGAGAAACAGAGGAGGCATCAACATTAAGGGGAAAACTGGGAGCTTTGATGGAAGTGGAGATTGAGGTTTAAAGGTAAAAGTTAAGCTGAGTGTCATCAGCAAAGCAGTGAAAATGATTGTTGAATTTCTGAAAGACATGACCAAGTGGAAGGAGGTAGATGATGAAGAGAAGGGGCCCTAAGACAGAACCTTGGGGCACACCTTTAACAACTGGGGAGAGGTCAGATTTGGAGGATTTGAGTTGTATGAATTGTGAACAGCCTGAGAGATAGGAGCGGAACCGGTCAAGTGTGAGATGAGAAATGTCAGTAGTTGAAAGCTTGTCAAGAAGGATTGAATGAGAAATGGTGTCAAAAGCTGCACTCAGATCAAGGAGGATGAGGATGGAAAATAGGCCTGAATCAGCAGCTGTCAGGAGATCATTTGTGATTTTTAAAGTGTAGTCCAAGTATTGAGTATTCCAAGTATTGAGTATTGAGTAGTCCAATAATTGAGTATTGAGTAGTCCAAGTATTGAGTATTGAGTAGTCCAAGTATTGAGTATTCCAAGTATTGAGTAGTCCAAGAATTGAGTATTGAGTAGTCCAAGAATTGAGTATTGAGTAGTCCAAGTATTGAGTATTCCAAGTATTGAGTAGTCCAAGAATTGAGTATTGAGTAGTCCAAGTATTGAGTAGTCCAAGAATTGAGTATTGAGTAGTCCAAGTATTGAGTAGTCCAAGTATTGAATATTCCAAGTATTGAGTATTGAGTAGTCCATGAATTGAGTAGTCAAAGAATTGAGTATTGAGTAGTCCAAGTATTGAGTAGTCCAAGTATTGAACATTACAAGTATTGAGTATTGAGTAGTCCATGAATTGAGTATTGAGTAGTCCAAGAATTGAGTATTGAGTAGTCCAACTATTGAGTAGTCCAAGAATTGAGTATTGAGTAGTCCAAGTATTGAGTATTCCAAGTATTGAGTATTGAGTAGTCCAAGTATTAAGTAGTCCAAGAATTGAGTATTGAGTAGTCCAAGTATTGAGTATTCCAAGAATTGAGTATTGAGTAGTCCAAGAATTGAGTATTGAGTAGTCCAAGTATTGAGTATTCCAAGAATTGAGTATTGAGTAGTCCAAGAATTGAGTATTGAGTAGTCCAAGTATTGAGTATTCCAAGTATTGAGTATTGAGTAGTCCAAGTATTAAGTAGTCCAAGAATTGAGTATTGAGTAGTCCAAGAATTGAGTATTGAGTAGTCCAAGTATTGAGTATTGAGTAGTCCAAGTATTGAGTATTCCAAATAATGAGTATTGAGTATTCCAAGTAATGAGTATTGAGTAGTCCAAGTATTAAGTAGTCCAAGAATTGAGTATTGAGTAGTCCAAGAATTGAGTATTGAGTATTCCAAGTATTGAGTATTGAGTAGTCCAAGTATTAAGTAGTCCAAGAATTGAGTATTGAGTAGTCCAAGTATTGAGTATTGAGTAGTCCAAGAATTGAGTATTGAGTAGTCCAACTATTGAGTATTGAGTAGTCCAAGTATTGAGTATTCCAAGTATTGAGTAGTCCAAGAATTGAGTATTGAGTAGTCCAAGTATTGAGTATTCCAAGTATTGAGTAGTCCAAGAATTGAGTATTGAGTAGTCCAAGTATTGAGTAGTCCAAGAATTGAGTATTGAGTAGTCCAAGTATTGAGTATTGAGTAGTCCAAGTATTGAATATTCCAAATAATGAGTATTGAGTAGTCCAAGTATTAAGTAATCCAAGAATTGAGTATTGAGTAGTCCAAGTATTGAGTATGAGTAGTCCAAGAATTGAGTATTGAGTAGTCCAAGTATTGAGTATTCCAAGAATTGAGTATTGAGTAGTCCAAGTATTAAGTAGTCCAAGAATTGAGTATTGAGTAGTCCAAGTATTGAGTATTGAGTAGTCCAAGAATTGAGTATTGAGTAGTCCAACTATTGAGTAGTCCAAGAATTGTGTATTGAGTAGTCCAAGTATTGAGTATTCCAAGAATTGAGTATTGAGTAGTCCAAGTATTGAGTATTGAGTAGTCCAAGTATTAAGTAGTCCAAGAATTGAGTATTGAGTAGTCCAAGTATTAAGTAGTCCAAGAATTGAGTATTGAGTAGTCCAAGTATTGAGTATTCCAAGAATTGAGTATTGAGTAGTCCAAGTATTGAGTATTCCAAGTAATGAGTATTGAGTAGTCCAAGTATTAAGTAGTCCAAGAATTGAGTATTGAGTAGTCCAAGAATTGAGTATTGAGTAGTCCAAGTATTGAGTAGTCCAAGAATTGAGTATTGAGTAGTCCAAGTATTGAGTATTCCAAGTAATGAGTATTGAGTAGTCCAAGTATTAAGTAGTCCAAGAATTGAGTATTGAGTAGTCCAAGAATTGAGTATTGAGTAGTCCAAGTATTGAGTATTGAGTAGTCCAAGTATTGAGTATTCCAAATAATGAGTATTGAGTATTCCAAGTATTGAGTATTGAGTAGTCCAAGTATTAAGTAGTCCAAGAATTGAGTATTGAGTAGTCCAAGTATTGAGTATTCCAAGAATTGAGTATTGAGTAGTCCAAGTATTGAGTATTGAGTAGTCCAAGTATTGAGTATTGAGTAGTCCAAGTATTGAGTATTCCAAGTAATGAGTATTGAGTAGTCCAAGTATTAAGTAGTCCAAGAATTGAGTATTGAGTAGTCCAAGTATTGAGTATTGAGTAGTCCAAGTATTGAGTATTGAGTAGTCCAAGTATTGAGTAGTCCAAGAATTGAGTATTGAGTAGTCCAAGTATTGAGTATTCCAAGTAATGAGTATTGAGTAGTCCAAGTATTAAGTAGTCCAAGAATTGAGTATTGAGTAGTCCAAGAATTGAGTATTGAGTAGTCCAAGTATTGAGTATTGAGTAGTCCAAGTATTGAGTATTCCAAATAATGAGTATTGAGTAGTCCAAGTATTAAGTAGTCCAAGAATTGAGTATTGAGTAGTCCAAGTATTGAGTATTGAGTAGTCCAAGAATGGAGTATTGAGTAGTCCAACTATTGAGTAGTCCAAGAATTGAGTATTGAGTAGTCCAAGTATTGCGTATTCCAAGTATTGAGTATTGAGTAGTCCAAGTATTAAGTAGTCCAAGAATTGAGTATTGAGTAGTCCAAGTATTGAGTATTCCAAGAATTGAGTATTGAGTAGTCCAAGTATTAAGTAGTCCAAGAATTGAGTATTGAGTAGTCCAAGTATTGAGTATTCCAAATAATGAGTATTGAGTAGTCCAAGTATTAAGTAGTCCAAGAATTGAGTATTGAGTAGTCCAAGTATTGAGTATTGAGTAGTCCAAGTATTGAGTATTGAGTAGTCCAAGTATTAAGTAGTCCAAGTATTGAGTATTGAGTAGTCCAAGTATTGAGCCTTGGGGAACGCCACTGTTTTAAACCAGCCAACGTTTTAAACCAGTGTGATCACACAACATAATCTTATCACTAGTATTAGAGTTTTCAACAGAGGATAACACAGCTCAATTATTTGTTGCCTTCTAAATAAAAATAATCAGTTGTGTTTCACAACCCTCACTAGATGTTGGACTGTTGTGGTAGCAGCAAAGACCGCTATGATGGGGTTTCATTTGGGGCAGTGCTGGCATGCGATTGTGCAAAATGGAATCTATTTCCTTCCTCCCGCAACTTGAGATCCCTGGAAAACATTTTCCTTCTTCTCCCAAACTGCACATATAAAGTAATCTGTTCCATCAACGTGGAAACTACATACATCCATGCTGAATGGGATCACCTCAAGATTCGGATCAATATTTGAGTGTTTGAAGTGAAATTCAAATGTCTGGAGTGGAAAAGTGACGCACAAGCTCAGAGGGTTTTACCTTTTCAGTGCTGAAATCTCATAAAACAACATTCCCTCCCTCCTCTTGTTTGGATTTCCCTCTGCCTCCTCCAGATTTTCAGTTCAGCCCTACAGCATTCAAACGTTGCAGGATCTCTGTGTATTTATGGTCTGTAAAGAATGGATCATCTATATTTGGTAGTCAAAACAAACTAAAATAACTCTATTGAACAATTCAGCTGAAAGAAATGCTCACCCCTCCCGTTACAACTGTATTTAGAAAGGCTAAGTACAATTCTGCCTCCATTAATCCCTGGATGCACCGGTCCTTTTTTACTCACACTGTTCAAGAGAATCTGGACCTGATCCAGTCTGCCTTGAAGGGATTTGGGTTCTTTTGTTCAGAAACATTAGCCAGCATGATCGGGGATCTCGGGAGGGGCAGGGAAACACATTCACCGTTCTGTTTTAAGAGTTGTGAGTGTTAATACAAATCAAAGCATTCCAGGCCTACGGAGCTATAAATAGTTCCAGAGGAGGGCGTGTGTTCTTGCCTTGCAATGTCTTTGTGAAAGGCTGGTCGTTGCCTAAATCCAGTGTTTACACAGAGCAATAACGTGGTGTAGTAAACAATCGCTTCCTAATTCGTTCCATATTCTTCATCAGTGGTTTCTGTTATTTCAAAACAGCCTTCTGCCACTACTCAGACCAGATGAGCGTTCTGAAGGTCCTTAAATGTGTTCTTCAAATGTATGATTTGGATCTGAGATGAATATGTTTAGAAAAGACTTTTTTATTCTGAAGTACAGAATCTTTTTTGAAAGATTTTATAACGTCAGCATCTCTGACTTTTTATTTGGACATTACCAAGCGAGCAGTACAAGAACCATGGCATTCCTATTCTGTAATTCTTCTAGTTCCATCACATTTTTAAAGCTGTTATAGCAAATCTGCAAACAAGCTAGGTTTTGAACACAGTCACGGAACACTCACCCTTCCCCTTGGGTATCTTCACTGGTTCTGTGTCCACCGGAACTGGAAACCCACATTACCAGAGGAAACGAGAGAGCGCTAAACACCAGTCACCATTTTCTAGGTTCAAATGGTGTTTTTCTTTTTGGGACTCTGGTAGTTTTTCCTAAAGTTGAAGTGGTAGCAGCCGGCTGTTTCTCCTTCTCTGATATTATTCAGCGGAGAACCTCTCACACCAGTGGTGTTCTGGTGATAAATACGTTAGTGTGGAATGAGTGGAGGATCCAGGGAAGTGCGGTGGTTTGGCAAGACTAACAACCGGATGGTCCAAACGTTGCTTTCAGCTTGTTCTCTATCAGAGTTGGACTCCACCCAAACTGCCCTTTGTCACCGATTCTGTTCATAACTTTTATGGACAAGATTTCTAGGTGCAGCCAAGGTATTGAGGGGATTCATTTTGGTGACCTAAGGATCAGGTCTCTGTTTTTAGCAGATGATGTGGTCCTGTTGGCTTCATCAGAACGTGATCTCCAGTTTGCAGCCGAGTGTGAAGCAGCTGGGATGAGAATCAGCTCCTCTAAATCCGAGACCATGGTCTTGAGTCGGAAAAGGGTAGAATACCTTCTCCAGGTCAGGGATGAGGTCCTGCCCCAAGTGGAGGAGTTTAAGTATCTCGTTCATGAGTGAGGGAAAGATGGAGCGCAAGATCAATAAGCGGATTGGTGCTGCGTCTGCAGTGATGCAGGCGTTGTCCGGTCTGTCGTGGTGAAGAGAGAGCTGAGCCGGAAGGCAAAGCTCTCGATTTACAGGTCGATCTACGTTCCTACCCTCACCTATGGTCACGAGCTTTGGGTAGTGACCAAAAGAATGAGATCACGGAGAGAAGCGGCCAAAACGAGTTTTCTCTGCAGGGTGTCTGGGCTCTCCCTTAGAGATAGGGTGAGAAGCTCAGTCATCCGGGAGGGGCTCAGAGTAGACCCGCTGCTCCTCCACATGGAGGGGAGCCAGTTGAAGTGGCTTGGGCATCTGCTTAGGATGCCTCCTAGACGCCTCCTTGGTGAGGTTTTCTGGGCACGTCCAACCGGGAGGAGATCCAAAGGAAGACCCAGGACACGCTGGAGGGATTATGTCTCTCAGCTGGCCTCCCCCGGAGGAGCTGGCCCAAGTGGCTGGGGAGAGGGAAGTCTGGGTCTCTCTGCTTAGGCTGCTTCCCCCGTGATCTGACTCCAGATAAGCAGATGAAAATGGATGGAGTCATTAGTTGTTACCATGGTGACCCGAATGAGTCACTGGCATTACCTTTAACATTTCTTTTGATCTTGTTCTTTACAGTTTTTAACCAGTTTATACATAAAAACAGACATCTTGTCTCATCTTAGAATATTGCAAAAGTTCAAAATGACTATTTGGGCCTCAGGAATACAGCTGTCTGATAGTTGGAACTTAAATTTGAAACCTCCATTGGTACCCATTAAGTGTGGAGATGTTTAAATCAGCCACCAGGCTCCCTGGAAATCTAAATTCTGTCAACAGAAACAGCGCTGGCTGAATTTGATTGTTGGATTTTTCAAAAACATTTAAGGTCTTCTTGAGGCTTAAATAAATCCGACTCAGAGACTGGGCTCCAGCAGGATCAAAGCAGGACTTCAGGGTTCCCTCCATGTAGAAGGTGAAGACCAAAGCTCTTGTTTGGGAATCCACCACAACAGTTTCCATGCTATAATGTGTATCAGCTGCCAGCGGCGGGAGTCTGTGACAGCTGCTGGTATGTTCTAGAGCAGATTCGTGGTTGTCTGCTTCTTCTTCGGTTCCACTGGGAGCCACATATAAGATGTTTCCTGGCCGGAAAAGAAATCCCTGTCTCAAAGAGCTGTGGATGCAAAAATCAGTCTGAATATGTTATATAACAGCAATAAGCTGCCAGGCTGAAAACCTGGTAAAACACCAAGTCATTGTCAGAACTCCCTTTGACTCTGATTGGCAGCGACCCATGAGGTTTCAGAAAGAAATCAGGAGAGAGCAGAACGTTAATGTCAGCTGTTAATCCTGGACTGGACATTGCTTTTTCATGGGACAGATTGAGTGAAACGGTTCCTTTTAATGGTCATTTTTATGCATTTGGGCAAAGACACAAGAATAAACTGGGCAGACTTTAGTTTTAACCCTTATAAAACCCTTTCATTTTCTAGCGTTTCTACTCCTGCTGAAGCAAAACTTCCTACAGAAATATGTTTCATAAAACCCAATTTTTTACATGAATTTCATAGCTTCAGCCCTCACAAAATATAATAAAACATTTGTTTGTTTCTGAGATTTAACCCCTTTATTGCCAGGTTTATGATCAAAACCAGAACTGTGAAAAAATGAAAAAAGCAAATAGTTTTTTGTGTTATATCCAGAGGACCTGTTTTGTGGGTGAATTGCCTCTACCTTGGAGTGTCACAATTTGGCAAAAAATATTTTTTGCTCACTTTGTAGTTTTGTGTAATGTCATATTTTCCCAAAAAAGTCACGATTTTAGTCTTTGTACACAAAAAGATGCACTAGGAGTGTATAAGGGTTAATCTGTTCATGATATGAAAACAAAACAGATATTAGCTGTTCGTTGGCAGGGATGTGCAAACATCAGCACGTCTCTTCTTAAACCTCAGACTCTCTCAGCTAAGTATAAATATATTTTTCATGCATTTAGATGGAGAATATAATTGTGCTGTAGTACCTTGCCCTTGGGTTTCTGCTGGTGTTTACCAGGTTTGGACTTATGATGAAAACACAACAGTGTCTCCAGGCATCAGGGACTTCCTCCTCTGGTGAACTGGAGCCAAACATCCAGCATCTTCAGTCCACCAGAGGGTCATTTGTAACTCACACCTCATCAGAAACCCAAGAGGGTTTTATGTCTGGAACCAAACATACAAATGCATGTTTTTATAAGGTATATCTGTGGTTGTATGAACTGTGAGCCATCTTGGATCACATCAAGAAGTGCGTCTTGTTTTGTTTATTAAACATTAAAAAAGTTAAAAGCTTCAAAACTGAATAAAATTTAAACATATTATTTTAAAATGTTTTAAAAGTTGAAGATAAATTAATATTTAATCCAAAATCTTTGTTTTTGCTGCATAAAGAGTTTTAATTATCAAGGCCTAAATCTCTGCAACTTCAAACAATTCCCAAAACTCCACTAAATATTCCTGTTTTATTGGGGAAAAGATGGAAGCACCACAATAAAATAAAAGACAGAAGGAAAAATGCATCTTTATTAATAACCGTCACAACATTAACATCAGCACAGGTCTCCCTTTTTGTTCTGCTCAGAGTGCGACCAACGGAATTAAATAAAACAAGTTAAATACAAACAACCAGGCCAGTTACATGAAGCATCGTTAATGCTCTGCATCGTCAGTACAACATAAAAATATAATTAACAGTAGATTAAAAAATGTGCAAACAGCTCGATGATTTCTGGTTGTTTTTTTTTAATCACCTTTAGCATATCAAAGAAAGCCTTCATTATGGCACCCTGGACTCTGAAGCATCGTTAGGTCCCTTTATGAGTGAACGAAGAGCGACACGGCGTCGTGTTTCTGTTGTTATTTACACTCAACACTGAGATGATGTTAGTTTTAATGTACAGAATTAACACTTAATGAGCTTACTCACAGGATTAGAGGAGTGATATGATCCCTTTGTAATCCAGCAGCTGTCAGCAGGGGGGCGGGGGGGCACTAGGGGCTTTGTTTTCACTTATGGCTTCAGGTCACTAACAGTGAGTCATCATGCATGGCTGTGAGCGTGGTCGTTGGCCGAGACGCCACATCAGAGGCTGTGCAGCCTGTCGGGAGCGCCGGCGGTGAGTACGCTGCAGCGCTCCGACCACGCTCCATAAACACCACCGAGTCGGGATCCAAACAGAGAAACCAGGACAGATTTAACAGTAGACACACCAGAGGTCACGCTAAAAGAAGACGCCGCACCACCTCCGCAGAGCTGAGCTGGACCCTCAAGGTGACGCAGCAACAAGCACTCCGACCTAAACGTGTGTTTTTATGAAAGTGGAGGCAGTAAACTATTTTCTGACCGTATAATCCAACCTCTAATTAGATGCTGAAGGAGAACATGAATCAACTGGGTGAAATTTCGACATCAGTTTCACATTTTCTCATTAAAAAGTGGGATCTGAATCTGATTGGTGGACACATTTAGAAAACTACTGTACAGATGTGTCCCTTTACACAATAAAACATGCTGGACCTGCAAAACCTACCGAGCTGTTTCTGTTTTCTTTTTTTTTATTATTATTTTGCACATTCACACTAAACAGCAGTGACAGGATCCTGTTTCTGTTGGGAATAGTTTTAATGCAGCTGAATCTGGTTCATTCAATCCAGCTCCCTGCAGGAGTTCCCCACTCGGTCCCTGGATCAAACACACATGGTTTAACGGACACAAACACTCCTTCTCAGTAAACAATCCGTCCCTGTCTGTCAGAGAGCATTTCAGAACTAATTAGAGCGGATAAATGAAGTTCTCTGGTGCCGGAGGCTCAGTCCAGCTGCTAGGTGGTCAGCTTGGAGTAGCTGGGTGGAGAGAAGCGTCTGCGCAGATACTTCAGGATGTAGAGGGGCAGACAGCTGACCAGAGTGATGGTAGTCACCTTCCAAAGGAACGACACCGTGGTGATGAAGTACACGTCTGTCACAGAGGAAGAGCCAGAGGTCAGGGGGAGGCATTTTGCAATGACCTTTTAAAATTTTATTTGTTGATTGAACACCCCAGGGATTGTGGACGGAGACGGTTGATGATTATGTTTTAGGTGCAGAAAGAGACACGAAGAGCTATGGAGCTAAAAGGTGTAGATCTGCTCCTGGTGACCTCTACTTTAATTCTGGGAGGGGAGGATAACCAAAATGACTAACGTGATCACGGATTTTAATATTCAGATTTAGTTTTTCCCCAAAAGATCTCAACAGCTGAGGATTGTTGACCCCAACAGTCTGAACAACACGGTACACATGTGGCAAAACAACATGGAGTCTAATTCTGCTGGGGAAAAGTGTCCAAAAAGGGTACGTTTGACCACAGCTGGTCATGCCCGTCAGCGGTGGAGATTGCAGGCTGAAAATGGAACTCCACACCACACATAAAGATGAAAATAACGCTTTTGGTCAGAGCATTGTTTATGTCATATTATGGAAAAAGTAAAAACAGCTCAGTTTCTCTAGGCCAAGGTAAACAGATATGCTATAACACTAACACTAACACTAGCGCTGAAGGTTTATTCCTTCAAACCCGTCATGAGCGTGGTCCTGTCCGACGCTGGAGGACGACTGTTTTCTCCTCCACCAAACACACCTTCACTAATATAAACATAAGCAGCTCACAGGAAACCAACCAAACTGGTGGCATTTCCTCTTTGATACTACCGCATGCCTGAACCGAAGGCACACCAGGACATTCGGTCAATACACTCACCTTTACACTTCCTAATATCCGGCATACCACAGCGTACTGCACACTGGAGACCCATTGTAAAAGAGCAGAACCCCCCCCACCTCCAAATGCTGACGTACTATTTCAAGGCCGACCAAAGCACAATACCACGATTTAGTCTGAGGTGAAATGATTTTGGCTTTTTGATTTCACGTCTCAGTATACAGAAATAAAGAGTGTTCACGTTCACTCACCTATGAATTCATGCAGGAAGACGAGCGAGGCGATGTAGCATGCCAAGCTCAGGAGCTCGCCCACGATCATGAGCCAGTGCCATGTCTGAACGGTCAGAGCCACCATCAGCAGCTCAGTCAGGATCAGCGAGGTGAAGGAGATCGCAACGATGTGGACAAACTCCGACTCGAAGAGCAGCAGGGCTCCGTACATGATGATGCTTCCTATGGAGGAGACAGAGAAATAGCTTGTGGGCTGTGTGATGTGAGGATGTGACAGGTAGCACTGAGCTGAGGCAAAGAGGTTCAAACGGACCAGATGCATATGATTAGGTCATTTTATCACTTTCACCAAAAATCAGCTCATGTTTGCAGGATGAAGTAACTCACTGTTGATGCCACTTCCACTACAAACAGATTTTTTTAAAAAGCAGTGATACTTCATAACGACTAGGGCTGTAACAATATTGGCAATATCGCGATATAGTCGTAGTAAAATGACCACAATATCGTCGTGGTCTTGTCACGACATCGTACAGTACGTCTTGAGGTAAAAATAACACTTTTCAGTCTGCTCCACCAGAGCATAGCAAAGTAAACTACATAGACCATGATCCTTTGCTTCCACGTCATCGGCCAGTTCGCCAATGGGAGTGCGTGCAGCCCACACAGCAAAGAAAAACAAACATGGGGTATGGAGGATACAGCAGTGAACGCAGCACGGACGATTCCAGTCAAAGTATTTTATGTTGTGAGTCTTATTATTGTGAGCCTCCCCACAATAAATATTGTATCGTGAGCTTCATATTGTGACAATATCGTATCGTGAGATTTGGATATTGTTACACCCCTAATAACGACATTCAGATACTTCCTTTGTATGATACTGTATAAAAACAATGAAACAAGAGAGAACACCAGGGATGCTTGATCAAATTTTTTTGCTCCTGGTCCGAGTCGTATGATTTCGAGTATCAGCTGATACTGAGTCCCAATACGATAAAATAAAATGAAAAAATGAAAACACATCCAATTTATGTCCTTTTCTTAGTTCATCTGCCAAAAAAACCATCATTCACTCCCAGTGTCGGCTGGCTCTGTGTTTTAGTCCGAGTTGCCGCAGTGAACTGGGATTATAGTTTCAAAGTAGAACTTATGGATACAGGTGTGGTCTGCAGCAAGTTACGTCATCAGCATGTTCCCACAACAAATAGAAGTTGTTTAGGTCTATGGTTTGGTTTAAAATGGATGCACTATGGAATGTTTCAGGTGCATCTTAGAAGTGTGCTGCTGCTAAAGATAGGATTGGATTCTATTTTTGATGCAACACACTTTGAGAATGCAACAAGCTTCGGAGTTAGAGGTCCTTCACTGAGAAATATAATTTTTGAAAATGATCAGTCACTCTGAGCTTAGCAGGCTGAACATGAAAATAGTCTCCTCCACCTATCTCCTGCATTAGATTCTGATACAAAATAGATGGTGAAACTCTAGGATTAGAAAAGCCTGACAGATCTACGTCACACTGTCACTTAACATTCATGGACTCACCCATCTTGACTCACGACATTTGTTGGTTTAGCGTCCAGTAAACAGCAGAGAACGTCTCGACTAATATAAGCTAACCATTAGCATTAGGATCTCCAACACACAGCAGAACTCCTCCAGGCTTGTGTTATTTGTGGAGATAAAACATCAACGTTGCAGAGCAAACAGAGTCAGTGGTAGAGTCGTGTTGCTGTTAGCCAATCAGAGGAGAGATGTCCAAATATCAGGAAATAAGACTCCAGATCCTGTAGTCATAAGCTCAGCTCTGATGTGGCTCACTTCTAGTTCCTGAAACTGGTGCACCGCAGCTTTGTTTCCCCAGAGTATGACTTACAAGACATTCATTCCTACTAGAGACCACTGCAGATGTATTGATTAAACAAGTGATTCACATCTTTAACATTATATTCACACTACAGGTGAGTTCTCTAAGGATTTAACTTCAGTTCGTCCTTGGCTTGCTCACAAACTTCTTTTCATACTGGTGTTTATATCATTTTTCTATATTTTCAGTATCCCTTTTTTCTTTTGTCAATCTTAATTTTTATTAATTTTTTCTTTACATTTTTTCTTTATTTTTTGTTATTTTTCATTATGCTTGTGAAGCACCTAGTAATTCCTATCTAGAAGGCCCGATACAAAAAAAACCTTCTTTCACAAAAGCAGCGTGAATAGCCCTGCATGTATGGAGTGAAACAAACATAAATCTTTTGTCAGTCACAAATGAATGCCTGATGGAATTTTGTCTTGCTGGAAACAAAAATAAAATGCAAAGTGAAACCTACTGGGTTTGCTAACCAAGCCCAGATGATTAAAAACCAGTGAAACTTAATCTCACCTGTAAAGTGGGACGCTCGTGTTTTGATAGAAATAGATAAAAGTTTCAGGGTGTAGCTTGTAAACAGCTTTTCACTGCTAACGGCCCGTGTAGGGAAGTTCCCTTGAGTGCGTGGGCTGTTACAGAGCGATGTGTCATAAAGTGGAGCGTCGTATTTGTCTGTTAGGGATTCACCTGCATTCTACCTGAACTCCGCCCAACAGCTGACCTTTTTTTTTCCATACGTACAACCGGGTGAAGCAGAGGTCTCCTCCACTTCCAAACCTTCTCTTTACTTTCCAGCCCATTACTGGGGATGTACACGAGTGTCAGCGTTATGGTAACGATATTAACTTTATAGCAGCATTTCAACTGTGCTGAAAATGTGAAAATTGTTTTCTTACAAACTAAATTGTACATGAACAGAAGAGCAGCACTGGGTTTACAGTCGTCTATATGAAATGTATGATTATTTAAGGTCTCATTCACTCATTTTTTAATAAATCTGCTGTGCTCTCTAGTATGAATAAATGCCTTGTGAGTCGTTTTCAGTGAAAAATATGCTTTCACTATTCTGAGGGTTTGTTGGAAGGTAGAAAACGACGGATTTGGAGTCTTGATCATTAATTCATGACATGCAAACATCTCGCCTCTGATTGGCGTGAATTTTCTGTTGCCTCTGTTTGCTTTTCTTTCTGGGATGACGTTTTATCTCCACAAATAACACAAGTCTGAATGTGTTCCATCATGTTGTGAAGTTGCTAATGCTAATGCTTAGCGTCTACTGGCCGAGACGCGCCCTGCTCTCTCCTGGTCACAAAATCAATACAGCCTTCTGCTGTTGCAAGCCAAGGTGGGCGAGACTATAAACGCAAACATTTTGCCGTGATTTAGATCTGTGTAGCTTTTTCTGACCAGATCATTTTCCCGTCTATTTCCTTTCTACGCCAAATGCAGCCGATGGCGGTTGAACGCATATTTCACATTCAGCCTAAATGTGAAACTCAGAGTGAAATATTACACGGTTTCTCAGTGAACGAGACATTTTTAGGTCAGTTACATATTTAAGAGGCTGTTTTAACTTGAGTCTACATCAGAATAAGGTCGTTACCACCAACAAAGAGCGGCTGAGGAAAACCGACAGACTTTTAGAACCAATCTTTGTTACTTCATGTAGAAAATCAGACATGATTTTATCAGAGAGCAGGATGCTGTCAGGTCATTCATACCTGTGAGGATTCCTACATTTATGAGGACCTTTGGCAGCTGCCAGGAGACAAACTTTAGGCCAGGACAACCTTTCTAACCGTTAGCACAAGATGTAATGTAAATAACAACACAATCATTATTTTTAATGTGAGATTGGGGTGTTTGGGAGTTTTATTAGATCTGAATCTCATTATGGGACTTAAAGACACACTCCGCAACTTTTACACCTTAAAATAATGTTTTTTGTAAAGTTTCGGTGGCATTCTATCATCTACTATGTTCATTTTCGGAGCTGTGAATGTTATGGGGTCCCACGTCTGTTTACCACACTATACTGTTTTTGACCCGTGGTCCGCCGCCAGAAGTACTAGTAGTTGTTTGATGGCATCATATGGCAAGCCAAAGGGATCAAAAAAGCGCACATTCTAAATGCGCGTTATGTCCGCCAAAACGCGCGTTCAAGACAAGTAGAAAAACAGAACGTGATAGAGCAAGAGCAAAGACCAGAGTTAATATTGAGCCGGTTTTCCTCGCTGGAGAGCTCTTTTAGAAAGAACGGCATGAACTACGGACTCTGACCTAGCCATGCTGCTAATGGATAGGTAAGTAATAAATTATTTCACTGGGGTTATTGTGTTTGGTTGGGCATGATGTTGCTTTCCTTGTTTTGCCTGACATTAGGAATGTTTGATTTAAAAAAAATTTTGATTTAAAATGTTGATTTTACGACAGTGACGTTACACAGCAAGCCTTGAGAGGGCGACAGAGAGCATATATCTGCAAAGTTCAGGAATGTGGTTTTAATGGGCCGTATTTCTGTCAGAATTTCAGGACCTTTTGCTTTCTGTTTTACTTCTACTGTAAAGACCTTTGGGGGGTTGTAGAAAGCTCTATATAAACACAGGCCATTTACCATTTAATGTTTTGCATTCATTCTTTAGTTGTGGAGTCTTTAGTCTTTAGTTCCAGTTTGTTACCAAATCTCATCAAAGCTCATTTCTACAGAGAGACAAAAGCTGGTTTGGGTCGCTAGAATCCCATTCAGGATTTAAATCTGTTTGTTGATGATAAACTCTTCCAACTGAGCTGGGCTGAGTAGGCGCTAAAGGAAAAGAGCCATAAAGCAGCAGCAGCAGCAGAGAGAGAGAGAGTTAAGCTTGGTTTATGCTCGACGCATCCGCAAGGTCTTTTTTTTTTCTTCAAAAAGCTTTATTCGTTACTTGTCACAGAATCAAACTTACAAACAGAACAATAATGCATATGAACAGACATCAGCTCATTAACCGACAAGAGACACAACAGATACAGTACAACATTATGAATAATAGGCACATTATGAAATTTTTTTTTTTGTTATACAGGGTCAATCAGAAATAAACGTTGAAGGTACATTAAAGTGAGTTCTGCCTTCTTATTTTCAATTAATTTTATAGAATTTACAGAGGAGTGGAAGTCAATTATAGCCTGGCAAGCCATCCTATATATGTGAATATATAGTCTGGCCACGAACCATTGACGGCTCTCAGTCGTGAGGCGGGATCTACGGTTGTCTTTCAAAATGTCAGCACGCAATTGGATAGCGCTAGGACCAATCAGAGTGACGAACAACATGACGTAATCACGGCGACGGAAAAGCGGGAGGCTTTAATAGCGTCTAACATTAATGATTTCTGTCATTTTTGTATGAAAAACACACGAATATTAGTTGTACTGGGACATTGCACTACTTTGTTTGATAAAATTAAGAAGCCGCTAAGTATAGCTGACAGACTTACGCACGTTGGAGTCTAAATAATCCAATGTTGATGACAAAGCCGTTTCAAACGAACGTGTTTTCCGAGTTGCCGCCATGTTGCTTGGGTTCGCGGCCGCAGCGCTGACGTCATCAACTACTCCCGCTCTGTGATTGGCCCATGATATAGAGCGCTGTGATTGGCCCAACCAAAACTATAGCGAGTTGTGATTGGATAGACACAGCAGTGGTTTGGGCTGCGAGGGTTCCAATGAAGCGTGCCTAGACCAAACTCTGCAAAGCAAGAATTGGTCTAGTTCACTAGGCTAAGTCAATTAAGAAAACGCAAAAGTTAGGGAGAGATTTGGAGACCCTCGCTTTATGTATATGAAATTTCCCTAAAAGAAGCATTAAATTAATTATAAAACTTAACATTTTATCATTACATTCAAACTTGACAATAACATCCTTAGGTCTGATTTGAGTAGTATGTTTAGATTTAATCCTAATAAAGCTTTCCATATCTTTCCAAAACCCAGCTGAAAGAGGACAATTACAAAATAAGTGTATAATAGTCTCTGACTCAGGATGACAAAAGGTAGTTTTCATCCAGATCTTTGAACAATGATAATTTTTTATTGCATGGATAAATATTGTGTAAAATTTTGAAATTAAGTTATCTTATCTTATTTGAATACAATATTGAAAGTGAACCATCCATGCTTTCTTCCAATTTATAACAAACTGCGTGTTCCAGAAAAACTTTCCTTTCGGCGCCACCGCATTAGAACAACATAAAACCTTCCTTATATGCTGATTTGAACATTTCTTGTCTAATAAATCAATTCCCCCAACTTCTAGAGAAGGCATCTGCAAACTACATTTTTGATACACGGAGTGTGCTCTCATTAACTCAACTATGCCAGAAGGAATGGCTCTCACGACAGAGGCAAATTCTTTATATTTCACTGGAAAATTCTTAGTTTTCAAAAAGTTCTGCTAGCTACAAAGGCTCCCATTATCATCAAATAGATCTGCAGCAAAAGTAATGCCTCTCTCAATCCAATTTATTTTATATAAGCTTTTGTTGTTTATAGTGATATTACCATTATTCCATAATATTTCTTTGTGTGGGGAGAAATTGTGTGTATGGCATAATTTCCATGCAAGTAAAGCCTGCTGGTAAAACATTGAAAGTTTCACTGGTAATTTAGAAACAGTAAAGTTATAACCTAGCAAAAAATGTAAACCCCCTACCATTTTAAATATGTTATGTGGAATAAAATTCCATAAAGATTCTGGCATTTCTAGCATCCGCAAAGTCCGCATGGCTTCCCACATCCCTCCGCGTGGCCTCTGCACGGCCCAAAGCTTCCGCACCGCGCACCTAACTACCTGGACGGTCCCGCGTGGAAAAACATGACGGACTGGCTGTTGTGTGTTGTATGCACGCTGTAGAGCCCTATGCTGCCCCCTGCAGTCTGGGAGAATATTAGCTCACAGCAGGGATGAGCCTCGGAAGGTATAAACGCTGCAAAAGTCGTCTTGGCCTAATTCTGCGTGTCTCATTTCTGCACATCCACACATTTCTGACACAACACTGGCCATGCAACAATCAGCCATTTCTGTTGGGCTTAAATCTGATTCTAGGTCCTGGTTTATTATCACAGTATCTTCAGTTTGTTGAACGTCTGCCTTACCTTGATAAATGCTGATTAGGACCCATATTAGAAATGTTTTGAATGACAGCGGTCGACCCTGTGGGAGCAACAGAGGAAACACATCAAAGTCTTCGTATGAACTGGTGTTTATGTGGATGCACAGCATCAGTGTGTGACTGCTCATCAGATACCTTCAGTAGATCTTTATACAGCTCTGGGTACAACATGGCAACTTCCGACTTTACATCTTTGTCCAACACCAGAGAGAAGACAGGGAACATGGTGTAGATAGTCGAGTAGCTGTAAGAGCCGGAAATGAGAACTCATAGAAAAATGAAATGACACATGCGCTAGAGTCAGCACTATTTCAGATTTTCCCCTTCTCGTATTTCCACAGCGCTTTAACACAGAGGAAATGCCAGCGAAACGAGGCAGCCAAATAGTCTGTTGATAAGTCATCACCCCTCAGTTTGTATCTCACCCAATAATCAGAAATCCCTGGTAGAGCGGGACCGAAGCAAAGTAGAAGACAGAGGAGAAAACTGCCTGCAGAAACAACAGAAAACATAAACAAATCAACTTTTATTTATTTTATCTAATCAATGTCAGAATGAGAGAAAACCTGCAACAAATTTATTCAAATGAAAGAAATCTCAAACTTGATCCACAGCGTGACGTTTATTCTGTAACGACCAGTAAACCACGACTCCACCACAGTGCTGCTAATGCAGAGGTTCAACTCTCTTTAACCCTAACCCTACAAGGTGACATGTTATTAATTGGTCAGTGTTTGAACAAACTAGGCTCACGGGCCCAGAGCTGCAGCTGTGGGTCATCTGAGACCAACAGAACTCCACCATGCAGTGAGTCACGGGCCGTCCCTCCAGACTGGGGGGCTGAGGTTGGACTAGGACATGGGAACAGAAAGGGAATACTGTGGTGGTGTTGGCTTCAGAGGGCACCGCAGCCTGCCTCTTCTGAGTCATCGTACACTCCACCTTTCCATGAGCAACCCGAGGCGTCTCCTGGCCTCGCACCAACTAGTCCCTCTTCTCATGTAGAATTTTAGCTGATATGAGGAACATTTAGGTCCCCGCTAAAATCACATCCAGTCCACAGCATCTACAGACCTCATCAGACTTTCAGGGTGGATTTGATTGGCTTTAGCTGAAATATTGGGAGAAAGGAGAGTGCTATACGGCCAGTTCCCAAGCCAGGTTTTTATGGCAGCTATCAGAACCGTCTCCACCTCATACTGGTACAGAGAGGTGAACACAGCAGCACAGAGACCAGACATTTTCAGCTTTCTCATAAAACGTATTTATCTATGCTGGCTGTTAGTGGCACAGTCATAGTCTAAGGTCAGAGGGCAACTTTAGGCCCAAGTAGTTAGCAGATTTTATCAGCTGCACCGATTTCTCCCACCTATCCCATTTATCCACCTGTTTTTGTTTCATTTTGTCTTTCTTTGGTCATGTTGTCAAGCTGATGGTGGTGTAAAAAATATAAAACAACCTTTGAGTGAATCTTTATAAAACTAAAGAGATTGGAGCTGTTTCAAGATGGCAGCAATACTCTTTGCTCTTTACTTTCTAGCAGTTAGCTTATTATACCGGATATAAACTATTTCTCTGAACAGAGGCTGCTCAGAAAGCCACATACAAACAGTACGGGAGGAATTATTTATAACTTTTACACAGAAATACATCTCATATTTGCCAAAATATCATTTTAATGCCAAAAAAGAAAAAAAATGTTAGCAGAAAAACATTCAAACATTTGAAATTCCAGTAATGTCCAAAAGGAAATGTAAAAAAGGAATTCCAAGTTATATTTTCATCATGAATCACTGACATGAACATTATGTATTTCAGAGTTTTACCTGCATGGTGCTAATGCACAGACTCCTGTGAATGACAAACTGGCTGAGGGCTGCAGAGCGTTTGTAGCTGTTCCGACCGTGGACCATGAGAAGACGACCCAAATGTTTGAACTGAGTCACGGAGAAGTCGGCAGCCAGAGAGGCTTGTTTTCCTTCCTGTCAAACATCGAGGACAGAGAGGACAGTGAGGACAAGCTTTAGTGGACATCTCTGTAGATATATCAGCAAGTGCAACTTATATCATTGAAAACAACCCATTATATAGAAGTATAGACTTTCAGAATCACTAGAATTGACTGAAAACTTCTAAATAACTAAAAAGACTTACAGCTGCAACTGCAGCAAAAGATGGCTCTACAAAGACAAGGGGCTGAGAACAAAAGCATGCCACGCTTTTCAGGTTTTTATTTGCTTAAAATTTGAAAACCTTGTATCCGTTTTATTCCACTTCACAATAATGTACTACTTTGTGTTGGTTTATCACTGAAAATCTGAATAAAAACATTGAGGTTTGTGGCTGTAAGGTGTCAAAATGTATTAAAATTTAAGATGTATGAATACTTTTGCAAGAAACTGTATCTCTTTAGTTATGCTGCTATAGGCTGAGCCCTGCTGCACACTGGAAGCATCAGCGCCGCGGAACGGCAGCGGAATGGTTTACTTGCAATTTTCACTGCTTGCCAGTGCACACCGGGAGCATCTCAGCCGCTCCTCACTAGGGGTACCAAAAAGGGTACTTCACGATTCGATTTCGATTATGGGAGCTTTGATGCTTCGATTCATCGATTATAATGTTTGTTGGTTCGATTCGATTACTGGTGCCACGATTCTTCGATTATTGACATTTTTAATGCTTTTTTTCATACGAGATTGATTGTCTTCTTCTTTGTCTACATTTGTAAATAAATAACCTATCAATTAACTCAGTTCCTCTAAAACTACTCTCAGTAAGTAAATACTTTTTTTTACATTTAACTATTTTTCAAAGACAAAATCTTATTTTATGACTGTATGACTTGTGTAAATATTTGCACTTTGACCAGCTTAACTTCGATCAGGGAAAGCTTTTAACATTTAAAACCTGCGAGGGAAACATTTTTTCTCTCCTTCCTTTACTTTATTTAACAACAGAACATCATTAGAAAACAGTTCAATAACATGCAAAACAACATGTTATCACCTCAACTGTCTTACAGCTTTTGAGATATTGAATAACATTTCATTTCTACTGGTAACAATGTAATGGTGGCATGTCTATAATGTACGGGTTGGCAATAATCCAGTTTAAATTACGTTCACAGATAGAAGTGTTTGTGAATTAAATACTACAATGGCTTGCCATAGACCTGGAGCGGTGTGTTGCGCAATCTCATAGCAATAACAACGTGAGTCGCGGTAGCTGCTGTGGCTCTGCTCCATAGCGCTACAGACATCTACGAATAAACAGGATGGTGGGACTTTTCTTCCACTTGTAGATTTTAGTCATTCTTAGTTCCAAGATCATCGTGTTCTTGGGAACCCACGGCGTGAGTCTGCTATCTGCTAGCTTAGTTAGCATTAGCCAATCTGCCCGTAGCTGCGCGTTTGATCCCAAACTTTGGACCGTTTCTGCTGGTTCCTCTATTTTCCTCCACAGCACCTAGATTACCACATTGTGCGCCAGTAAAAAGCATCTTCCTTACACAAAAACAAATAACTTACATTTGATAAGGCTCTTTTAGTACCGGCTTTGCAACACAGCTTTCACGTTATTTATTTTTTTAAGCATCGGCGTTCATTAATCGATTATGAATCCTCACGTGAAGCTTTGCGATGCATCGCCGCATCGATGAAATGCACCCACCCCTACTCCTCACTGGACTCAAAATTCCTTGAGACTTCAAAGGTCACGGTTTGTTTATGCCGTCCGCCACTAAACCAAAAAGAAGGAACTCACATTTGACATCACTGTTTGATAATGTTCCTCTCCACTGCCAGGATTAAAGCCATGAAAAACACACTGTTGCACTTCTCGAATGATGCGGTAAGTAAAAAAGCCTCAAGGTCACACGTATAGACGTAATCTACATAGATATGAAATCGCATCTCTGCAATAGACTTTTATTTTGAAAATTACCAGGCATTTTAAACTGAAACCGAGTGTGATTTCCCGTCTAGACCTATGTTAACTGCGGAAATTGACGCATCCCAGAAGTGGCACGCGGCAAAGATAGAACTCGATCCCATCTTTAGCGGCGGAGCGCGGTATGCCACTTCTGGGACGCGTCTGAAAATTGCCGTGTTGCGGCTGGTTTGTGTCACCCCCATAGACTATAATGGATTCTATTTGAAGCAGCGACGTTCCACTGCCGTTCCACGCCGCTGATGCTTCCAGTGTGCAGTCGGCTTTAGACTGCTGGAGGACACACTGACCACTTTCCACACTCTGCTACTTTGTTCTACCACCACTCTCTAATTGCATTATTTCCTGTTATTTATAACTTTATTTTCTCTCTAAGTGTTTTTCTCCCCAGAAGAAGCTACACTGGTGTTCTGCTGAGCTGTGGTTGCCTTATGGAGGGGGCCATCGGCTGGCACACTGCTGCCAACCACTGAATATTCTCCCTCTCCTGATATTGACTTTTCACTTGTGCTACTACTAGTTCATCTGTTTTTTGTGAGTCTGCTCTGTCTTCTCAAACCCCAGTGAGTTGTGACAGATGGCTTCTCATACTGAGCCAGGTTCTGTTGGAGGTTTCTTCCCGTTAAAGGGGAGTTTTCCTCTCCACTGTCGCTACATGCTTGTTTAGTATGGGGATTGTTGTAAAGTCTCTGACACAACAAGTCAATGTCTCGATGCAGTCTGCTGGGTTTCCTTATAGGACTGAACTCAATGCACTGATAAGTAGGTTCAACTGGAATGTTTACTTTGTGAAGTGCCATGAGACGACGCTTGCCGAGTGTTGGTGCTATAGAAATAAACTGAATTGAATGTACCGTTACACCCCTAACAAGTATATAACAGATTAAAATCATTAAGGCTCTCAACCTGCTAAATAGTGCAGAAAGTTAAATAAATCTCACAACATTGTGTTATGAGATTTATTTGATTTATTATTATTATTATTATTTAATTTATTAATTTCCTGTGGTGAGGCTCCAAGTGTGAGCAGTGGGCAGAGCCCAGTGTCTTCCATCACTGAGAAGGGCTGGTCATTTAACACAATGAATTCAAAAATCTTTTGGGTATTTTTCAGCCTTCTGATTGTCACGCTCACACAGATGAGTGTTGGCTAACAGACTATGTTAGCTGCCTTCAGACTCTTGCTGCTCCAGGTGTCTTTATATTCTGAGCTTCGAAACTCATCGCACGCTTTAGACGGTGTAAGATAATCACATGGTAGACATGTTTTTTTGTTTTTTACCACTGTATGCCTTTGCAGTGTGAAGGAACGAGGGAGGGAAACACTACACTCTCTGCAGGCTGTAAAGTATGAGCTACAGGGGATCGGCTTGTATGATCAGCACTGAAAGGTGCTGCCTGGAAAATGCCGACCTCATACATTTCACGGAAATTGGCCGATAATTACCAGTGGCCAATCGATCGAAACACCACTAGTGTAAATGTCCATGTAGGTAGCTGAAACGGTAATTCATTAAAAAACAAATTAATTTAACGACTTATATTTTAGGAGGATAAACTGCTTGAGATGTGACATCCAGTCCAATATGGATTACCATGACCTGGCTGACTGAGAACCTTCACCAGCATGTGACATCTTGTTTTCAAGCAGGTCCTTCTACCATACAACAAATAGACTAAGATAGACATTACATCATTACAAACTAAAAATAACAAACTAAATCAAGAATGAGGCAGTTTGATCTATTAGATATGTCCCAGTTTTGTTCCAGGTTCCCAGAAACAGTCTCTGGAGTCTCCAGGACATCATTTGTCTGGGTTTCATTACAAATGGACTTTAAAATGTATAATTCTATTAATCAAAGTTTGTGGCAGGAAGAATGATGTAAAAACTGTTTCTGTGCCATCACAATGCAAATCTGCTCAATCAGAACAATTCTGATAGTATCCACAGGAAGCTCTTTGTACACTGTTGTAGTAATTCACTGCAGTATTTACATATCTGTATCATTTAGCTTGGGACTGTGCAATACCTTGAACATTGAATGTCATAAGTAGTAAATGCGATTTATGTTTATTGTTTTTCAATGTTTTCTCTGCACCAAGGATACAGTTTTCCAGATTTAAACATTTCTTCTTGTTTAAGCTTATTGTAAGGTCACTTCTGCTAAGAGGGTTTATTTACAGTGCAGTAGCTGCAGAGGGGGGAGTTTTTTCATTTTACTTGACCTTCAGACTTCTACTCCAGAATCACTGCTGCTTGGCATTTTAAAAGCTGCAGTGCCATCAATTATCACAGCTTGTTCCCTAAATCAGAATTCATATTAAGAAAAAAATCAGGCTGATTGTGTTAAAACAAAATAACTCTGATAGGAGCCACTGATCTGTAGTCAGACAGCAGGAACAACAAACTGTTTTTTCCTCTTGGCTCACATGTTGCACCTAAAGATTCTACAGCAACTTTAACCAGAAGAGTTCAGACAGCAGGATTTATGTAATGACTGTCGTAAGTTATTATAACAGATGATCGTATGCTAAATTAAGTCGCTGCGGTTGTGCAAGCAGTTGTTCAGACTTGTACGATGCTGAAAGTAAAACACCCTTTGCCCCAATCTAATCCGAATGAGTCAGAAAATATTTTAGAAAAACACCAGAAAGGTCATTTAGACCAGCTGGCATTCAATGGGAAGAGCTTTATGTGTGAATGAAGCATGAAGACAAAAATGAGATAATTTTATAATTGAGGCCATTTAAAAGTGTTGAGAATGACAAAAATATCCATTAATTCATTTTCTGAACAATTTAGTCCTGTGAGGGGTTGCAGGGAAACAAAGATACTTATTGTTATGAAAAAAATAACAGAGGCAGCTAATTTTGAATAAAGTCAAATTAGCAGAAATACAACAAACTGTGTTTTTTATATTTTAGTTTTTCTCCATTGGTTTGGCTCATTTCTTGAAACAGAAATGACATTCTCAAAATAACACGGACAAACCTCCAAACCTCTTGGCAAATGTTCACAACAGAATGGCATTTCTCATTCATTTAATCAAACGGCAAATGCCTTAGTACATGTCTCAATTGTCTCAGTGCATCTTTGCAAATGATTAAGTACAAGTAGCCTACAGTTATACAGTTAGCCCACATTTAGAGTTGGGCTGGTATCGGGGATAACTATTAATCAGAGCATTATTTCAGACCATGCCGTTGTGCTTTTTCATCTAAAGTTAGACGTGAACGTTAATAATACTCCAGAAAGTAACCAATTTGTGTTTAATAAAAACCTGAAACAGAGAAGCATCTAGAGTGACTTTTTAACAAGAGTATTGATGAAAAATAACGAGGACAGTGTGATGACAGACTTATTTTTACTTGAGCACAAAAGCTTCCTGTCATCCTTGTTTCCTCTACTCAGACAATAGATCCTCATAAAAGCGTGTGTGTGCGTGTGTGTGTGTGTGTGTGTGCGTGTTTCGCTACAACACTGAATGTGGGAGATATCTTAACAGGAAATACAAAGGAGAAAATCTGTTAGTGTGTCACGTCAATGTGAGGCGATGAGATGGACAGAGCCTTACTTTTCCCTCCACTCCCACGCCACAGTCGGCTTCCTGGATCATGCTGACATCGTTTCCTCCGTCTCCTAAGAGAAAACAAAAGCCACAGAGGTGTCGCTATTCACACAAGTAACTCACCAACATGAACGTGTGAATGAGAAGTTCCCTTCATCTGGTCTCAGATCATTAAAATTAGAAGGACTAAACAGAAATAAAACTTTTGAATTTTTGCGCATAACAAGAAATCAGGAATAAAACCACACAGAAAACCGTTGAGGCTCTCTGAATCTGGAAGCTGTGTGAAATGAGTACTGGTGAGATAGTTATGGCAGTTTGTGGCTGAAACATTTATGTGTTCAGGCTGATGAAGATAAGGAAAAGACAATAATAAATGTAGAGCTTGTGTGTTCCTCACCGACAGCGCAGGTGAGCTTGCCTGTACGCTCCTGCAGCAGCCGGACTATCTGAGCCTTCTGAGTGGGGGTGCATCGGCAGCAAACCACAGCAGGACACTGACAAGCGAGCTCCATGAACTCGTACTCATAATATTTGAGACAAACCTGCGAGAAAAGCCAAGAGAGCGGACAGGTGAGCAGCTCAGGCCCCCACATTTAACCGATTTTAGCTGCGAGTCTCGAGTGCCTACACCCAACCTACAGTTTAACTCCAGCTGTGGTCTAGAAAGTGACTCTCACCACAGACGCCACATCCAGAGATGCTTACAGTGGATGTGATACTATCACGCATCACACGGAAAACATGTCACAGTTTCATAAAGATAGATAAGTCAGTGGGATGGGGGTTAGACACACACACGGGCACGCTTACCTCAAGCGAGTCCCCGGATATCACTAGAGCGCAGTCATGTTTTCTCCTGAAAGCGTTGAGCTCCAGGTGGGCCTCCCCTCGTGTTGTCACCTATCACAGAGCCAACCACAGTATAAATGAATCCACACACACACACACACACACACACACACACACACACACACACACACACACACACACACACACACACACACACACACACACACACACACACACACACACACGTGTAAAGCCTATCACGGATGGCAATCTGAGTGTTTGCCTGCATGTTGTTCCTATTAACAGAGCCAAGGACAGCAGCTTGTTGTGGTCCAGCTGCAGCGTAGAAAACTACGTCTAACTTACAACTACTTCAACATGAACAGATGAATGCAACAAGCACATTAAAACAGATTGGCTACTCAGAGTAACGGCATAAACGTCTTAACATTTGGGTTTTAAATAATTCGTTTTAACAGTTTTTTTTCCCAGGGTGGAATGATGAAGCTAGACCCTCTGCGTACGCCCGTGTGTAGTATCCAAACAACTCAAACGGCAAGCAATGGATCTATCTGGCATTCTTTTAATTTCTGGATATTCCCAGTCCATCCTGAACATTACATGTGTGCTCCAACATTCTTTGTTTTCCTCTTTTCCAACATGGACGTCAGCAGTAGCTCAGGCTAGTGTTAGCAGTAGCTCAGGCTAGCATTAGCAGTAGCTCAGGCTAGTGTTAGCAGTAGCTCAGGCTAGCATTAGCAGTAGCTCAGTCTAGATTATCAGTAGCTCTGGCTAGCGTCGTTCTGCGGTTAGCACCACCAACATTTATATATTGCCGACATAGAAGTGGCTTGGGACATGCATCTTTAATTAATGTGTCATGTGTCATGTGTTAAACCAGCTTTTTCTCAGAACAAACCATTTCTTTGTGGCCATAGCAATATTACTAATTTACATACAAAAGCAGGTTGGAGACAACATAGACTTTTTGCTATGGTACATTATGGGGTGTACCATATGGGGTGTGTGTTGTATAATTGTGCAAGGATTTAGTTAATTCACATCTCATCTAATCCTCCCTCTGCGACCCAATAATTGAGAACCACTACCCTAGGGCCAGTATCCAGCATGTTTTAGTTGTTTTCCTGCTCCAACACACTTGATTCACCTGTTCAGCAGCTCATCAGGCTCTGCAGAAGCCAGTTAATCACCCGCTGATTAAATTCAGGTGTGTTGAAGCAGAGAAAATAATAAAACATGCTGCATACCAGTCCTCTGGGAAGGGACTTGACTACCCCTGCTGTAATGTTTTACATTAGAAAGAGATAAACCCACTTCTGTTTCTGGTTAACACATCCTACCAACATTAATCTGAGGCTTACTACCATACCAAAACTGAAATGTTTATGTTTGTTTTTTATTCATTTTGTTAATGTAATTTTTTTATTTAAATAAAGTTTTGTATTTTGATGACTCAGTGTGTCTGAAACATAATATATGATGTTCACGGTTACAGATGGATAATAACAGAATAGTGTTTGCTGACACAAAAATGAACATTAAATAATAAAACACAACACTCTTAACCCTTATATAACCCTTTCATTTTCTAACGTTTTTGTTCTTTGAGCACAAACAAATGCACTAAGGGGATATAGTTAATCTTCACATGTGAATCAATAAATTTATTAAAACTAGTTTAATAATGAAACTGTAAGATGTATTTTCTGAGCTGATTCATTCATTTATATTTTCCTTTTTTTGTTTTCAATATATTGTTTTAGTACCAGAGTAAAATACTGTAAATATTTCCAGATAAAATGCAGCTCATGACCAAAAGGAGCATTGACAATATTTGTACAGTTCAATAAACGTACAACATATTTACACTGAACTAATAAAAACCCAACGTAAGTCCAGGTACCCTGAATCTATCTGAAAAGGAAATACTGGAAGGAAGAAAATATTTGGCTGCATAAATTCCTAAAACATGTTTAAATATAAACTTAAAAATTCTCCAAATATGCCCCACTGGCAAGGCAAGGTGTTAATCTGTCACCAAGAGCCGTGCCCTGGTATGAATATCCTTCAACCGCTGACTACTCATACGTCAATCCAGGTCAGGCCACTGGTGGCCATGAGGAAACTAATCCAGATGTATGTGCTGCAGGCCCAGTCAGCACTCTCCCATCCAGAGGGACAGAGGGTTTTAAGCTGTGCCAACCATTGTTATTCTCTTCCAGTGACCGCAGTCGTACGCAAGTTGTAACCTTCCTATGTGGTTGGTGCTCCTTCTGCCCTGGCATGGCTCCAGAAGAGGAGGCAGAAGGGGAATATCAAGGCAGCCCCAGAACCCAAAACCTGCTAAACAAATTAGGAAGTGAGTTCTTTACATGTTCCCTCTGGGAGTGGTCCAGCTGGTTTCTCCTTTCTGTTTGAGCGAAGGGCTGTTTGTTCTCTTTGACAGAGGCTTGGATGCTTTTACTGGTGGGAGGTGAATTTTTCAGCTGTGTGGGGCGGTGTGACCAACATCTAAAGGCTCTCAGGCAGAGGATGCCCATGAACTGACAGCGTCAGCACAAGACTGAGATACGACATGGAGAGCAACTAAACGCCCTACATTTGGGGTGAGGGACGTCACCTATTTTGATGCATTGAGATGCAGACATAAGGGAATTAAAACTGGGTGACGGATCAGTTTTTCATAGTGTTTGGCAATTGTGTCATAATACTTCTAAAAAGTATAGAAACAATTTAAGGAACATTTCTCATCAGGGTGCGAATTACACAGAGGCTTCCGGGGGAGCCCACTTAGACGGGGGGGTGGGGGGGGGGTAGGAGACCTTGGTCCCTAAAATGCCTAGAAACGGCCCTGGGTGTGGGACTGAGTTTTGAGGGTGATCTGAATTGTATCAAATAAATAAATATTACATACTTATAAATTATTATTATTATTATTGTAAAGTTACAAACGTGTAGTGGTTATATCTGCCTACATTTTCCTTTTCAAGCACTTTGGGTTTTTTTTATGCGACTATTTTCCTGTCCTGTCTGTGTCTTAGCTGCATTTCCTCTCAATCCTCCAGAAAAACTGCTGCATGGCTTCTTCATTTTCATTAACTAATGAGTTACTTTTGAAATTAGCAGATCAGAAAGATCTGTCAACCGCAAAAATATCGGAATGTGCGCTGTGCGGCCGCGCCAGTGAGGTGACGTCACCGAAGCACGGGAGCTGCAGCAGCGGAGCACGTCAGGCACAAATGAAAGAGAAAATATGAGCAAACATGAACGATCGTGTGTTAATTATGTTTTTTTTGGTGGCACCACTTTGAGAATGTTACTGTGGCCGTGCGCAGGACGCAGCTGCCCGGCGGAGCGCATCAGTAATCAGCGCTCTGCCGCTCTCCATCCTCTCCGCCCAAAAAAAGACCCTCTACGCTGAGAGTCCAAATAAATAATGTAATATATGTAGAAACTGGATCTTTTTTCGGGCTCCCCCTGGGTGTGAAAGTTGAGGGCTTACAGGGGAGCCCGTCACCCTTTCAGGGGAGCCGGGCTCCCTTTAGCGCCCCCGTAATTCGAACCCTGTTTCTCGTTCAAAACTGATCTAAAAATACAAAAACCCTTCAAGTAATTATATTGTGTTATGATTATTTTTCCAAACAATGCAACACCAAAATTCTCATAAAATGAATAAAGCTGAAGATCTTTTAAATCAAATACAAGCTAAATGTGATGAAAACACAAAATTCTAAATAGTTTGAACTGAAGTGAAAAATGTAAAAACAGAAAAAAACATTTCTTCCTGCTTTCCTGATTCATTTAATCATTTTTATGTTTTTCTTTTTTTTTTTTGCTTATAGAAGTTACGTTTTCTTCACTAGTGAGTAACTGCAGGTAAAATTATGCTGAGCTGCGTTTTTTGTTGACAATATTAAAATAAGGTTGAAGGTTTGTCCTTTTTCTCTGCCTCTTCATCAGCTGATGACATCACTGCTGTGCGCTGCTCGGAGCGAGCGAGGGGTGGGGGCATTCAGACTCGTGCTTTATTACTGAGCTGAGCCCTGTTGTGGCTTATAGTTCACACGAGATGTCCAGAAAGTTTGGAAACGTGTTCATCATGTGTTAATAAACGAACCGCATTTAAGGTCATTTGCGTTAACGAGCTTTTACCACAGATAGGATTTTACTGTCGCCCAGAATATGTTACTGAGGATGTTTTGAGCTCAACACCAAGCACCAGAAACCAAAACCAGGTATGTAACCGACTTCACCCTGTCTTCTTTAGAAACGTGTCTCCATCCACCGCTGCAGCTGCGCCACTGAGACCAAAGACAGAAACGGGGATTCCGTGCTGGGGGAACCCCCGCAATGAATTTGCGCATTTCCAGTAGCACAGACTTGAAAAAGTTTGTCGAATTATTTGTGCAATAATCAGTTTTTATTTTATTTGCACAAAATGCCAATTATTTATAGACATTACAGAAAACGGGGACGGCTTGCATCAAGCCGTCTCTCATTTTTCAGGCCATCATTTTTGACATCAGGCCGTCCTAATGACGGCGGAACGGCTCGCTGGCTAACACTATGATCGCTCTCCTCTCTGCTGCTTTAGTTGTGTGAATCAAGTCATATTAATGCTCCAACACACACATCAGTCAGTCCCAGATTATTGTAAATGTTGGTCTCTGTGGAACTTTTAGTTGTTTCCAGGAACCCTGAGTTTTCTCTGTAAGAGAGTCATTTGACGTGTTTGTCAGTTTGGACATTTAGCATCAACAGACAGTTTTATTCTGTGTCAAAGAGATTTTCAGCATCAGACACTTTTCTTTTGATCAAACGAGTGGTTGCTCCACTTTGAAGTGACCTCAGATATTTTCAGGTGCACCATTGAGAAATTAGGTCGCATTTGTCACCAAAATAGTCAAATTTTAATGCTGCTGAGAATAAGATTTAATCAATTCCTGGCCTGCAGAAACCCTGTGTTTTAGTCATACTTTGACCTTTTGAGAGTTTCTTTAAAAATTTCTTAGGTTCATGAACAATTTTGCTAAAGACAAACAAAAACAGTTACTTCATATGCACATAAAAAAGCAAAGGTCTTTAATGGTCACTTACTGGTCTGAAGATATGGATGTCCTGGCTGCGGGTGATTAGATGGGCATTCTTAGCAGTGCAAGTTGCAGTTTCAAGCTTGTCTCCTGTCAGCATCCACACCTGTTTAATAACAAAACAAAAAAAGATGAAGCTGAAATAATCAACAACCTGTTTTTTATTTGTAAGTTTTCATATTTTCAGCAAGCACAAAAGACAACTAACTGTCATCTAGGGATGCACAGATGAACAGGCACAAGTGTCTGTGACCAATCTGATCAAACATGATTATAAATAATAGACACTACTTCAGAGGGTAGACTCGCAGCCTTAATGATGCCATTTCTAATCCAGCAAATGAAAAGGTTAAAACTGATGTACGGTTTATATAAAAGCACAAGAAGAGTCATCTCAGCACAAAAAGCAAGGTCACACTGTCAATAATACTCTGCAGACAGAGTTTAGGTTGAAATATGGTCGGATGTCAGTGTTGGTTCCCAGCTCCTTATAATTAATGCCTTGCTTAACGGCCACACTCCAAGATGAGTAATCATCCCTGAAAACACAGACGTACCATCAATAAGATCAGAAAGTCTAACATCTTTACTGTGGTCTACAGAGACTGGTGCACAAGTTCACAATTTATTCTGATTCAAGCACAAGTCTTGAATGAAGTGATTTAAACTACAACCACTCATTCCAGCTAAAGTGGTAAGAGTCTGGCTATCTCTTCTGTAACACCAGAAACCAGTGCTTCTCCTCTGGCCCTCTGACACCACAGCATGAAGAGATCAAAACAGCCACACAAGCTCAGGAACTCAACACAGACAACTTCATCTGAACATCTAACCTGGAAATGTACCAGAAGCTCTGAAGTTTGTGCAGAAATGATACAAAGTTTTCTAGACATCAGCTCATCTGAGATGGACAGGACAGTGGACACATGTTCAGCAGCCAGACGAGTCTGCTGTTCGTCGTGATCGTGGTGCCAAACATAAGAGACTAACCAGAATAAGTGACAGCATGGTGGTGAATCAGTGCTCATGGCTGAGACTACACATGTTCAGCTGGTGTATAATGGAATATGTTACAACAACATCATGGTAACAGATTTTTTGAGTTGGTGTGTGATTATTTTTGAATCCAGACCTCTTTCGACAGCACTTACAACAATCTGGTTTTAGACAGTGTGTGTCCTTGGCTGACTCATCGGCAGTCTAGATCTGTTTCCTGCTAAAAATGTATCATAAAGAGAAAAAGCCAACAACAATAACCGCAGACCGATGAGCAGGTGAGCTATTCAGTTCTCATAGAATAGACACAGACTCCCTTCAAAAACCTTCAGCAGGCAGAATTTTAGTAGGCAAATACAAGATAGATATCTGAACTAAAACAGAAAATATAACACAACAACTTTTGGCAGAGAATTAAAAACCTTCAAATCCCATGAGTTCTATATTTATATTTTTAAAGAATTTATGTTGAGATGGGTATACTGGCTAAAATGACTGCAGAATCAAACTTGCAGTACACTTGAGTTGGAGTGTTGAACACTTCAACAAAAAATGTGTGTTGCTGTGAAGGAAGGGGATGTAATTTCATGGTTAACACACATTTTTAATAAATGGTCCAAAGTGGTGACCAAACTCATTCTAAGCAGAAAAGTCTGATCTTTAGATGGATATTCCTTTTTGACTGTGAATGTCATCCCAGTCAATGACTTTGACTGGTAATTAGCAGGGCTCAGTATTTTAAGATGTTGTTGTTTGTTTTTAAAGCTCTTAATGGTCTGGCCCCCTGCATACATTACTGACCTCCTTTCTCCCAACAATAACATGTTTACATGATGAATCTTTGATCCGATAGGGCGTTCATTGCGATTACTTGTGCCCATGTAAACGTAGCTAGTGTGTGCAATACCAATACAGCAAATGCATATACGAACTATCAACATCCAAATAAATAGTTCTGGCCAATCAGATGGACTCCCACACCCAGTTTAGATGATCGTGTTCTCATTACTGTGATGGAAGAACAGAAAGAGAAGAGTGAGATAAATGTGGCTTTAATAATGCTAATGTTGATATAAATGGTAGAAGTGATATAAATTAACAGATTTGACCATGATTGCACATGAATTTTGTCAAGCTGTGTCTACTTCAGACTAAAGCAGGGGCCACTTAGAAGATGGCAGGGTTTGGAGTCTAACTCATTAGTATTCATGATATGCAGACACATCGCTTCTGATTGGCTAACAGCAAAGCAACTCTTTTGCTGCCTCCGTTCACTCTTCTTTCTTGGGCAAAAAAATGCAACTCTGATGTTTTATCTCCACAAATAACACAAGCCTGACGTAGTTCTGCATTGTTGTGGAAGACATAAATAATAACAGATTCTTTTATTTTTGTCATGCTATAGTTGATACTTTACTTGGAAAATAATTGTTTGTAATAATTGATGGATGAATTTGTTATGGCCTGTATTTGTATAGCACCTTCTTAGGGTTCGACAACCCCCCAAGGCGCTTCACAACACAATCAGTCAGTCATCCATTCACACACACATTCACACACTGGTGATGAGCTACATTGTAGCTACAGCTGCCCTGGGGTGCACTGACGGAAGCAAGACTGCCGAACACAGGCGCCACCAGTCCCTCCGACCACCACCAGCAGGTATGGTGGGTTAAGTGTCTTGCCCAAGGACACACAGTGGCATTCTCTAGTGGGAGCCGGGATCGAACCTGCAACCTTCCGATTACTGGACAACCCGCTCTACCTCCTGAGCTACTGCTACCCCTGCTAATATCTTTATTTATACACATTAGAAGCTTCTTTCTGTGCCTCTTATTTTTAGGTGTGCTACTGTCACAAAATGTTTGAAGCTTAAAGGCCCTATCAGTGATATTCATAGAAATCATGGTAAAAACTGCGACTCTTTAGCGCCATGCAGTTTCGAGTAAGTATTGCAGCTACGGTGGCCCACTCAAAAAGGCAACAACTCCAGCGTTCACTCCAGCCATCTGGTTCGTTTTTTTATAAAAAAGCATGAGATTGATTTATTTCCAGTCTCTGTAGCCTAACCCACACAAAGCATATAACTACTCAAGCAGGTAAAAAACATTTTTTAATGAGTGTTCAGTCTTAATGCATAATGCCACACGTAGCCCCCCCTCCCCATCCCCCGACAAGACGATGCGCGCGCACCCCCCTCCCCCCGCGCGACGAGGCGGCGCTATCCTACACCCCCCTTAGTCAACAAACATCACGGCTGTGAACATTTCTAGGGGAAACACTGCTGTTAGCTGTTGTATCAACCTACCAGTCCTGAAGGAAGCTAGCATAGCTGCCTGTCACCGATTCACACACGGAGGAGGGGTGGCATCAGCTGTGGCGTCCGGTGTCATGTGGATCAGAGCAGCGGAGTAAACAAGAGTCTGCCGGTTAGCCATCAGCTGATCGGTGTGCGCCGCAATGAGGATCGAGATGGAGCTAACATCAACCACTGGCTGTTTAGCGATCGGATAGCCGATGAGGTTTGGCTGGAGCCGGGGACACGCTGTGGAAATAAAGTACCGGTAACTAATGCTAACATGGCTACCGGCTAGCGGACCACCGTTGGGAGAGACACGGCAGGCTGCGGTAAGAGAGGAGACTTTAATAGAAGGAGCTTTCTTGAAGAAGGACTTTGGAACTGATACGTTGGGACCGGATTGGGAGCTTTATTATGAAGAAAAGATCAGCTGAGGTGAGTCATAAAAACAACACTTAGAGGCTGGTGTCTAGCTGTTGCGGGCGGGGTTCTCATCATATGCGGCTGCTGAGTGTTGGAAATCAATAAGACCTGACATATTTGATGTGTCTTTTGATTTCATTGTTTGTTATTCAAACTAACAAAGTCCAGCAACAGTGTAACAGCTAGTCTCGTCTCTTCTTAGTTGCATTGTCAGACGCCATGCTTCCACGGTGCACTGCTGCCCTCTGCTGTTTCTTTCAGGTTACAGTCATAGTGCAAACGCGTAACTCAGAGCTCGTATGTCCCTAAATAGCTACCGTATTTCAAGATGGAGGATGACCATGGAGCGTCGACCACAATTTATGTATTAAAAATGTAAAATTTGAAGCTGAGAGGAATATTTAGAATTGATGTTGGTGAGAAATATTAATGAAAAAGGACAAGTTTGTGCACTGGATACACAGAATTTGGTAGTAAACAGGTAAAAATATTACACACTGGGGCTTTAATTGTATCAGTAGAAACAGAGAAGAGTCTCTTTGTTCTTGTGTCTGTAGGACAAATGAACAAATCACACATTTAAACAGATCCTGTATTCACAACAAAATTACTTCTGAAATCTAATTTCTATTCTAAAAATACATCAGAGGTTTGAGATGTTCTTAAATTAGCACAAATTACCCAGAAAATCACCAGTAACAACGGAACATCAGAGATGTATGAGGATGAACATAAAACACCAGATGAGTCTACTCTATTTTTTTCTGATTTCATTAAAAGCTTTTATTACTCTGACTTGGCATTTCAGATGTTCGTATTAGACCTCCACCATGACCATTTACAGTTATACTGTCATGTTTGACTCCACCTACATTCAATAAAGCTTAAAAAAAAGTTCCTATGGGGAATTATTCTACGCAAACACACACACACACACACACACACACACACACACACACACACACACACACACCTTGATTCCTGCATTGCGAAGGATCTCCAGAGTGGGCCTGACATCCATCTGGAGCTGGTCCTCCACCCCCGTCAGACACAACAACTCCATCTCCATCTCTAGACTCTCGATCACTGTGGCCACCTTCAGAGAACGGTCGTGGACACTGAGCTTGGCCTGGACGTATCGCGCCTGCACAGCAGCACAGAGATCATGGTTGGGAAGACATGAGATCAAAAGCAATTAAGTTACATTCACTGTAGCGTCAAGGGACAGAAACAGCCAGGAAACCATCATGTTTTAATCTGCCCACCAGCTGTAGAGCACATAGGATGAAAAGCAGAGGATTTAAAAACCATCAAAAAGACTAGTTTGAGTGTATACCATCTAAAATGTGCTACACTACCCTAATAACATAACAAAGCTGTTTTCACTCAGTTGTGTGAGCTGCTATGTTACGGAGCCATACACACAAAGCAGACATAATTGATTGGTTAACGCCCATCTTCAGTGCTCCAGCTCCAGGCCAAACAGCAAGTGAGATAAAGCAAAAACAATCTGTGTGTGACTCATACAGGAACACAAACCCAGTGTGTGACTCAGATGGTGACTCACTACTGCCCACCAGCTCTGCTCACTCAATCACACACTTCACTAATGCGCCTGAGGCGAAAAACTGCAGGAGGAGATGGACCCCTGCCCTGCTCAAACAATAAGTGGAGCCTTGTGTTGGGTGGGGTGAGGTGACTGGAGGGGGCAGGGGTCAAAGGTTAGTCTGATTACCAAAGAACACACTTTGACATTTGGAGAATTTCACTTGTCTAGAAAAAATTCCTAATGTAATTCTGCTGTTTGTCAGTCAGCAAACAGATGCAGGACAGAAGATGTTTACCTCAAAATCCTGATACTGTTCTTCTGTCAGAGACTTTTTAGAGACCACCAGGACCCTCAGGCCCTCCCTTGCCATGTTTCCACACTGCGAAGCATACGAGAACCTTCAGATTCAGTTAAGTCTGAGAGGAATTCCTTACAAACATCACTTTGTGCTTCACTGTACCTCCTCTTCCAACCAGTCGTTGTACTGGACGATGCCTGCCATCACCACATCAGCACCCTTCATGTAGAAAGTGATTTCTCCTGTCGATTCATCCTAAATAAACAAAAAGTGTGTCCAGTGTGTTATTTTATGGCTCAAAGGTGATGCACACACAACAATGCATTCACTTTTGTCAATATGGATGGAATATTTCAGATTTTTGTGGTTTTCCTTTCATTTGTTAATATTTTGGACCTTTTCTGTTTGCTTATGTACCTGGAATTATGGAATGGTTAGTAATGCATTGCATAATATGGTTAAGCAGTTGTTAATACTTTATTTAATAGTTTATTAATGCTTAATAATGCACTAAGTAACGTTAATAAAGGGATCCTTATTGTAAAGTGTTACCTAAAGCAAAAATGGTCAAAATAAACTGCAAAAACAAACATTAGCAATAATAACAACAACACTCACTCTCACAATGATCCCCATCCTCTTGCTTTCATAGGTGAAGGGAAATATCTGCAGAATGGTGAAGTTCATTATTTGTCCAGTAGGTGTCCGCAGCTGCATGGAGGATTGATCTCTTCCTACCAGAGTCAGCCCAACGCTCTCAGTCCACTGCACCAGCGACACCTACCAGCAAACAGAGAAAAGGCTTTACAAGATCACTAAAATGAACAATCAGCATACGGACCGGCCACCAGATTTACTTAATAATTAGTATTTGATGGTTTATATCATCACTGTAGGACACACAGGAGGGAAAAATAAATGCTGATGATTATTTTTAAAATAACCCTCATGGTAAAAGCATTTATGTCAAAATGATGTTTCATTTCTTAAGTTTTAAGTCCACTTTGGAGTGAGCGTGGGTCGTCAGGGAACACAGTGACTTTACAGCTTTAATCAATAACTCAAGAATTTTCAGCACTTAAGGTTATTGATCGATAAACCAGGAGGACGGCCATTTCTGAAATGAAAACATCTTTTTTGCTCAATTCTTTCTGAAGGACATGACAACATCCATTAATATAATAAACTTGTGATGGGGGATAAAAATGGGACGTGACGCTTCCCAATAACCTCCAGACCAGAAGCCAGGCTGCACAGCCCATTCATCATCAGTCTACTGACAGCAGCTAAACAGCCACAAATGACAGGATACTAGGAAGACGGTTATCCACTGATAACTATAAATCTCAGATTTGACTTCATTTACAAATATGTGCCATCTAGTGTGATTAAGCCTGCATGGCCAGGAGTCCTTTTACGTCAGCAGAGTGCTGACTACCACAGAACCAGTCCCCCAGGATGGGACGTATGAAGACTGGGCTTAGTCACAGTCTAGAAATACTCAGTGTGGGAGGCCTGGATCTGATGTCCACCACATCATCATCATCTCTGCATAGCAGAAACATCTATGAGCATCTAACAGGACTGGGTAATGCTTAAACTATGAGGCCTGACTCAACCGCCACATGGCTGGCAGGTTTTTTAGTCAAAAGAAACTTAAAATGATTCAAAAAGCAAATGTTTACAGTGAAAATGAATCATACCTAAAACATTATTTTGATTATCAGGACTATTCTAGAAATAACATGAGGTAAACGACTGAATGACAAGCTAGTATCAGTTTGATTAAAAAGTAAATACATTTCATTCAGCAAAAGTTGCAGGGATAGTTTCTGAAGAGTCAGTAAACCGAACTGAATCCTACAAGCTGCAGCAAACCCAAATCAACAGCTTTTAATCTGTGTGATGCAAAAACATCCGTGTCCAGTCAACAATACAAAAACACACAGCTGGGCTTTATGAAATGTGTCATTAAACACGAGACTAGCAGCGCTGTGGACTGTGGAGCTCATTAAGCACATCTATATTTATTCCATAGGAAATGGATCAGATGGAATAACACACAACTCCTCGTGTTGTTCAAAGACCTCATACTGATTTCAGGGTTCAAACAAGTTTCTTCCAGTTAAATTCAAGTCTTTTTAAGACCATTCATATAAAAATGTAATACCTATTTCACGGCCTTACAGTGTGTTTTGGTGTGTTGTCTAGTTCCCTGTTTCCTATCTGATATTTATAATTAATTAATATTTCATTGTACAAATTTCACCTTTATTTCAGTAACACTTTAGTTTGTATTAATATTACTCACTTTTCTCAAAATATCACATCTACATATATCCACATATGATCAGTAGAAATGAATGTATTTAATTAACATGTTCAGTATTAAGCTACTGGAAATGCTAATAACATTTGGGGATTTCTCTTCCTCTTTAAGAGTTTAATAAGTTTCACAATCAACTTGATTGTGAACATGCTAACTGCTAGCATTAGCTTTAGCAAACCTGCTCGTGGATTGATGGTTGATCTCAAACTTTAGAGCGTTTTTGCCTTTTACAGTGTTTACCTCTTTGCTGGTTTCTTTATTTTCCTCCATAACACCTAGATGACCATGTCATTCACCAGTAGAAGGTGTTCAGGTTGCGGTGCGCAAAATTAATGAAGCTTAGTAAAATGATTTAAGGAATTTATTCAAACTATTCAAGAATTCATTTTAGCTCTAAAATACAGCACAATTTTTAAGACCCAGATATCAAAATTCAAGACTTCTTCAAGGCTTTTCAAGGTCTTATGTCCAAATTCATAAATTCAATGCTTTTAATACTTTTTGAGACCTTGTAGGAACCCTGTTATTTAAAACAGACCTGGTACTGACTCTACAAGCTGGCTCTGGAGATATAAAGACATCTTTTTCTCTTCAGCTCTGATCAAACTGAGGTTATGGCTAAGGTTATCCCCTAGCACATACCCAACATACTGAGTCCTGATCTGGTTCTTCTGAAATGCATTCAAATAAGAACAAATGGAGAACACATCCAAGTTGTCCTATGTCTAAAAAGCCTGTGTGGTCTCTGACCAGCTTTCCTATGTAGATTAGTAATAATGTAATGGCCATGGATGAACGGTTCGTTCTGAGAAAAGCTGGTTTAACACTTCTTGTTATGTTCTTCCTGTGTGTATTTTTTATCTCCATTGGTTTTTCTTGTTTTAACACAGTGTTACGATGTTTTATTTACCTTAAATCACTGACGGTTTCGGCGACTCACTGTCGCCATCTTCAGAGTCGCGCCGACTTGACGGCGTCACACGTTATAAGCATAGACACACCTCCTACAGACATATAAATGCTGGTCGCTGTAATGCTAACCACAGAACAATGCTAGGTCGAGCTACAGCTAACGCTAGCCTGAGCTACTGCTAACGTCCTTGTTGGACAAGAGGAAAACAACAAAAGAAAGTTGGAGAACCAACGTTCCAGGGTGTACCGGTAATAATCTGACTATGAATAAATGTCAGATAGATTCACAGCTTTCGGTCCTTCTCCTCTTCTTTGTTTCTCTGCACCCCCATCCCCACACAGAGAACAGAGTTATTAGCTTCAGGAAGTCATAGAGTCAACAATGTAAACCAGCCAATCGGCAAGCAGCTCATTTAATTCTCATGTCTTGGTCGAGTGGGTGGGGTAAACCAGCCTTTCCCTTGTAGAGCTTTACTATGATAAATGACCTGCACTATTATAGCACCTTTCTGACTCAGAAGACTCCAAAGCTCTTTACACTATGGTGAATCATTCATCCATTCACACAGGACTTAACATGCTGGTGTCTTTGTTGTTCCCAGGATCTCTGGGACCAGACTGTTGTTCCGTATTGTGTTTTTCTCTCCCTTTTTTTTGAATATTTTGTGATTTTTTTTTCAGACCCGTAGAAAACATGTGCATTGTGCATTCCCCTCATACCTCATCAGGGCTGGACGCCTGGTAGACCCTACATGTGTCCTCGTAGTGCTGCTCTGCCTCTGCCTGGTCCGTCACACCATTGGACTCGTATGCGGGAGTCACGTTGTGCACCAGGGCAATGGCTTTCACAGCCTCGTGAACTCGGCTGCTGATGGTCTTTCGGACCTTAGTGGCTGCTGGAGCCCTGGAGGCTGGAAGGTCATGGGTGGGCTGAAAACAAATACAGAAAGTGTTGAGACTAAAATATGTGTAAAAAGTAGAAGAGTTAAACATCTTCTTCTACAGAATCTCTACATCCTATCGAGGTTTATTTAAAAGAAGGCCACTATTGTAGCCAAGAGAAGTAAAGCTATTTCGGTCACTGCTCTGATAGTGATCTGTAAACATAACCAGATGTGTAGAGTAAATATGAATGAGTTGCTCTGCATTGTGGCTTTGCTATTTTTAGAAGACTGTGTGCTCCAAGGGTTAATGGTTGTGTAATTAAAGAAGTCCTGTCAGTGCTTTGCTTGGGAGCTGATCCTGTTTCCTGCTCCACTAACCTTTGGTGTCAGAGGGGACAAAGAGTGTCGTATGAGATCAGGAAGCGTTCAACCAAACAATAATCACAAACTCATACCTTACTCAAAATGCAATGCTCGCTCAAGTCTGACTAGTTTATCCTTTCCCAACTTTTAAATGTTTTTTCAAACAAATGCTGTCATTTTGTTCCTTTTTGTAGCTTTTCTTACGTGTGTGTAGGCACTAAACACATGGCTCTGCACTTCATCCATAGAGTCCATCCCATATGCCACAGTTCCAAGATGGAGCCGCCGGAACACCATCTCATTTTGGGTAAGGGTACCTGGTACAGGAAATATCAGTAGAGAAAGTTGTTAAGATTAAATGAAGAAAAGCATAAATTATTAAGGCCACATTAAGCCCTGAAGCACTTTTATTACCATCCTGTTGGCAATTCTGTCACAATTTGTGTCCGTTTCACAATCTTTGAAAATAGCTGCAATAAGGTAGAAATATGTTGTACAATGCAGACAAATAAATGAGGAATTTCCCATTAGATGACCATTTTTAAGATGTTTGAGTTTTATGGTTTAGTTTTTGTTCCCAAAACCCACTTAAGTAAGTTTGCTGTCAGGGACTATGAGATGGAGCCCTGCAGTGGGACTGGGATCCTGCAGGGCCTATAACCAGATCTTGTGGGAGCAGGCGGTTTAGAGGTTGCATAGGCAGGAAGGAAAAAATAGTGGGTCTTGAATTTACTAGAAGACGGAGAGTGCACCTGCGGTACCTAACACAATTAAGGCTGGAGAAAATAAAACTTCAAAAAAGAAAGGAAAGTTAGATTAATGGAAAAACTTTAATTTTGTCACAAACATTGAAGGTGCACCTTGGTCAATCAGATTAATGGAAAAGTGCAAATAAACTTAATATTCAGCAGGTCTATGGATGGGGAGGCAGGAGCGGGAGCTGGTGGTAATGGTCATAAATTAAGTGGGCGTAAATAGTCCCGCGTTCACTGGTATGTGGTTACCATGCTAATGCTATTAAGCCACAAACAATAGCATTTTAATGAGTCACTGGCAGTGGCTTTAACATTTCTTTTGATCTTGCTTCTATTTGCACTACTTGTACAGTTCAAACTTCAAAAAGTAGACATTCGGTCTCCTTCCTGGCTGTAGCTGCACAGGAACAATTCCGTTTTTTCAGAAATCATCAAGTGTTCAATAATAAATCAATTCCAGCAACAATATGCTGACATTTACACTTTTTCTTGGCTTTGTATTTACCATCAAGTTACCTGAAACAGATTGTGAATGTGACGTGTGGGGCACTCAGGAAAAAAGAACTATAAAAAAGCCAGAGCCCTCTGACATGACATGCAACCTCGACATTCTCACACTTATTTTAAAAGCATTTTCCGCCAGTATATCAAAAAGACTTGAGGGGGCCAAGCGCATGCATTAGCCTGACCCACAGGCCCCGCTGGCCTAATCGCCCACTGGATACGGGAAATGGCTGATCATTTTATTGGCCATGAGGGATGTAAATCTGATGTGTAACACCTCACGCCTGAGGAAGTGCAGCAGCAGAGCTGCTGGGTTATAAATGTGTGCATGGATGAGAGACTATGGGGTGGGGGGTTATGGTTTATGGACCCAATAGGCTGCAGGTCTCTGTGAACAGAAACCCCACTGCAGAGCACCGCCCCCGGGGGGAGGACAACACTAAACTCATTCAGTATGAACTCTATTCCCTCAGTAGCTCTAATTTTGTCATACACAAAAAGGGTGAGCAGCTGAACCTGTTTTGTCCGTCAGCAGGTAGGAGATGCGTCCAAGTTGTTCTGGTATGGTGCTGGCCCTCACCACTGTCCCCGGGATCTTTGAGTCTTTCTTAATCATCCAACTGAAAACCATCTTTCCCATATCCAGGTTAACACGCAGGCTGCATTCAATTAAAGAAAAGTGATTTTCTGCTCTTCACATAAAGCATTATGCAGGTGACATTTAAGAGGGTCTCACCTGATGGGCACAATGTGGGAGAAGAGAAGAAGGAAGCGAAAGATCTGGAGGTACCAACGGCCAGCAAAGTGCTGTAGGGCCACCATGACCAGCGACACCACGACCAGCGCCCCAAACAAGATCTTAGTCAGACAGTTGACCTCCAGGTCGAACAAACCCACCTGACGGAAGATAAACACAGTTACTCAAACACCATCTGTGTACATTTAAAGGTTGAATATGGAACAATTTAATAAAAAGCTATATTTTTTTTAAAAATCCCTCCCAGGGCGTTTAGAGGTGTGCAGAATGCAGCTACAGTTTTTCCATTAAAGCTATATTTTAATAAAAATATTTATTTTGACAGGCACAACACTGGGTTTATGTTTACATCTACCAGCCACTAGAGGGCACCACTGCAGGTTGCCAAGTCCGCTCAGCACAGCGAGGCTGGCACTGTGGAAAATGGCGGATTCGGCAAGTCAAGCAGCTTCTTCCGAGTCCAGAAGTTGTTGCTATCCTTCTCAGAAGAGAAACGACCATAAAACATCTAAAACCAGAGTGAGTTTAGGTCGTCACTGGACACGGTGCTGGCTGCTTACTTCACGTATTGGCAGAGAACCTGGCATCCCGACGGCTGGAAACCTTGTTCTGTTGTTGCAACTACAACCTCCACACTAGATGTCGCTTTGGTGTTCCATATTCCACCTTTAATATGTAAATGGACTGTATTTGATATAGCACCTTCTAGAGTTCTACAACCCCCCCAAGGCACTTTACAACACAATCAGTCATTCACCCATGCACACACATTCACACACTGGTGGTGATGAGCTACAATGTAGCCACAGCTGCCCTGGGGCACACTGACAGAGTGCCACTGGGCCCTTCGACCACCACCAGCAGGCAAGACGCGTTAAGTGTCTTGCCCAAGGTCACGACTACAACAGATGGGGCTCGAACCTGCAACCCTCCGGTTACAGGGCGAGCACTTAACTTCTCTGCCACCGTTGGTCAGACAGGTCATCTTGATTTAAAGTTAAACTGATCACTTTTCTCACCACTGATGGACTGAATCTCTAAATAACTTTAATCTGAAGAGCGCTCTAACCGGGGGCTCTACTGTACCTTGTGTCTTGGGTTGGAGGTGTTCATGACACTGCGCAGCTCCTTGCCTGTGTAAATCACAACCCCCACCACTGTGCCTGGGAGGAGGGGGGAGAAACCAAAAAGTGCCTCAGGTCAGAAGAATAAAGCTCCAACATAAACCATAATATGTCAGTGAGATGTTTCCCAGACCTATAATCCTGACATGAATAGACTTTTTTAAATGAGGAAAGTCAGATTTCCAATTGCATAATGGATAACACATGTTAGAGTGAGTTAAACAGGATTTACTCTCCTGAAGGAGAAATCCCATTAGAGGTGGCTTTCCCAGTGCTGTTGATCAACAACTAAAGGGTTGGTTGGTCCCATTTGATTCAGAATATGTTTGGTTTGACAAATTATAAGATTCTTAGTTACAGATGAAAAATGATGTGTCAATGCAGCAAACACGGGTCCTGGCTGCTTTATGAGAGCATGAGCAGTTGGACATTTACCAGAGGCAACAACAGTGCTGGCCCAAAGGGTGTTCTCAATGCTGAGACTTTCGTTTACTGGTGGGTCTCCATCCTCCTGAAACAGATCAAAGTTGTTATGAATAAAGTTATTTGAACACTTTGTTGAGCATTTAGCTGGGATTCAGTAGAGATGTAATGTAGACACGCACCCGGGTGAAAGTTCCAATAAAGTTATGGATATCAATGTTTGGTTCTTCTGCGTACACGTACGATCGGATCTGAAGCAGGTCCTGTGAGACGATGACAAGAAGATTTAGGGTCAGAAAGCCTCCGAGACTTCATGATAAAAGGAGCCAGATCCTTTTAAAGCTCATTTGGCAAGAATGTTTTATGTCTGCTTTTTCATTTCATACAGCAAAACTCACTTAACCCTTATATCCTCTTAGTGCATTTTTTTGTGCTCAAAGAACAAAATCGTTAGAAAATAAAAGGGTTATAAAAGGGATAAGTTAAAGAACATAGAAAAGCTTTCAAAAACATTTTTTTTATTTTCTAAACACCAAAAATCACATTTCACAATATTCCCTCCCTCAGCAAACATAAATAATACATTTAAATAAACCATACATTAAAAAATGTTTGCAATAAAGAAGTTATTTTTGGTCACTTAATATTTAATTATTTGCCAAATGATTTTTAACACATTTGTAAAAATATGAATATGTAGAGCTACAAAGTTTAACAATCAACAATCTCAACATTTATGTGTATATATATATATGTATATATATATATATATACATATATATATATATACATATATACATACACTTCTTGAGGTCAGACGCGCATTGAAATCTTTTTTTTTTTTTTTTTAAGGTACAGGCCAGAGGTGACTCTAGCTTTTAGTTTGGACCGTCTTTGATGTGTGGGCCACCCTACACTTGACCTAAATGAGCACTCTGTCCTAATGAAAGACCTGCTTTTCTGAGAACATAGTCCACAATCACCCCTGTGTTCATCGGCTACAAACAGTGACGCGGTTCCAAACTTCTGTGTTGGGACTCACCGCAGCGGTCGGCAGCCTCTGAGTGCAGGCCACAGGGAGGCGAAGTTTCCAGTCCGTCTCTCCGTCCAGCTGGTCAGTCCGTAGGAAACAGGAGCCTGGGAAGGACAATGAGTGCTTTGACCTCTAGAGGGCAACCACATTCAGGCTTTTAGTAGGAAAGAGCACCTCACGACCTTCTTTAGCAGTAAAAATACATCTTACATTCAACTCCAAACTAACACTGAACTGCTGGTTTCTAGTTCTTCTAGTCATAAAAACAGACATAAACTACTATTTCAATGAAATGACTTTTGAGTGGGGCTGAGCTGCAGATTACGGCTGACAGAGAAATAGAGGCATCAATTATAGCCCACCCCACCCCCACTGTCCCCCAGTCTACATGCGTCATCCTGCCCAAACCTCCCCATCATGGCCTGGCCTTTCATAATTGACCTAATGGCCTCCACATGGAAGAAAGATAACCAACAACCACTTCCAGTAAAATAACAATGTTTTTTTTTCTGGAGTAGGAAAAAGTAGCAACAAACATTTAGCTTTTCTAATGGAGTCATATTTGGATTTCTGTTGGCTGATCGTAAAGCATCTATGTGCAGTTTCTCACAGACAAAGCAACGCAGGTCTCGGGTTTGTGTCATTACTGACGGAAGCTGTCCTTGTCCATATTTGATTATTCAGATGAGGCATTAAGAGATCCTCCTCTCTTGTCCCATGTTTTCTCTTTGCATTTGATCTTGTGCGTCCCATGATTTTCCTTTTCATTATCTACTCATTTGAAAGACAAAATTAGTTGCACACAAATATCAAGAAAGAACCTTTGTCTGAGAGAAGTAGTAACTTGTCTCCACGCAACATTCAAAGTGACAATTGACTACCAGGCTTAGTCACAATCTATACATTGTTGGGGCTTCCTGTTGTGGCTCAGAGGTAATCCCAGCACCTCAGTGCCTTTTTAAACAAGCCATTTCCCTGTTGGGGAAATCTGGATGAATGACCAGCAGATGTTTACCATTTCTTTCAGTGGTCCTTAAAAAGATCATGTCAGCAGGAACACGCTGGTTCTACAACAAAAGAAAGAAAAACATCATTTCAACATCATATATTATTATTACTTCGTTTGCATTATTGTAAGCGGCATATTTCCATGTAAGACTTTTAGCTTTTCATGTGCCACAGACACAAATAATAGCCCCCCCAGCAAATCATCCAGTTATAGTCAGAAGAGGATCCCAGTCAGCTTTTACACACCGTTTGACCTGGTTCCTACGCTTACTTTAATAAATTAAATTTAATAAACAGCTCCTCTAAACTTAAAGTTGTTGCTATAAATAATGTAACACGATTCAACAGCTCCTCAAAAAGAGGTTTATTTTAACATAAACTCCCAAAACAATTTAAATACATGTTTCTGGACTCCACCCATACACTTCTGATGAATAAATCATAGAATTGAATGATTCAGAGCAAAGTGCTTAAACTGAAGAGAAAAATTAATTTACAAAAACCTCAGTAAGGGTTTGTGAGGTGAACATCTCAGAAAATTACCCTACAAACTTAAAGCAACCAACTACTGGAATTTTAGGAGATGAAGGGGGATTTTGGTCATTTCTATATGTGTTGCAGGGTAAAAGCTATAGATAACTTCTATCTGACCCATGGAACCAGGCTTAAAGATGATGAACTAACAGCTAGTCTGAGAGAAGCCAAAACAAAAGGGATTAAAACAACTACATTCAGAAGGGTTTGTCATTTTATAACAAAAGCGTAATTATTGACATTATTGGTTGTGATAAATGAACATTTTCCTCATTCCTCTAAGGTTTATACATTACTGGAAACAGATGATTTGCCATGGAGACTCCTGGTGAGAAAAGCCCAAAGAGAAAGGAGAAGATCACATGGACTGATAAGACCTTTAGGTATTTGGAGTTGTCTGAGCAGAGTTTGTGTCAGCCTCCTATGCAGACCTCGCATCGGGGTACCGCAAGGGTCTGTTCTTACCCCCTTCTCTTTTCCCTTATCCTTTGCCTCTAGATGCACTATTCTTTCAAATTTCACTTGTATGCTGATGACTGTCGGGTTTATTTTCCCTTGAAGTAATGTACTGTCAGCTCGATTGAGCCTTTCTTTGACTGCCTATTGGAGAATAAATCCTGGATGGCTCTCAATTGCTTGTGTTTTAAAGACCAAGTTCACTTGTTTTTTCAACACATTTGCAGTGGTCTCTACTATAAATGAATGCATTGTGAGTCTATTTTTGTGGGGGGAAAAAAGCTTTGGAGCTCCAGTTTCAGGAAGTAGAAGTGAGCCAGAGGAGAGGATAGCAGAAGACGCCAGGATTTGGAGTCTTATTTCCTGATCTTCAAACTTCTAGCCTCTGACTGGCTAATAGCAACATGACTCTACCACTGAGTCTGTTTGCTCTGCAATGTTGATGTTTTATCTCCACAACTAACACAAGCCTGAAATAGTTCTGCTATGTTGTGGAGTTGCTAATGCTAACGGTTAGCTTCTACTAGCCAAGATGTGCTCTGCTCTCAACTGGATGCTAAATCAACAACAGCCTTCCACGTCGCGAGCCACGATGGGTGAGACCTTGAAAGCTAATTTTACAATGTGACATACAATTGACTAGCTTTTATAATCTGAGCTTTTCCCCATTCATTTTTTATTGGCAGCTAATGCAGGAAATAGGGGTAGATGCCTATTCTCACATTTAGTCTGCATGTTAAACTCATAGTGACTATTCATATTTAATAAAAATAAAAAACAAGTAAAAAACGTTTTCTCAGTGAACTTGGTCTGTTGTAAAAAAATGTTTGAAGTCATTTTATTGAAACCAAGTGACAGACATGGTGTAATGCATGGTCTTGACCTTTCCTCTTTGACCGCCTAAGAATAGGGAGTTGTAACTAACCTGGGAATAAACTGGATGCAGGTTTTAAGTTAAACTGCCAGGTGAATGGAACCATCAGATATTGATTTTTCCATCTACACAACATAGCTAAAATTAAGTCACTTCTTTCAAATGCTTTCTTGGAAACGGTGATTCATGATTTCCTAACATCTGGGTTGGCTTACTGTAAATCACTTTATGCAGATATCAGCCATGGTTTCAGCAGCAGCTAGATTGTTGACTGGTACCAAGAAGAGAGAGCATATTACTATTGTTTTGGCATCTCTGCACTGGCTTTATGTTCACCATCTTCTTTTAGTTTGTTTTTAAGTCCTTGAATGGCAGTGTTCCTTTACTTTAGCCAATCTTGTTTACAGGAATGTCCCATCACACGCTCTCTGGTTAGCAGAACAAGGTCTATTGACATCCACCACAGCATAGATAGAAATCGAGGCAGAGACGTGTTTTTTCAGTCTTAACTTCGATATTGCTTAATGTTTTTAAAGTAGCTCTCTGGAGAATTTCTTTTATCTGATGGCACCATCTAGTGGCTGACAAGCGTATCACACCAATAGTCGGTCGACTCAGTAATTTAAGATGGCGACTGCACGTTTCTTGTTTATGAATGTGCTTCTGTAGCCGACAAACAGAGCTAAAACACGTTATATTACAATTATTATTCTCATGTCATGTTGTGTTTTCATATATTTATATTTTAAAGACTTACTTGTCCGTGAAAAGATCATCAACTCTGCATCAGCTGAGGTACTTGAAGCACGTAAGCGGTAGTCTAACACTATTGGTTAGTTCTGGTCGGCGCTCAGTTTCCAATTGCACAGATTTTACGGGGCAGGGGGCGGGCTTAGCAAAAAAAAAAGATGTATTGCTTACATTATATCACACTACATGATAAGACAATCACTTTTACGGATTTCTGAAAAATCATACATAATTCCTGAAAGGGGAAAACTCCGGATTGCTGCTTTAAATGTAGTTTACAGACTCACTTTTATTTACTAGCTTTCACGCACAGCTAGAAATGAAAGCTTGTTCTTCTAATTTGCTTCTAATGCTTTTGCTTTTGTTGTTCTTGGTTTATAGGTCTTATTTTTTACTTGTTTTTTTTTTATTTTTATTTTGTTCTTTTAATGTCTCTCTTGTGTACAGCTCTTTGTTCTTATATGTATGGCTGAGTGAGGGCGCTTTATAAATAAAGTTGATGATGATGGCGGTCTTAAGATGACAGCCATACACTTTTGGTCTTGGCTCAGACTAGCCATTAGCTCATAAACCTGTAGTAGGACATTCACTCAGAATGGAGATCAAATTGTTTTTATTTATTATTTTGCACAAAAACACTGGCTGGAATATCCCTTTAATTATTGACAGTAAATTTAATTTGCATTAAAAATCTATTTAAAGGCAATTGAAGTTGAAATATCTTGTTTAGATGTTTAGCTTTGACAGGCTGAGGCCAAACATTGATTGGTAGATTACAAAATCTTTACTAACTCCGTCCACTTCGGTCTCCAGTGGAGCCCAGATGATTACCGACCCACCTTGCTACTAGTCACAGATGGTCATAAAAGCTGGAACAAAGAACACTCAACAAACCTTTTCTATGATTATAAGATCTCCCACTTGAATACCACTGCTTTTAACCTTCACTGTTCCTGAAACAGAAAAAAATGTGTTAAAATGTATAAAACCCTACTGTGAAGGTAAAAATGAACTTCTGAATTTTAGACAACTGTTTATCTAAACAAAAATGTTTTAAAAAAACCTGACCACACATTAATGTACGCTTTGCTGCTGTCCTGCATCCCACACTGGTCAGCTCAGTCAACTTGAGAAAGTTGCTCTCCACACGGATTCTAAAGAATGCTGGGGGAGAGGAGCCTTTTCTCCCATTCCACTTGGAATGAACAGGCAAAATTGTTTGGAAAGGATCAGTGACCCTTGAACTGTGCCGTGACCTTTTGGCTTTGCAGATGTAAGACATTAAAGCACATTAATATTGTTATGTGCTCAGGGTTCACGGGCTTCACATGAGCGTGGTAACATATTAGATGCTATTTTTTAAAAGAAAGACTTAAAACAACTATGAATGCAAACTAAACTTTACTAAAGACTTTTTAACTAAAAACATTTTTTTTCTGAAAATTTCTCATCTATGTGTGAGGAGTTGAAAACAACAGCAACCAGTCTCTTGTTAAGAAGAAAAACATCATCATACAAAGTACTGACACTAAAAAACCACAACCCATGCACAAGGGTCAGTGTGGTGAAGGCAGCCAGTGACTGTTTATGACTGAAACAAGCTGCCACATCAAAGGACCCAAGTGATGGAAACCACAAGAGGTCTCCTGCATTTTATTGCTGGTAGGTAGCACTTTATACCAAGGCCTCTTATGTACACTTTTACATCCCTGCTTTGAATTACCCCCATTTCCCCGAGCCCCAATAAGTTTTAATAGGACAAACTTCCTACAGTTAGCGGACATGGATACCAGAAAAACAAATACCAGACAGATATGATCAGCGCTGATTCCAGTTCTCACCTCTTGTTGAAAGCTTGCTGTAAATCTGAGAATTCACTTCTTTGTCTCGAAGGTAGCATCTTATTTCTTCAATCGCCTCTCTCATGATGGTGATAATCAAAACAAGACCCTACAGAGTCAAATGTCACAGTTACAGAGACAACAACCAACCTTCATGTTAAGATGTATACAAACCTGAACTTACATTTTAAAATAACACACTGATCGTGCAGTGATACAAATTATTACTGAGGGGAAAAAGGTGGACCGACAATAAAAGACAGTTAGTGGAGGGCAACGTACCAAAGGGACCCAGTAGGTGTAGAGGGCCCCTAAACGCAACTCATCCACAAACTGTGAGCAGGCCAGAAGCAAAAAGTACAGGTTGAAGAAGTACTTGAACTGATTGAACAGCACCTGAGAACACACACAAAGGACAGCTGAATGAGACCTTCAATAACAACCACATCATCATCATCATAATAATGTATTGATCCCCTTGGCCTGTATTTGTATAGTGCCTTCTTAGGGTTCTACACCCCAAGTCATTCACACGCTGGTGATGATAAGCTACAATGTAGCCACAGCAGCCTTGGAGTGCACTGACAGAGGTGAGGCTGCCGTGCACTGGTGCAACTGGTCCCTCCAACCACCAACACCACAGGCAAGGCGGGTTAAGTGTCTTGCCCAAGGACACAACAGCAGCATTCTCCAAGAGCCAGGATCAAACCTGCAACCTTCCGATTGCTGGACAACCCGCTCTACCTTCCGAGCTACTGCTGGCCCATTATTTCTCAGCATTTGACTGATTCTGGAGGAGCAGTGGGCTGCCGTTTGTACAGCACCAGGGGTCAACATCAGGGTTCACTCAGTGCGTTTACACGTGCAGTATCAACAACATCTAAGTCGATCCTGGTCGAACTTATGATAATAAGCTGCGAGTCTTTATCCTCGTTTACATGCGCTTTAGAAAACCGACCTCTCAAATGGAGTTCGTTCCACTCCGGTACAGTAGGGGACGACATGCGCCCTTTCATGTCGGGCATTGTTCCGGTTAGCTTGTAGCAACACAACTTGTAAACAAACGCTGGCGGGAGTAAATGAGACGGAATTGAAACAGGAAAATGCACCGTGGATGAAAGAATGGACAACAATGCCGCAGTACAGCTTATTGGTACGTACTGCGCTGTTTGATGGTGTTATGCGGGTTACGTTGTGGCGGTGACATTATCAGACTAACGCACTGAGTATCTTGTCCAAGGATACTTTAGCATGTGGCCTGCAGGGCCTGGGGTTTTACTGCAAAAGCTGATGAATTTATCAAAGATCATCCATTTGTGGTCTCCGTATGAGAAGAAAGACTCTCAGGTATGCCAAAAACCATGTCAACAGTGGCTCGGAGATTAGGAGTTTGCCCTGTAAACGGTGACCTGGTCAGATTTTCCTACTGTAGTGTGTCTAAAACCTTTGTAAAACCATAAAATATCCTACCTGTGTAAGTAGCACACAATAGTGCTTCAAAGTCCTTCATTAGAACATCCTACAAAATTTGTGGATAGCACATTGTTAGGATTTTACCGCTATAAAATATCCGACCTGAATTTGTATCACAATAGAATAGAATAAAATAGAATAGAATAAACCTTTATTATCCCATGGATGACGAATTTAAAATTTAAGTGTACTGGGGAGACTTTAAGATATTTAGCAACATTAAAGCCACTCGATATTTAAATATTTTAAGATTGAATTTAATGGGAAAACTCAAGCTAGCTTCTACGTTTCGTTGTTCCGTCAGAATGAAGACGGAAAAACTGCTGCCACCTAGAGGTCCGAGTTTGAATTGCAGCACACAAAAGAAATACAGTAAATTCTCAATAAAAAATCATGACTGCTTTTATCTTACTATTTCAGTGTATAGAGTTGTCACCGAGCCAATCAGTGCTGAGCAGCGAACATCACACACCGCAATGCCCAGTTTCTCAAAAACAAGGAAGATGGCGTCTGAAGTTCGCTGCAGCTCTTTCCTCTGTTCTAAATGACTTGGACATGTCTTTAAAACCACAACAAGAATTAGCGCTAAAAGCCTTTCTTCTAAATAAAGATGTTTGTGCTGTGTTACCCACAGACATATACGTAGAACACCTCATGGACTGGCGCTGCCGTAGTGGCCGGTCGCCATCTTAGATGGGTCTCCATTCGCCCCCAGTGCATTCATTTCTACTGAGGAAGGAGCTTACCCTAGCCTGGCAAGCCATCCTATATATGTGTATATATAGTCTGGCCACGAACCATTGACGGCTCTCAGTCGTGAGGCGGGATCTACGGTTGTCTTTCAAAATGTCAGCACGCAATTGGATAGCGCTAGGACCAATCAGAGTGACGAACAACATGACGTAATCACGGCGACGGAAAAGCGGGAGGCTTTAATGGCGTCTAACATCAATGATTTCTGTCGTTTTTGTATGAAAAACACGCGAATATCAGGTGTACTGGGACATCGCACTACTTTGTTTGATAAAAATAAGAAGCCACTAAGTATAGCCGACAGACTTACGCACGTTGGAGTCTAAATAATCCAATGTTGATGACAAAGCCCTTTCAAACGAACGTGTTTCCTGAGTTGCCGCCATGTTGCTTGGGTTCGCGGCCGCAGCGCTGACGTCATCGGCTACTCCCGCTCTGTGATTGGCCCAAAATATAGAGCGCTGTGATTGGCCCAACCAAAACTATAGCGAGCTGTGATTGGACAGCCACAGGCTGCGAGGATTCCTATGAAGCGTGCCTAGACCAAACTCTGCAAAGCAAGAATTTGGTCTAGTTCACTAGGCTAAGCTTACCCAGCTAAAAAACACATATCGTGGTGTCACCTTTACTTGCGCTAATGGGGTTAACTGCAGTGGAGCTCGTCGTGAACAGTGAGAGGGATATTGTTAGCAGCGCTCCTTTGACACCATCTTTGACTACAGTTAAAAACTACAGCGTCGCGCAGGAAGTCGTGATTTCCTTTTTTTACGATTGTTTTTTTTTAGCTGGCTAGTCCCGCCCCTCATGGTGCTCACTGCCTCTGAGTATATAGACTAGTCCTCTGTGTAGAATAGACAGAGGGCGAGTCGTGCAGGCCAGGCTATCGATGTTCAGCAGAACCACAACATTGTGTTATATTTGTGAAAGTTAAATAACAGTCATTATATTTTCAACTGACTGATTTTTTTTATTTATTTTTCATTCACGTTATAATTACACATTATTTTAGGTTAATAAATGTGTTTAGAAATTTAGATTTCAGATAAATAATAACAGAAAAAGTGGAATTTGGGGTGAAAACAAAATTAATTTCATAGGGCAGTAGTAGGGGTGTGAAAAGCATTGGTATTTGTATCTGTATTCAAGTGAAACTCAAAATAAGTGTAAGAATCAATTTTTTGTGTGTTACACTTCTAATTTGCTATAGTGTAGAAGTGTAACGCCAAAAAAAATGGATTTTTACACCTATTTTGAGTTTTATTTGAATACATATACACATACAAATACTTTCTCCCCTCAACAAATACAAATACACCCATAGGTACCTAGTATTACTGCCAAATAATTAATGAATCAATATTAGGGCTGCACAATATCTCGCAAATATATCGTTATCGCAATATCAACATGCGTAATAGGCATATCACAAAGAACAGAAAAATATCGCAAATTGATGGTCATCTCAGATTTTTGCTACACATAATGCATTTTGTCAATCAAACGGAAGCATGACGTTTTTGACAAATAGAGCCCTTCACCCTTTTGGCCAATCGGTTGGGTTCTTATAGGTTAGATGCCTTGGTGCCTAGGTTGACGGCACTTCATTTGGATGGCTAGCAAACACCTGAGTTAGCTTAGAGAGCGTCACAATCACTGAGTGTAAGACGTGTGAGGAAAATGTTAGCGAGAAAGAACTCATAATTCCAACAGCATGGCTATTATTTCAAAGTACTTGTGTTCAACAAACACAAGTACTTTGCAAGACATGCCAAAAACTTGTGGCAACCACAAGGGGAAACACAACAAATCTCCGTTGTCACCTCCAATGCAACCATAAAGATCTATATACTGGGCTCTAGAAAGCTAGCGTTAGCAAACCCAAAGTCTCTGACGTAAGATCACAACAGCCCAGCAGATGCCCATGGGTGGAACTCCTTATGAGAAACCATCAAAGCGGTACAAGGAAATAAGGGAAGTAGTCAGTAAGTGCTACGGGAGTAAACATATCCGTTTAGCTCTGTAAATGTTCTATTGTTTTAAATCGCTCCAACATATTTTAATGATTATTGTTTACAAAAATATTGAAACAGATCATGCTAATTTTGTAATGTAAACTTGCATGATTTCATTTTGTTACTATATTAATACTAATGATAGAGGATGGAGTGGTGTGTCTAAAGTATATATACAAAAACTGCAGATTTAAGTATTTGTTCATTTATTGCAAGTAATATCGATATCGCAATATTAAGCACTGTTATCGCATATTGCAGGTTTTCCTAATATCGTGCAGCCCTTATCAATATCAAAAAAGTTTTTACTTTGTTAGATCATCTGATTTATTGCTGTCACCAGGATACTCTGATTTATCATATTTTTTTTGGGCCATTTTGTCCATCCTTATATAGAAGTACATTTTTCTGCAAGTTATCCACTGCAAATGCTTTTGCTGTCAGCTGATTTTTAAAAAATCATAAAAAACAAAACAAGAATCCAGACAGCTTATCCTTTGGAAGAGGAAGATGTCTGATGATTGATTTTTGACACTTTGAAATTTCTTTTTTTCACTTTTGTGACACAAATTATTTTTAAATAATGATTAAAATGTGCAGCCATCAAAGAAAAAAAGACTATACAAAATGGTTATTAAATACTGCTGCTTTACTTCCACCAGTGTGGTTCTTAGTATTTAACACACACACTACATCTTTGTTCAGGTTCATTACCACCACAGCGTGAGAATACGAGCAGAAGCCTGGTGGAGACTAGAGTAGAAACACAATCCACAGAAACATAAAGCTGACATATGTTCAAGACAAAAGAACTTCTTCACATGAAGCAAAGTAAATAAAAAGCATCCCAATTTGCAATGCAAAAACTCCTTGCTTTTGTCTTTTATTTCCAAAACAAATCTGAGCTACTTTCAATTTCAGACTACATAAACAAAATAAAAAAAGAATCTTAAGACAACTGGATACCCAGAAAGCAAATGAATATGGAAATTAGGAATGGAAAATGCCAAAATCAGAAACACAGCTTAGCAAAAGCAGCCTTAGTCCCACACATTCAAATGTGATGTGAAACAGCTTGGATCACTCTTCACCATCAGAGAGATTGTTCAAGAAGTATTTCTGAGGCGATCTACACACGTAGCAGGGTTTTTGTAAAACCAAATATTCTCCCCCTTCCATACTTGGGTTCACACCACCTTGTTTATACAAATAAAATCCATCCACATCTAACCGCATAGGTGCATTGTTATGTACATCCATAGGTATGCCAAATCTAGGAGGGAGTATTTCAAAATATCCATCCAGGTCCGACCCAAAACTTTTCACATCCTTTAGTGCTGCCATGTGGGTCTCCACTGCCACTATAATCACTGCAAACTTGGAAAAACACATCCCTCCATTTTCCATCGGTGTTTAGTTTAAGGAATTATCTGCCTAAAACAAGCCGTTTCAAAAAGTCCCCCGATTGTGACGTCACAAAAGGGTAAATTATAGGGCTGAAACGAATCATCGAATGATTCGAATGGTTCGATTCATTAAATTCATCAAATCATTTTTAACCTATTCGAGGCTTCATTAAATGTGCGCACCACAGCCTGAACACATTTTACTGGCGCACTGGTCATCTAGGAGCTGTGGAGGAAAATAAAGAAACCAGCAGAGACACAAATCATTGTAAAAGGCAGAAACCAAAGTTTGGGATCAAAAGTGAACTACAAGCAGATTGGCTAATGCTAGCGGGCCGCACGCTCACGATCAAGTGGGGTTCTGAAAAAAATAAACTAAGAATGGCTAAACTCTACAAGCGGAAGGAAAATCCCCACCATCCCATTTATTTATAGATGTCTGCAGCGGTATGGGGAAGAGCCACAGTAGCTACCTGGAGCCAGGTTGCTGCTTCGAGTCTGCTCAACACCGCAGCGAGGCCTTTGGCAAGCCGTTGTAATTTACAAATGCTTCTATCTTTGGATATAATTTAGACTTAATTATCACCAAACCGTACCAAATGCAATAGATATGCCACTATTACATTGTTACCAGTACAAATTAAATGTGATTAGTATTTCCAGTAGCTTACTGAACATAATGAAATACATTAAATTCTACTGATCATAGTTTAAATGTGGATACATTTAGATATGCTACTTTGACTATGAGTGATATTAATACAAACCTAAAATGTTCCTAAAATATAGGCAAATTTTGTTCCATACTAACTACAAATATCAGATGGGAAACGGGGAACTAGACAACACCAATTTAATACATATTAGTCTTTTTTTTCATATTTTTAGCAGCAGACTAAAATCTTGTTTCACTTGAAACGTCGTCAAATAGAATATTGGATTAATCAACAGAGGATTCCACAGAATAAAATATTCGATAGCTGCAGCCCTAGTAAAAAAATTACATCTTTGAAGGAGCAGCGGCTCTGCTTTGAGCACCTCCCAAATATCTGAGCTTCTCAGCTTATAGCAGCCTGAGCAAGGGATGAGTGGGTGGGGCCAGCAAAAGTCTTGTTTGCTTTGAAGTGAGCCCTGAAACGCCTCATTCTGGAAGGTACTGAAAATGTCAAGAATCAAGCTGCTGAAATTGCTTGATGTGAGAGGTACTTTGTGATTTTGCTGGGTCTCACATTAGTTAAGATTATCAACACTGGGCTGCTGGACAAAGCACCATCATTGATTAACAGCAGTTGGTGGCTGTACACATTCACGGTGGGTCAAAGAATGGACCACAGCCCACATTTTGGACACCCTTGGTGTGAAATAAAATCTTTCTCTGAATGAATGCTGGGAAGCTATTTACAACTTCAGACTACTTTTACATAGACACACTTGAAAATGGCTGGACAATGCCTTCAAATGCAGTTTCTTTAAATCAATTTTAATAATTCATTCAAATTTGCCATTTATGAAGATTTAATTTAGGGAAAATGTGATTATTTTCCCACTCCTGGGCTACTGTAGCCAGAGTAAAGTCAGCCTGCACGTAATGCATACAACACAGTTTGACTAAAGTGGTCTGCATGATTTTGTTTTCCCACAAAAACACAGCCTTAATGTTAAGATTTTAGCAGAAAAAAGTTGGAAGTCGCCAAACTGTCCGCTGCCATGTTTACACTCATGGCTACGTTAGAGCATCGTGACCGGGTGTTCACTCTGCTGCTACTGCTAAAACCCACTACTGCAGGACTCGCTGTTAGCTTTCTCAGAAGCTTACATTCCCGGGCCTGTGGGACATTTGATTAACCCTGTAAAGGGTCATTTTCATAATAATATTAAAAAGTTGCATAGTATGCCTTTAATTTTTCAAAATTTTCTAAGGAAGCATGCAAGTATTTTTATTAAGGGTGCATCGATTGCAGTTATTGGCTGATCACCGAACACCGATCTGGAGAAAAACCTTACATGCCGATACCGATTTTTGCCAATACCAATTTTATCTTAACTAAAAGCAGATTATGTCAATGTTTCAATTTCCTTTTATTGAGAAAACCAATATTAATACTCATGAAACAATACCAGTTTCAACTGGACATGAGGTAATGTTCTCAAATATAAATGAACATACTTAGCATTGCTGTTTGAACTACAAAAATCACATTTGTTCCTTTAGACTTTCGTTTTTCTAATTTTCAAAACAAAACTTTTGTACCTGTTTTGACACACTTGTCCAAAAAAATTATTCTATAGCAATGACTTGATTTAACATTAACGAGAGGTGCACCGATTGCAGTTTTTGACTGATCACCGATCTTGAGAAAAACCTGAGATCAAGGCCGATAAATCGGTTGGCCGATCGATCGGTGCACCCCTAATTTTTAGGCCCGAGCAGCGAAAGCGCTGCGAAGGCCTCTTGGATTTGCTCTGTTTATTATTATTCTTCCGCCAAATGAATTGGCTTTTTGGGGCCCTTAACATACCCCAATTCTCACAATATTTTGCACACATGTCAGGCCTGGTGTAAAATTTTATATTTTAAAGGCCCCGAAAAAATCGCCCCAAAAATGGCTGAACAGCGCCCCCTAGAAAGTGAAAAATAAGCCCCCCCATTGACCTTTTTTCATCGTAGAGTTACGAAACGTTGCACGCTTGTCCTACTCCCCAGTCCGCACAGAAAAGTCTCTTGCAGCCATGGTCAACATCAAACAGGAAGTCGGCCATTTTGGATTGAAGTAGCGATTTTGACCCCGTTTTGGGCGTTTGTAGGGTCCGTTCTTGACTCACCTACTCGGTCATTTTTTGCACGATTGTCTCGAAAACGGTCTTGTTTTGCTCAGAAGGGATGGGCGATCAAAATGAGACAATAAAACTGACTTTTCGTATATGTTGAAGGGGCGGGGCCAGGCCTCGAAGTTCGACTACTCGCCAAAAACTTTTAAATGGCTATAACTTCATAACCGAAAGGGCTAGAGTCACAAAATTTTTTTTGAGGTATCCTGGTCCGCCCCCCAATAGAACGTGATGTGAAAATCAGGTGGGCGTGGCCTAATTTTCGAAATAGCGCCCCCTAGGACCATTAAAACTGTCAGCCCCAAGCCATGCTTTGCGTGACAATTACGAAACGCTGCACGCTGATGTATTGTCTCAGGACCTACAAAAAAGCCTCTTGAAGCCATGCTCTATATTGCACAGGAAGTCGGCCATTTTGGTTCCAGACGCTTTTTTGTCGTTTTCGGACACGTTGTATTGACGGTCACAGCCCCTCCCCCTTTTGACCAATCCCCTTCAAATTTTTTTTATATACTCTAAAGACCATGACGCAAAAAGTGAACCTAAATTTTTTTCAAAAGTTGAACGGTGTGGGCGTGGCGAACCGTCAAACATTGGCCTGCCGCCACGCCATGCTTTACTGTCAAAGCTCCCTATTTGACCCCTTTCACTTCATCAGCATCGATTTTATGCCTAATAGCAGTGGATATGTTGGGGTCACTTTGTGTCCAGTATTGACAGGTTTAGAATAGAGGCGGGACTTTGGGGCCATGGCGAATTTCGATATCACGCCGTGCATTTACGTTTGCCTGTCATTTCCTCAATTCTCATGATATTGCCATGAAATTTATGGTGAGTGACACTAGTCCGCCCCCCTATAGAAATTTACATCAATTTCCAGTGGGCGTGGCCTAATGCTTGAAATAGCGCCCCCTAGGACCATTAAAACTGTCAGCCCCAAGCCATGCTTTGACTGAGAATTACGAAACGTTGCACGCTGATGTATTGTCTCAGGACCTACAAAAAACTCTCTTTAAGCCATGCTCTATATTGCACAGGAAGTCGGCCATTTTGGTTCCAGACTCCATTTTGTGTTTTTCGCAGACATTATGTTGACGGTCACAGCTCCTCCCCCTTTTGACCTATCCCCTTCAAATTTCTACTGTATACTCTTAAGACCATGGGGGAAAATTTCAACCTAAATTTTTTTCAAAAGTTAAACGATGTGGGCGTGGCTAACTGTCAAACATTGACCTTTCGCCATGACATTCCTTGGTTTAATAACTTCCATGCGCATAATCAGATCTATATCAAACTTTGTCTGTGTTATCTCAGACCACATCTCAACATCATGACAGTGTTGATCGCTGACATCACCTAAGCCCCGCCCACTGAACACAGGAAGTGCATTGTTT